>JAJMVL010000006.1:293565-638809 GCA_023082095.1 Dothiorella sarmentorum
CACACAACACCCCCCCCCCCCCCCCCCCCCCTCTGCCTCCTCTACCACGGGCCCGGTCGCTCCAGCCGTTGACTCTTTCATCTATCTTCGACAGCGTCACACACAAAATGGACGCCACCACGAAGCACGTCAGCACCATGCAGGGCGACCTGAAACGAAAGAGGAAGGGATCCGGTTCGCAGAGTGTCACCATCATCAATGTTTTCTTTTTCATCTCCTCCGCTTTCAACGATTCCTCACCTCCCGTCCCGCAAGCAAAAGAAACTTTTTTGCTTTTTTTCACCCCATCTCTTTGAGTCAGACCGTTGGAAACGGGTGTGCCATGTTGCGTGCCATACTTTCTACTTCCTGCATCGTGCATGGCTTGGCGTCTGCTCCACCCTCCACCGCCTCCCGCCCGCCCGCATGCTCCCGTTGCCGCTTCCGCTCCTACTCCCCCTCCTCATCTCCCCTCTTCCCTCCTCCCACTCATCAGCCTCTTCCCCATCTTCCAGGATCGTCTTGGTTCCCAAAACTCCGCTCCGACTCCGAGCCATTGGGCGACAAAGGACTCATGGTCAACTCATGCTTCTCTCTGCCCGTCTCTCGTGTCTGAGCACCTATTGGTAGGCAAAAACGTCCCGATTGACACGAAGCAAAGACGGGAGATGTCGACGACACATGTGAACACCATGTGGTGCTGTCTCCAGGCATACACGTGTGCTTGCGGAGCAACAGGGGCAAGGGAATGAAGAAGTCGGATGCTGGGTCCGGCCAGGGCCGAGGCGGGCGGGCGGGCGGGCGCACCGCTCTACTGGCTTTTGCCGTGTCCATTGTGCTGGAGACACATGTAAGTAAGAAGGGGCAATGCATGCGTTTGCGTATGCGTATGCGTGTGGGTGCGCGCGCGCGAGTGTTGCTTGCTATTGCAGGTTTCCGTATTCTGTCGGCGAGGAGTATGCGCTTTGATCATGACACGAAGCCCGTACATGTTTCTTACGTAGCGATAAGAGAGAACGGGAGACGGGCTGTGCTTGCGCCTTACATCTGCGTATATCGCGTCTGTGTAGATGTTCGTGTGGGTGTGACTGACAATGGTTGTGGTTGGTCCAGCATGCGTGGGTCGGAGGAATTTCCGAGGCAGACCGGTGATCTACCACCCACACACCTATTTTCTCATGCGGGTGCGATGGAGATAACGGCAGCAGGCTTGCATGGTAAAGATGTACGTGCTTGGAGAGCGGCGATATCGGGGAGGTGGCGAAAAGGGGGGCTGAAGAGTTGCTCCCGATGCGCAGATTGTCGTATTGAAAGGATACGGCGGCTGAAGGAGGAGGTATGTGAAGGGAATGGAGAAAAAGAGGGGGCTGTGTTTAATGCAGGATATTCTGTGCTTACTGGTGATGCAGGCTAACAGCCTATAGGAGTCGCCGATGCGGCCCGAAGGTGACGACGACGCCTCTTCTGTCGCAACCTCTTTGACCATCGTGGGTTGTGGAAAATTGGTTTCCGTCGACCGGCCTAGGCCATGGCGTGGCTTCGTGTCGTTGGGCATTCTCTTATTCGAGGGATCCTGTGGCGGACTGTCTCTTTCCGCAAAGGACGCAAAAGCACTGCTACAATGGGATTTTGGCAAAGTATCTTTGGCTGGTGTACTCTACTTCTGCTGCCGTGGGAAAATAGAACATGTGGCTGTCATGATGTGCTAAGCCTCAAACCAGCGCCATTACTTCTTAGCCGGCATTTGTGCCAGGTACGCCTGAGGGCCCATCTCCAACAACTTAGCGTCCTTCTCCATGACCTCCTTCTTGCTGGCCTCAAAGTAGTCGTGCAACCTTTCGCCAACGCTCGGGTCCGCCACGCTCAGGATTCTTGCAGCCAAGAGTGCTGCATTGGTCGAGTTGTTGATTCCAACAGTGGCGACTGGCTCTCCGCGTGGCATCTGGACGATGCTGTACAGGCTGTCCACGCCGTCAAGCACGCTGGCCTTGACTGGGATGCCGATGACCGGAAGAACGGTGAGGGCTGCAGCCATGCCGGGCAGGTGAGCAGCACCGCCGGCTGCTGCGATGATGGCCTTGAAGCCGCGCGCCTCGGCACTCTTGACGAACTCAACCATCCACTCAGGCGTACGGTGTGCCGATGTGATGCGCGTCTCAAAGGGAATATCGAACTTTTCGAGGATGTCGAAGCCAGCCTTCAGCACCGGCATGTCTGAGTCTGACCCCATGATAACAGCGACTAGTGGCTTCCGCGCAGGTGCTGCTGAAGGTGCAGCTCCCTCGGCAAGCTTGCCGGACTGCTTATCGACGGCGTCAATCAGCGGCTGGATGAAAGTCTCGGCTTCCTCCATGCTACGAGCCGTCACGGTCAAGTGGCCCATCTTGCGGCCCGGCCGAGCCTCTGCCTTGCCGTAATCGTGGATTCGTATGCGTGGAGACTGCTTGGCCAAATCGTAAATCTTGATGTGGGAGTCGGGCTCCTTGCCGCCCAACACGTTGAGCATAACCGCAGCAGGCTCGCGAAGGTAGAGGTCATCCTGTGAGAGAGCTTCGTCGGTGATGGCGCGCAGGTGGGCTTCGAATTGGGAAACTTGGCAGCCCTCGATCGTGTAATGGCCGCTGTTGTGAGGCCGAGGGGCAATCTCATTCACGAGCAGCGTGTCGTCTTGGAGGAGGAACATCTCAACACCAAAGACACCCTTGCCCTTGAACGTTGCCACGGCTTTCCTTGCTAGTGCTTCGGCCCTTTGTCTGATCTCTCTTGACACCCCACGCGCCGGCGTGTAGGTGAGTTTGCAGATGCTGTTCTCGTGGATGGTTTCCGTCGTGGGGTAAGCAATGGTACCGTCCTTTGTCTTCACCGCCATGACGGCGAGCTCAATCTTGAACTCGGCCCATCTCTCTGCATAAAGTGGCTTGTTTCCCAGCTGCTTCAAGGCCTCAGGGATGTCGGTTTCAGACTTCACAGGGAAATTGCCCTTGCCGTCGTATGCCTCGGTCTTTGACTTGAGCATGAAAGGGTACCCAAAAGAAGCACCAACACCCTTCAGGTCTTCCTCAGTAGCCTTGTCCAGGCTTCTTGACTCTGCCACGGCCACATCGTGAGAGCTAAGGTGAAGTTTCTGGGCGTATTTATCCTGGATGGTCCTGACGGTGCTCCAATGCGGCTCGACCTCGACAGAATCCTGGATCTCCTCGAGCACTGCAGTGTTGATGTGCTCAATCTCGAAGGTGACGACGTCGCAAGCCTTGGCAAGCTTCTTGATGGAATCGGGATCCTTGAACGAGCCGTCAACGTGGCCATCGTGTGCACTGATCTGCTTCGCCGGCGCGCCTGGTGCATCCAAAATGTTGATCGGAATCTTCATCCGGTTGGCCGGTTCGACCATCATGCGGCCAAGCTGGCCTCCGCCTAGAATTCCCACGGTTTTGGTCATGCTGGGCTCGACTGATATTTAGGTCAGAACAGAAATGATGACAAAATGGTAGAATGTGCAAAGACAAGTGGAGATGGAAAAGGAAAGACTTTGCCCCATCACAGAGTGATAGGCAAGCCAATACATGTGAAGCTCAGACAGACTCTTTACAGACAGTCCTCAATATTCTTCCTGCCCGTGCATTAATGTGACCAAAAGCCCGCAGATGATGATCAACCAGGCTTGACAGTAAAAAGTGGTTACATCCATGCTGTCCGTGCGATGGGTCAAGACTCTTGAGAAATTCATGAGTCACAATGATTGGGAAGCCAGTTTTTGGCCGCATTGGATATGGGCTGAAAGCTCCACCTATCCTGAGTGGTTTTGCATGTATGCGGAGAAGAAAGACCACGCAGTTGAAGTTGTAAAAGTGTCTGAATGCATAGATAGACAAGGGATGATGTGGAGGTTACAGCCATCGTAAAAGACAGTGCATCAACACTGTTGAGACGGAAAGTAAGGAAAGAAACTCACGTTTTAGATCTGGAAAGCAGGACGATGAAGTAGAGTGAAGTGGATGAGGATAGCAGAACGTGGGGGTGTCGTTGTCGGGGTTAAGTTTTTTTTGGCAGGCGCGCCCCAGATTTCGGCGAGATCGGCACGAGTCATGCCCTCGGGCTTTGGCTGGTCTGCTGACTCAATACCATCTAGCGATGTCATTCATGAAGCATTTGGCCATCTTATCGCAGCATCTACATTTACCCGGACCTGACGAGACGCAGTGTCTGCCTCTACGCTGCAATATTATCCGTGTTCCGCTACTCCGACATCACACCTGTTCAAATTCCGAGTGTTGCTCTTATTCGCTCGGCGCCAGAAATAAGCACGATGCGTGCCTCTGAATCATGGAGCCGGGCCAACATCTCCACAGCACATCATATCACTGCTGACTTCCAAATTCCACTGAAGAGGTCGGGCAGAGCGCCGAGAATGTACCTCATCCCGAGCCTGTCGGTAAGAGCAGCGGCAAACGCCTACGAGTTTGCCGACAGCCGCCCGCCAAGATGACTGGAGTTCTTGGTGTACAGAATTTCGAAAAATGACGTATAAAATCCGACCTGTAACGTAATACTCTCGAGAGCTGAAGCAACATCAGTGACTAACCGCCGCTTGGAGGCGTGACGTGTCTGGTATTCCGATCAGCGTGCACTGCTTGGGCCGAGAAACTGAACATGCGACAGCGCCAGGTGATTGTTGTCGAGTATGGGGCGCGCAACCGCCACTTACAACGTGACCTTGCTCATCCAGGAGGCGGAGGCGCCAGGCGGTGCGAGGACCGGGCGGTGATTGGCGTGACAACGCTGAGTCGCAGCAAGTCTCGAGACAGTTATGACCCGGGTCGCGCTGAAGAAGCGGCCGTCAGGAATGCGGGCGACGCACAGCACATACTACTTACAGCCCTGTGTCGTAGTTGTGTGGATCGCTCGGGGCGTTGAGCCTGGCCAAAGGGTCGTCCCGCAAACGAACGGAGATCTAGAAAACGAGACCTTCGCCAGGCTAGACCGAGAACAACCGCCTCCGTCTAATCTCCACAGGGCCGACAAGGCCCACGCTCGCTGCGATCCAGACAGACGTCAGGGCGCAAGCTCCCCACAACCACGCCCAACTGGCCCTGCACACTCGTTGATCCTCCTGTCTTGCTCTTCTCTCCGTGCCTCCTCTCTCCGCTCCCGCTTCTCAACGGCGCCGTCCCGCGCATCTTTGATGATCCTTTTTTCACCCACTCCACAACCTCGACCCGTCCACCGATAGCAGCTTTCCTGCTGCTCACCCGCGTTGCGACACCCCAGAATCCTCAGTCCCAATCCGGCGCGACGTGCTGCGCGCAAGCCACGGTAACCCGCCGCGCTGCCGGCCACACTGCCGCAAATGTCGAATCTTTCAGCGACATCAGATCCAACCAAGGTGAGTCGCGCCGCACCCACCTCGCGCTTCCCCGCTGACCGCGCCGCCCCTCCACACCAGACGCCGGCGATCATGTCGACACCCACACACTCGCCGCGCATGCTGCGCTTGCGGGAGCTCGTTTCGCAGCCTATTACTGCTTCGTTCATGGCCGGAGGGGTTGCCGGCGCCGTCTCCAGGACAGTCGTCTCGCCGCTTGAGCGCTTGAAGATTCTCTTCCAGGTCCAGAGCCATGGACGCACCGAGTACAAGATGTCGATAGGCAAGGCGTTGGCCAAAATGTGGCGCGAGGAGGGCTGGCGGGGCTTCATGGCGGGCAATGGCACCAATTGCATCCGCATTGTGCCTTACTCGGCTATACAGTTTGGCGCCTTCAACTTCTACAAGCGGGTGAGTGCTGTGATTATCCGCGAGATGGATTCACCATACAGTTCAACAAAGCTTGGCTATGTTGTGGGAAGGCAATCGCTGACACAGTAAACGCAGTTTTTCGAAGACGGACCCGGCGTGCCATTGGGACCATACCAGCGCCTCCTCTGTGGTGGACTCGCAGGAATCACCTCCGTCACCTTCACGTACCCTCTAGACATTGTCCGCACTCGTCTTTCCATCCAATCCGCATCCTTCAAGGGCCTGTCAACTCAAGCAAAGGCGAAGCTTCCGGGAATGTGGGGTCTCATGGCCTCCATGTACAAGAACGAGGGTGGATTCTTTGCGCTATATCGCGGGCTAATACCAACGGTGGCTGGCGTGGCACCTTACGTGGGTATTTTGTCGTGAGAGCATACTGCTGGTAGGCTGATGCACATACAGGTTGGCTTGAACTTCATGACATACGAAACAATGCGCAACTACTTCACACCTGAAGGAGACAAGAACCCAGGCGTCTTCGGGAAGCTTGGCGCTGGCGCTGTCTCTGGAGCCGTGGCGCAGACTTTCACGTATCCATTGTGAGTGTGGCAGAGTTTGGCGGATTTGAAGAATCACAGTTGCTGACAGTGCCACAGCGACGTTTTGCGCCGTAGATTCCAAATAAACACCATGAGCGGAATGGGCTACCAATACAAGTCGATATGGGACGCCCTCACGACCATCGTCAAGCAAGAAGGCGTCAAGGGCTTATACAAGGGCATCACACCGAACCTCCTTAAGGTTGCCCCGAGCATGGCGAGCAGTTGGCTCAGCTTCGAATTAACGAGAGACTTCCTGGTGTCTCTGAGGGCAGAGGAAGTGTAATCGGGCACCACACTCGTCCTAGTAGAGTTGGACGAAGCATATTGGATTTTTCATCGCATCCCAAGCATCCGCAGCAAACACACAACCTAGCATGCGCCCGCAGCGGCGATTCCTCACACGGCACGTTTGCCTCGACAAAAAGAACCATACAGCTGGTGGAGAGGAGTGTACAGGAGGATTGTTATCAGCATTGGCAGGAAGGCGGGACTGTCTGCATCATGGGACACGGGAGCGGGCGTTATCGGGACAAAGTGGAGCGAACAACGGTACAGCGGATAGAACGCGAACCTAAAATAAAGAACGTGCTTTTCCTCGTCGACTTTGACTGTTTTGAATGCTGCGGTGGAATTCAAGAAGCGAAAAGAGGGCAGGAGCTGCGATGCGGATGCCAGGATCGCATGAGGTGGTGAAACAGTAGGTAGAGGCGTAGAGGTAGAGGCGTCAAGCAGAGGCGTAGAGACAGAGAGTAGTAACTAGGTGTGATGCGAAATCATAGAGTCACGTGCCTTTTCATTTTGGTTGACCAATGGGAGGGCTAGAGCCCAAGCGAGGCACACATCCGTGCACCCCAACCTGAAAATCGAAGTGGAGGAAAACCGCGACTGCGACACCAACGACGACGGACGACCATTTCGACAACCGACAACCGCCGCCGCCACAATGGGTACGTGAGCCCCTTCCTGCTGTGCGGCAGAGCACCCGCTTGCTGCTACGGCTCGATATCGACCCCGACCGAGAGAACGCCCTGGCTGACACCGTGGGCTCACAGGTATCGACTTGGACAAGCACCACGTGCGGAGCTCTCACCGCAAGGCTCCCAAGAGCGACAATGTCTACGTTAAGCTCCTGGTGAAGCTGTACCGCTTCCTTGCCCGTACGTAAATTCCCGAGAACGAGAGAAACCCGGTCCTCCAAAAGCGAAACAAAACACGGAATGGGAGGAAGAGAGGAACAAGCGTTCTAACGTAACAACCGCACACAGGCCGCACGGATTCGGACTTCAACAAGGTCGTGCTCCGCCGCCTTTTCATGTCGCGCATCAACCGCCCTCCCATGTCCGTCTCGCGCATTGTCGGCACGGCCGCCAACCAGCACTCTGGCAAGGCCCACGGCGGCAAGACCATCGTCGTCGTCGGCACCGTCACTGACGACAACCGCCTGCTCGAGCTGCCCAAGCTGTCCATCGCTGCTCTGCGCTTCACCGCCACAGCCCGTGCCAGGATCACCAAGGCTGGCGGCGAGTGCCTGACCCTGGACGAGCTTGCTCTCCGCGCCCCCACTGGCGCCAACACCCTCCTCCTCCGTGGCCCCAAGAACTCCCGTGAGGCCGTCAAGCACTTCGGCTTCGGTCCCCACTCGCACAAGGTAGGCACAGGCTGGGATTTCCATTTTCCAAGAGATTTGCTCCTGGATCGATCGGCCGCTGACCCGTTCTACAGAAGCCGTACGTCGAGAGCAAGGGCAGGAAGTTCGAGCGTGCCCGTGGCCGCAGAAGGTCCAGGGGTTTCAAGGTGTAAACGGACGTCGGTGTCATGGTTGCTGCTGCTGCTGCGGTCTTTCTCAGGACGTAGACGTAGTAGTGGGAAAAGAACAACGGGGAAAGGAAGGAGGAAAGGCCTTTTCTTTCTCTCGTCTCGTCGGGGAGCTCCGAAAATTATGGCGATTATTCTGCGTGCATGGTTACTGGGCTCCTTTTATGCTGGCTGGCGAATCCCAAACGATACTGCCTGCTTCCTTTACGGTTATTTGCATCTGGCTCAGGGAATACAAAAAATGTTAAGTCCATGCGGTTTTCGCCACCTTTCCACAAAAGAGACGAGAGAAAGTTATCATCGTTATACCACAGTGGAGAAAAGAGGATTTCACGGCTGCTATGCTTTCATTACAGCTTCTCTCAATGCTGCACGTTTACAGTGATGATAGTGCCACGCCTCATCACACTTTCCGGCTAACAGCTTGATCGTGCGGTAGCAAATCAACCTCTCGGATCGCGCATTTCAATTAAACTTACCACCCCGGTCACGACTTCACTTCACCTTCACGATGAGAGTTGTTCGTTCTCGGTCCAGTCAACTGATTTGCACATCGATCCCACACCTGTTCCCGTTATCACAATCTCAAGAAAGCACATCCATCCATTTTTATAAAAGTGTGTGCTGGAGGTGTCTCCAACTCTCACTGTAACCAAAAAAACGCAAAACAGTTACAGGGAATAAGTAACCAAAATGCAGCAGACAGAACAGGAAATCCAGAGAAAAACGAAAACCCATTTGATTTATCCTCCAATCTAACAACAACACGCGGCGCGCACCCACCGCTAAAAACAAGCCCTTTTATTTCGGACCTACAAGAAATTACTACAATACTGGATGGAAAGTGGGGAAAATGAAGAGAGAAGATAAAAAGAGAATAAGAAAGCACAACCCCGCCACCCATGCACAACATATTTTGCCGCTATGCAGCAGACATCTCAACTCTCAGCTCTCTTTCGCCCTTTCTCCTCCCCTCTTCTCAGCCAGAACAAATCAAAAACAAGGGGAACAAAACTACTCACCACCCTACCTACCACATACATCCCAGCCATCCTCAACCAAGCAAGAGAGACCGCTCAGAAACATACCCTCGTTCCCCCCCTCTTAGGACTGTAATTTTCTCCAACAAATAGCACCCGCGACTTGCTTTTCCATCAAAATCCTACCCGCTTTCCCTGACAAAAGTACAAGCAAAGTTAAGGGAAAATATTTCCCCCGGAAAAGAAAAGAAAAAACAAAAACGACCCTTCCCCAACCCCCGATCCATATGTCCCAACCTTTCTTTGCTCGAAACCCACAATGAGAGGAAGAAGCAAAAACCCTCAGCCATCATCCATCCACCTTCGCCCACTCTCTCTCTTATGTCTCAACCCCAATAAGGCGTGCGCAACCCCGTGAACGTCGACGCCATCGATCCCGAGTCCGACGATTCCGTTTCTTTCGTACGATGGCCGGAGAGCTGTTTGTCCCCAAGAAACGCGTTAAAACGGTTATTCAAAATAAAGATCACATTTTTTACCATCACCCAAGGGGGGAGACTCCTTTCTAGAACGACGAGAGGCGGGAATGGGGTTCGAGCTTTTGACACGGAACAAATAATGAGATAAGAAAGTAAGAGAGAAAAAAGATCACACTAACTTGGTAGGAGGGAGGAGGGAGATTGGGAGATTGGTTCAAGGACAGTGTTCACCTACCTCGAGTTGGATGTTGCGATGCACATGCACCAGCCAATCGACATAACTCTGCGCCTCGCCGTTGCGGTCTTCGTACAGGAGTCGCGCGAACTCGTATTCTGCGCCGTCCAGTCCCTGCCGCGCAAGCTGAATCGTGACGGCCTTGCTGCCGCGCGTCTGCTCGAGGTACTGCAGGATGTTGCGGGTTTGGGCGTTGAGGTGGGTTTCGAGGACGGGGATTTGGTTCAGGAAGGGGTCGAGGGCTCGGAGGTCGTTGATGTCCGGGCCAAACAGGTCTTCTAACAGATTGGGCGAGACGGCGGCATGCAGCCAGAGCAGCACTTGCTGCCCGTTGTCGACCAGATACGCTCCTCCCTCTTCGATCTTGGAGAAGGAGGCACGCACACTCTGCGGCATGCTGAGACGACCGTGCTCGTTGGCAAAGCCTTCGGTAGGCTCGAGGTTGTGTAAGGAGTAGATGCGGGGGTATAAGTAGAGCGAGAGTTCGGTGGCGCCCATGGATTTGAGCATGCGTGCGTCGTAGATGCGACGATCCGTGGGCTCCTTGCCGCCCTTGAAAGCGCGGGACTTGATGATGCCAAGCATATACATGCCGAACTCTTTGAGATGTTCTGGCAGTACAAGCTGACCTGGCGGATGGCCGTGCGAGAAGTTCTTTCGGTAGGCAGCAAGAATATCGACTGTCTTCTCCGTAACCGCGTTTCTAAGATCCTTGAGCGAACGTTCGGCGATGTGTGATGCGGCCTCCTTTACAATCATGTTCACCACTGCATCCTGGTCGACGCACTTCATTGTCTCGATGGGGTTGTCGTTGACGCTTGCAACAAGGTTACAACACCTTACTCTCCGCTCGCCATTTGCAGCTGTGTAAAGCAATGCACTCTGGAAGTGAGCGTCAAGCTTGGGATCAAGCTTTCCGTCGTAGCTGAACATAACGGCGATGGACTTGTCCGCATCGATAACACCGAATTCGAGGTCGGCGCCGAAGGTGTGGTGGTAGAAGTTGCCGTGATAAGCGGATACCTGCAAACCGTTGGAGCAGCGAACCTTCATGAGAGCCTGGTAGCCAGTTTCACGAGTGACGGTGTGCTTGATCTCCTTGGAAAGCTTCAAGGTGTCGCGCGGGCCATGGAAGTTGGGGAAGTAGAACGTCTCGCCGCCCGTAAGTTCGGCGACATGCCCTATAGTTGCCACATCAAGATAACCACCGCTAGGCGCAGCCAGGAAGAAGTCAATGCCGATACCAGCCTCGCAAAGCTTCCCCGCGATCTTCTTGTACCCAGGGTGCTCCGTGGTAAACAATTTCTTCTCCGCATCGTTGCCGTGAACCTTTCCGTCGTCACGGAGGAAAAGTCGTCCAGGTCCCCAAGTGGGCAAGGTAGCAAGCGAGCAGACAATCTTGCCTCCAGTGTCTTTCAACGCGTCCAACGCGGAGTGGAGAGTTGACAGCAGAGCAGGTTCCGGGTTCTTGATTTGCGAGAACATGGTTGGCAGCTGCGTCAAAAGCGACGTGATAACGGCCTTGGACTCTTGGGGATCGACGAAAAGGCCCTCGCTGAGCGGCACAAAGGGATCCTCAATATCCGGCATAACCAGCATCTGCGCCTTGTCCAGGCTGGGGCTGAGATTGTAGAAGTGGATCTCCCTGTCGTACGTCACAATGCCCACCTTGGCTCCCTTGGGCAACTTCTTCGAGCTCGCGCCATCCTGCTCTTCACCCTCGCTTGGCTCATCCTCACTTCCGTAGAGCGCATTCATGATACCCTCGCAAAAGCCGTCCAAGAAACCCTTGTTCACAGCCTCGGCGCTGACATCGACGAGGAAGAGCCAGCGCAGACCCACAGGCTCCTTCGACCAGTACTCCTTCGGAACCATGAAGTCGACGGTGCCCAATGTAAGCTCGGGTCGCTGCAGGCGATCGACGCGGACACCCGAAGGGTCTGTGGGGGCAAAGTACTCAGGTGCCACATCGTTGGGGAAGGTGCACATGTTGCAGACGAACTTGTTGCCTCCCGACCTGAACGTCATGAACGGGTTGATGTATGTCCTACACCTCCTGCACCTCGGCGGCCCTGCTTCACCAAAATCCAACACTGGAACAGGCTGCTCTCCTTCGTGCGGCGCTGCGAGCGGTTGCAGGAGCAGGCCGAGAGGCAGGGCGGTGGAGGCCAGCGCATCTGCCGACTGCGGGATACTGTTGAGCGTGAGCCTGGCGAATCTCGGCGCCGAGTTGCCCTGGTCAAAGGCGACGAAAGGGATGGCGGCAGCCGGCGGCAGGTGCTGCTCCATAGTAGGGTACACATTCTCCTGGTAGAAGCGCGCCTGGGCGTCTCGCGACCTGGGGACGCTGGGAATCTGCTCCGGGTCAACTTTGCCCTGAGCAGACGACGCAACCGAGCCATTAAAGGCGGGACCGCGGGCAGCATATTGCATTGGCGTTGCCGGGTTCGCAGGAACAAAGTTTCCAGCGGCAGCGGGGAACTGGTTCATGGCAGGAGTGATGGGCTGGCTGAGGAACTGCGACGGTGTGACGGCATCTCCCTGGGGGATTCCCGAATAGGCCTGCGAGCTCCCAGCAGCATCCAGCTGGTGGTAGGCATGCCTATCCTTCTTCTTGTGCGGTCTGGCAACCTGCGCCTGGCCGGTAGTATCCACGCCCAGTCCCATGCCTCCCACCTGCTGTGTCAATCCCGACATATCTGCCTGGCCAGGCGAGGGCTGCGCGGGGAAGTAGCCGTGGTCGGATTGAGGAGTGCCTGCTTGAGGCTGGTGCGGTGTGCCATACTGATTCGGAGGGGCATTTATATAGGGCGATCCGCTCTGCTGATAGCCTCTGGGGCTTGGGGCGACAGGAGGGCGGTTCTGGTTTTGCTGCGGCTGCTGCTGCTGCTGCTGGCCGTTTGCGCCAGGCGAGGGGCCGCCGAGAGAGTGGTACATGGAGAAGTCGGCCATGGCTGGCGCGACGGAGGACTTGGAGGCGGAGGGTGGAAGGGGAGCGCGGTGCGGCGGGTTGGAGGGCGAAGCGGAAATCCAAAAGACTTCTCCGAGATCAAACGAGCGTGAGAAGGCCGGACATAGTCTGGTGGGCGCGGAGAATTGGAGGCGTGGAACGGGGGATGGAGCGGTGGTTGCGGGCAAGTTTATGGCTTAGCTGTCCAATGCATTGCGAGCGAGGATCACGGGCATCCGCGCCCTAGCGCGGCACGAAAGGGAGCTGCGGCCAGACTCCTGCCCCTACTGCGACACTACCGACCCACCACCAGGGAATTATCTAAGCAGGAAAATATCATACAAAACAGCCATAGATATTATACTCTGGCGTGCAACGCCAAGAAAACGGTTTTATCGCTCGCGGTTATAACCCAACCGCTACCGCTAAAACCGTTGTCCACCCCTGATACCCACCAACACTCTGTCACGGCTGCTCTACTACTCTTGGCACGTTTTTCAGAGAAGCTCAAGCCCCGTCTGGCACCCATACGGTAATCATCAGAGACGAACATCACTCTGCTTCCTCAATCCTCTGCGAGTCATCCATCTTCTTCAAAAGTCCTATGATTCTCAAACCTCGAAATTTCCAAAACCCAACTCGGCGTCTAAGTAAGCTATTACGACTCTTGAGTCAAGCGTGCTAAACTTTAGGCATAGAAGAAAGTGCGCCTGCAGTCGCTATATTGCTTCCGTCCCACCTCTCCGTCACACAACACACCAACTAACCCCCATCCACGCCAGAACGAGCGTCCAGCCCAGCATTAACACACCAGCTCCAACCAACACCGCAGTGCCCACCCTAGCACCACTTCCCCTAAACCCCTCCACCAGCGCGCCGGTCCCGAACAGGATCCACAGCACAATGCCAGCCGCTGCCAGCAGCAGCACCAGCAGCACAGCCACCAGAACCCTCGCGATGCTCCAATCCTCGACGAACTCCAGCGTCGCTATGCTGTGACCCGGACCAATCGCCCCAGCCAGCCCAAGCTCCGCCGCAGAGACGACAGCATCGTCCTTCCCATCCACCTCGCTCCACCCCGCCAGCGCGGTGCTGGCCGTGCTCGGCGTCCGCCCTGTCGCCTCGCCCGCCCTCCCACCCCCCGGCGTCGGCGTCGGCGTCGGCGGCAAGTCTCTGTCCCTCCAATCCCCGTGGTGGCTCTGCCGCGGCCGCGTCCTCGCCCCAAAGAGATCCGGCTGCTCGTGCAGGCCCGCCAGCCGGCCCGCCCACAGCACCCACGCGAACCTGCTTCGGCCCAGCCGTGGCTTGCGAAAGTGCGCGAGCAGGTTCTCCTCGGAGAATGTGTCCTTCAGCCCCTGGCTGGCCAGAAATCTCGGGCTGCGGACGTGGTAGATGCCGCTGGGCGTGGCCGCCGAGCAACCACGCTGCTGCTGTTGCTGCAGAGCCCCTCCGTGCGCCGCTCGCGCGGCCGGGCAGCAGCGCCCGCCTCCACAAGCTGCAGGGCTGGGACAGCTCTCGGTGGTGGACCAGGCGGTGGTGTGGCCGACGGTGATGCGGCGCAGAGACCGGGCGCTGAAGAAGCGCCACCAGCGGCCGGCGAGATGTGCATACTCGATACGCAGCTGTTTGAAAAAATCTGCGTCGTCGAAGACTGGCGGAGGTTGCTCGTCGGGGGCGACGTCGTCATCGTCATACCTCCCTGCACTGGTGCTCTCCAGAAGCTCAGCCGGCAGCGTCACGCGCGCAACGCGGGACGAGAGCACCCCTCTGCGTCGGCGTATGCTCAACGTGAGCACCGCATCTTTGGCCCTCGGGGGAGGCAGCCCGGGGCTTCCCAGCGTTTTCGGAAAACTCCTGTGGTGGTTGAACGGATACGGCGTCCTGATCTTGCCCTCGCTCTTGCTCCTGCCCGGCCTACTCGTATCGATCGGCGGCGGGACGAGCGACACCCTCTTCGGCTGCTGGATCTGGGCCATGGGCGGGATGTCCGGCACAGGTGGGGGTAGAGACGTCGCCGAATCCCCAGGCTGTGGTGCGAATTTGCTCTTCAAGAACTCCTTCCGGCTGTACTCGGACGACACGCTCTTCCGCCGCACCGATGACGCGCTTGCCTGCAGGCCTTCCTCGTCGCGCAGCAGCGCTTGTAGCGTGATGGCATGCACGCCCAGGATATTGTCGTCCGTCTTCCCCTGCAGTGACTGCGTCTCGGCAGCCGCGCCATCGCCCTTCTCCTCGACCATATCCGGAACCTTGCTCGCCGCCATCGCCGGTTTCCCTCCGGCGCCAGCGCTTCCAGCATCTCCACACGACACCGACTTATCCTTCACTCCCCCACCCCCAACCTCCACCGTCGACGCATCCCCATCCCCCTCATACTCCGACGCCGACGGGAAAATGCTCGAGCTCGCCCTATGCCTCGGCACCTTCAACATCCCCACGCCCCTCCGCTGCTCCTCCCGCACCCTCCTCGCCGCCACCGCAATATCCGGCGGCCCAAACGGCACATGCTTGGGCGACACGCTCTCAGACAGCAGCGTAGCGTGGGGAGATTCAAACAAGCCCTCACCACCACCACCATGACGCAGCAGCAGCGCATTCGTGGCATCCATCCCGACGACACCGTCATCATCCCGCAGTGACGACTCTGGTCGCGTCCCGCACACGAAGGCGTACTCCTCGGGCCGCACGCCGAGGTAGTACGCCCCCTTGCGCGTGGCTGTAGCGGCGGCGGCAGCGCCCGTGCTGCTGCCGGGCGAGCGAGTGCGAGTGCGGCCGCGGTGGCGGTCGGCGGCGGGGTGGATGAAGTCGTAGTCGTCGTGGTCGTAGTCGTCGTTGACAAGGCTATGGCGTTGGGAGAAGGCGAGCTCGTCGGCGGTGGTGAGGGCTTCTTCTTCTTCTTCCCTATCGTCGTCCTCGTCGTCGTCCGTTGTAGATGGGTAGCCGCCTGGGAGGATGTTGCGGCCCGGGATGTTGAGGAAGCTGGTGCCCCCGCCGCCGCCGCCGTATGGGCCTGCTACTCCTCCGCTTAGACGGACGTTGGCGCCGCCGTCGTCGTTGTCGTCGTCGGAGCTGTCGTCGTCGAAGAAGTTGGTGCGGCGCACCGTCGCGGATGACGACCCGTTTGGTTGGCCATTGCTCATGGTCATAGGCGTGGTTGGGGTTTTGTTCCTGCCGCCGTGGTAGGCGAAGGCGAGTGGGGCTTGTGGAGAGGTCGGCGTCGTCTCGTCCATGTCGAGGTAGACTGATCGGGTCGGGCTGGCGGGAGCGTCGACGATGCGGGGTGATGAAGCTGGGGATCCGGAGAGGCGGAGGCGGGTGAAGTTGATTTGTGGTAGGTCGGTCATTGTCTATCTTTTTCTCTCTCCGTTCTCGTACGGGCCGGGAGGAGGGTAAGTTGAGGTGGGAAATGCGAAATGAATACGAGAGGATGGCGAGAAAGATGACAGTGAAACAGTGAAGGGTGTTGGTGTGATATCGGAAATGCGATGCTTGAGCGAATGTTGGTCCTATCTTGTCAACGAGAGAGTGTGGGCGTACGAGGCGTGGAAACCCATCAAAATGCTTTTCCCGTCCGACTAAACCACAAAAACGGACATTGGGCGTGGCCGGATGAAAGAACGAGGCCGTGGTCGCAGGCGGCCAGGCAAGCAGGAAACCAGAAATAAGAACGAATGTGGAGTGATGGGGGAAAGCAACAACAGCCGCGAGAAGACACCCAACGGTCATTCACCGTTTCTTGTCTCTCATCTGAAACCAGAGGGACACACCAAGACACACCCACACCCACAAGGAAAACGAGAGCAAATAAACACGGAACGGTGCTTGGCATCCGGCAAACAGACGCTTCCGCCCCAAGTTAAAAGAAAAAGCGGCACAGCAACAATCCAGTCACTAGCAAACAGAATGGTTGCGGCGGGACAAGAAAAAGAAAAGCACGACCCAACTTCCAGGGCAAACAAACTGCAAGGGCCTGTGCATATTGAACAAAAAGCCTTGGCGGAATGGAGCTTCACATTCTTTTGGATTTCAGCTGCTTCCGGGTAGTGGGATAAGGGGGTGTAATTGGGTTACACACGGCAAAGCTGGTCCACCAAAGTTCCCGGACGCAGCGTGGCAATCATCCCACGAACTTCCCACCACAGTAAATGCACACATCGCATGCCGCGAAGAGGATGCGCGCCAACGTGATCGGCGCCCTTCCATCATCATCAGGTGCTGCTGCGACTTGTGCAGTATCTTTCCCTTGCTTGGCTGGGCCCTCCACATCGGTCACCACGGTTTCAGTCGACGGGTGAATGTCTGTCTCTTGACCGCCGTCGGCATCCCGCATGACGACATCCTGCTGGTTCGCGTCTCCGGCTTGTCGCGCTTCTGCCCCGATCAATCGATCCGCCCGCACGACAAAGTGTTCGTTGAGATAACGCTTGCCGCAGATTCCGCAGAGCTTGGAGATACCGGGAGCCTGAATGGCAAGGAATGTGAGAGAACAGCGAACTGTAGTAACCCCAATTAGCCATACTGTCTTTAGAACGAGCCAAGGTAGAAAAAGAGCCGTTTCCTAGGTGAACTCACCAAACTCATGGCCTTGGCCACACCGAGCCCACGCAAAGCTCTCAAAGCCAATAATTTCGTCGCAGATCTCACATTCTTCCACGTGCTTGTCTGCCGAAGTTTCCACAGCATCGTCGCCCGTTCCGTCGGCCTCGGCGTCTGAAAGCCATGGTAGCATGGACGAGTAAACCGTCCTGATCTTTCTGCTTGATTCGCTGTCATTATAGCATGATTTTGGTAGCTTGAGGACCTCGGTGACGAGCTTGTGGATGGCTGGGGCATCGTCTGACTGGGTAGTTCCTTTGGGGTTGAAAAACAGCGTCAAGAGACGTCCATATCGTTGTTTTAAGATGTCTTCATCGTCGGAATATACGGCCCGTCTCAAAGCCTGCGCGATCAATGTCCGGTCTTGAAGAGCCAGGCCGTTTTCTTTGGCTGTGGGGTATCTATGATTGGATTGTAAGGATTAAGTATCGATACTGTCAAGGAACTCACTCACTCGATATCCGTGGCGACTTTCATGCCATCCGAGAGGCCCAAAGTGTTCCAAAATTGATCCAATATGGCCTCTCGAACATCATGTTCTTCCCTGTTCGCTTCAGGCAGCTCTTCCAGCCAAGTTTTGACACAGTAGATCAGTGTCTCCGCGCTCAAATCTGTGGCAGGTCAGCAAACAGTTCCTGAGTGGATATATGATAAGCAACCTTCGACTGGACATAAACCTCCGTTGGCAGGTAATGAGAAGGCAGTGGCATCACCCTCTCTGAAAGGCTGGATTCCGATATGCGTGCGGGAGACTGCCGAGATTGTGTATTCGACCATGTCGCCAGGATGGAACGATACTCCTGAAGCTACGAGGTCACCCATGGGCGAAGAACACATGCCCCACGCTTTAGTTAATGTGTGACCTGCGAGCTCATGTTCTGCGCTGAAAAGTCTCTCGCTATCACAAATGCTCTGTTGGAACGGAGAGACTACTGCCTCGGAAGCTGCTGGGATTGGCATCTTCAACTCCGAAGTTGCCACTGTTGGAGCTGAAAGCTGTGAGGTAAATTGGACTTCAGCGTTGCTTTTGTCAAAGCCATTGAAAGCGCACCCTGCGTGCACAATCAGCAGTCAGACAGCCGTTACATAAAGAGAAGCTTGAATAAGAAGCGGATAATAGTATTGCGGCTCATCTCTTCTCCACTCACCAGCAAATAAGTCCCATCTGCCATCGACATCGTGTGTCGTGACCGTAGTCTTCGATGGATCTTCTACCGGCACCTCGAAGCAGAAGGCACCCGATTGACCGAAGGTAATCAGGTAGAGAAATCCATTGCAAACCCTGGGCATCCAGCGGATCAGGTTTGTGTTTCTTGTGCCAACGTCTCCGCTTGAAAAGATATCGGAGGAGTCGAGGGAAACGACGGAAGAGAAAGGAAAGATGCGAATGCGCCTCAAGTGGAGACCGTGGTTAGTTGTGCATGCCAATACAGCTTCCGAGATACCATCCTTGCTCGTTGTCCAAGGGCTCCAAGCAAGATTACTGATATGCCGCTGTTCATCCATAGTCTCTTCGAGGAGTATAGGCCGCGGGTTCGGGTGCAAGTCGAGCTTGGGTTCAAGTGAAAAGTGGGCTACTGCGTGAGCTGACCATGTGGTTGCTGAGGGACTCAAGAAGCTATGGGGAGAGTGAATGCGCAAAACAACAACATCGTTGTTGTCGTTTGACACTGCAATAAAGCTACCATTGACCGGCAATTGAGCTTCTTGAATGGACTGATCTGATGCTTGAGAGCGGAGTTGTGGGCTCCAGGCAAACGAGCGGATGCGTCTCCGAAGCCTGCGCCTGATCTCCCAGTCCAACTCAGCCCGGGTCTCATCTTCAGCATACAGCTTCTGGCAGTATCTCTCTAACTCATGGTTTGCGATCAGAACGCGCTTCCAGCTTCTCGAGACCTTAGGGTCCGAGTCTGAGACCCAGATAGATAGGCCGAGGTTCGTTGTGAGCACGGCGAGAGCACACCGAGCGTGTTTCGCAAGACCGGGAGGTGACCACTCCAGGGCGGCAACATCGCTAGTAGATATCTCTTCGCCGATGGAGTTTGCGCGGGAAGGGAGAGGATCAACGGGCGGGACTTCGGCTTGCGTAAAAAGGTTGGTTCTGATGTGGACATTAATCCACTGCTGGGTGCCCGGAAGGCCTGTATCTACGTCTTCACTGTCGGCGCTCAGGACTGGAATCTGTACACCTTTTAGCAGGGAGCCACATCAAGTGAGGAGAGGCGGTACCTACCAGCAGCTCGACCGTCTCGCCGGCCGCGAGTGCGAGAATGCAGTCGTGCGACCAGGCGAGGCTGCTGAGACACGAAGGCCAATTGGGGAGGATGACAGCCTCGTGCATGGCGGCGAATGTGGACCTACGAAAGCGCGAGAGGCGGCATCTGCGTCGATGTCAATATGTAGTGTCGCACGTAGTGTGTAGTGCTCGCAGGTTTGACGCGACGCGAGTGAGGGCGCGCGATGACGTTCAAGCGAGAAATGTTCTGGCCGCCCCGCCTCTGAGTAAAAACTTTAGGACATGTAAAGTCCTTCTAGAAATTTGTTAAAAGCTTCCGCCGTTGGTTTCTGACATTGTAAACTAAGCACGTCAAGAATTCACGTTCATGTAGTACGTATCTCTTTTGAGTTTTTCATTCCGTAATTTACAACATGAGGTCGTACACACTGCTTCTCTTCACTGTTTTGACTTTTCAGTCACTCTTCCTCATCCAACGCTTCTCCCACTCCAATCCCTGTCCTTCTAGCTAGCAGGGGCATCCTCGCGAGACGTGACGCGCAGCCACATGTTGTCGATCATGAAGAGGTTGTAGTTGTCACATCTCCACGGCTTCGCGGGATTGACAACGGCAAAGTCAAAGACCCTGAACAACTACGCAAGAGTCAGCATCCACAGCAAACCTCCATATATCGGAAACCCTCCCTCACCTCGATGAACACCTTGTTCAGCTCCATCAGCGCGATGCCCTTGCCCAAGCACCCCCACCGGCCGTACCCAAAGCACAACTGCACCGTATCCTCCATCAACCGCGCCGCCTTCTCGTCCACCACCTCCAGCCACCGCTCCGGCCTAAACACCTCGGCGTCCGAGCCGTACACCTTCTCCGACCGCTGCGCGTGCCAGATGCTGTGCCCGATCTTGGTGCCGCCCGGCACAAAGCGACCCTTGATGACTTCGCCCTGCGGCGGCACCTCCTTGGCCAGCAGCCCGATGAACGGCGGGTGCATGCGCAGGCCCTCCTTGATCACTGCCTGCAGGTACGGCAGCTCCTTGGCCTCGGCGTTGGTGATGGGCGATGAGATGCGGCCGTCCTTGATGCCCTGGTCCATCTCGGCGCGGAGCTTGTGGAGCGCGGATGGCGTGGTGAGCAGGTAGAGCATTGTCGCGCGTACTGCTGTGGCGGTCGTGTCACTGCCAGCAATGATCTGCAGAAGCACTCTGTTGAACAGTCGTGGTTAGCCAATATTTCGCTGCGGCAGGAAAAACTTGATGTTGGTTTGCATACTCGGACTCTGCTTCGCGCCGCTGCAGCCCATGGCGCACGAACGAACCCAGCATATCTTTACGCTCTTTCTTGTCCGGACCAAAGCGCTCGGCGACCACCTCGCGTGCAACGCCCATCAGTTTGCCCATGCCGGTCTTGTCCTCTGGCAGCGGGCCGACGATGCGGCGCACCCATGGCGTTGACAAGATCTTGTGGACCAACGGGTAGCTGGTCCCCAGAACCAAAATCGGGACGTAGGCCTCAGTGGTGGCGATATACCCGTGGATATCTTCGTCTTTCTCCAAGTAGCCGAAGGGGAAGCCGTAGGCGAGTGATGTGATGACATCGAGGGTGAAGTACTGCGCGGCTTTGCCGAAGTCCATGTGAACGCGGTTGGACGGCGTGGAGACGTATTTCCTCTTGATATAAGACACGAGCCCAGAAACTTGCGTGTCGATGTCACCCTCCAAATTAGGGTTTTCTTTACCGGCGTACTGCGAGTATTCTTAGTTCGGTGGTTTGCGTGGGCAACATGGCGACACTTACTCCTGAAATCAGCTTTGCTTTCATCTTATCGTGCATTTGCGGGTTCTTCAAGGTGATGACGGTATCTTGATACGGATCCAGCGACATCGAGTCGTACCAGTCTGAGCGGTGCCAGTTTGCGCGGGTGGAAGACATGTAGCGGATCACCTCCGGATCGCTGCAGAGCAGGTCATTGGAACCGATGCGTGCGAGATCACCTGTTTCCTTGTCAGCTAATTGATCGATTTGCTGGTGTCTGGAGAAGTTTGGCGAGGATGACGGGAAGAAAGAAGGGAATGCTTTACCGTATTTCTTGTTGATCTCGGTATATATTTCGTTCATCCGGCCAGAAGTTGCAATCTTCGCCATAGAGATCGAGGAAATGGATGCGAGCCATGGTCCTTTGAACTCCCGCAAGCGCCACCAGGTCTTGGCACGAGTAACTACGAAAATAACAAGGAGCGTAAGGGGAATGAGATACAGCGAGGTGTTTGATAGACCACGGCTGGCGGATTCGGTCAGCTCATACTGGGACGCCATGACTGTCTGTTTTGTCAATTACCAAACCTCTTGACTTGTTAACCCGTAGCCTTCCTTTCGCAGGGTTTGCCACACGGTTACGAAGCAGAACAAAAAAGAAAGATGTACAATCTGGGGGCCAGGGATACTTATATGCAGCAGGCATACCATCGCTTGGTATGCCTGCAGAGCCCCGACTTGATAGGCACTAAGTGACATGTAAACCCTGCTCGCCGGCGCAATCTGCATTTTTGGCCGAGACTCCGTCTGGGGGCCAAAAACGGGGTTACGAGAGCGCTGCACTCTCAGCTTGGAGAACAATCTTGACAGCCCGTCAATAACCTCGAGCTTTGGTCCGGATAAAGGTGATGCCATACAATACGGGTAGCTACTATACTGGGAAGAGGGCCAAGGTCATGTTATAGTGGTGTAAGCCAGTTGAAGTCCAGGTTCTAAGCACGACAGATATAGATCAGGCCTGACAATGCGGGCCGGCGGGCTCATTGCCCTGTTCATTATTGGTGTGCTTCTTAGCGTTGATGAGGTGTCCGTGCTAGTTATTGGCGTGAAGGAAACGTTGGTGGCGGAGGGCTAAATTACGCGAGGCGGAGATAAAACGGCCATGTCTGCCCTTTACTTTTGAGCTCCATTTTCTGCGTATGGCAATTCAGGCTGTATGGACATGCAAGCCACTCTCCAGAGTTGGGAAAGAGCCTTTGGCCTGCTCCATTCAGGGCTGTCAGCGTTGAAGAAATCATCTGAGGAGCGCGACACTTTGGCTGCGGGAATTCATGTTGCAATCGGGCTAAGGCGGTGATAGTTCCACATTTGGGTTGTATGTACAAGCGCCTGTCTCCCTCGTCTGCGTGGATGACAATACTCCGCTTCTAAGAGGCTGTCATTTCATTACACATAATTCGATATCCTGCGTTGGTCGCGAGTTGTCAGCAACCAAACCATGTTTGTCCTTGAATGAAGAGAAACGCTGGCATACTCGACGAGGTTACCGTCAGGATCTCTGCAATAGACACTGCGTAGTTTGCCCACCGCACCCGTCCTGTCGACGATGCCACCACCTTCGAGTACCTGCATGTATCGGTGTCAGTAGAGAACCTTGGCACGCCATGAACAATACAACTGCATTGATTTGCTGAACACATCCGAAGCTGGATACTGGGAAAGGACGCATAATTATGCGAAGAAGAACCAGTCCAAAGCAGAGCAATGTGTCATCGTAAGAGAACATGAGTCAACATACTTCGATACGCCCATCCTTGAGATCATCTAAGACGTCTTCAATCTTCGTATCCGTCAAAAAGCACAAGTCTCCGCTGCCTGGCTGCACAGCCTGGGCCTTGGGCTCGAATTCCCGACCGCTTGGGTGGAGATTTATCTTCTGGTTTCCGAAGAGGAGAGCGTGACTGCATGGAGATAACCAAATGATTACTTTAGCACGAGCTTCGTGTTGAGGCGAAGAAAGTTAGGCTGGGCTAGCGAAGGGTGTGGACGGAGTATTAACAAGATACGCGAGTGAGCGAGGAAGATCGTCGAGAACCGGGACATGAGCTGCAAAGAACAACATTCACACAGTGATCAGATGCGCCGTGTGAGTTTCGCGCGGGGAACGCAAAGAAACGACCGCGTCGGGAGCAGAAAGGCATTTACTTACCGTTCCACACTAGGATCCTTAGCCGAGGTGAAGACTTCATGCTTCATGCCTAGTTTCTGGGTGTAGAAGTTCACAGTCGCAGGGATAGAGCGCACCGTCAAGACGACGTGATCAAGAGACTTGACTGCAAAGCGGGAGGCCATGGCTTTCTGGTGCCTTGTGATGTTGTTGGGTTAAGATTGAATGACAATGGCGGCGCCGATGGGTCCTGAGAATTGAGTCAGGCTTACCTACTCCGCTTTGGCGTCAGAGAGCGTGACTTGTCGGATTGCCGCATGGGAATTAGAGCTGAGTATGGATGATTTGTCACCCCAAGGCTTATCATATTTGTCAATCGGCATGATTTCGTGCCGGAGCGTTGATGCAATCCGTAGTATTGCTTCTATGGCAAATCATGGGAATAGGTGGGGGCATTTTGGAGGAGACATCTGGCTGTAAGTCGTGTTCTGTTCCGAGCTAGACCAGCAAAGAAATGGTATTGTAACCCCCAGAAGCTTTTGAGAAACCCATCGATTTTGTTCTTCATCCATTCCACACCCACCCGAGAGCCATCACGATTAGTCTTGAGGCATGTAGCAGGAACCACCGGTGAGCCCAAAGACGTGAAAGCTCCATTTGCAATGACCCGGACGTACATGAAGAAACCGTGACCTCTGAAGCCTGTAAATAATTTGGAGAAAGGGATTCCCGATTTTTCCCTTTCAAAAACCCACGCCAGACATCACGTCCACACTCCTGAAAGTCATCGCTTACGCCTTCTTCTCCTCGTCCTCGGCCGTCAGAGCCAGTCTCTTGGCAGAGACACGCTCCTGCCTCCTCTCGCGGGCAGCCTTGGTCTTGGCGCGCTTGGCGTCCATCTCCTCCTTGAGGGTCCTCTCGCGCTGCTTCTCGGCCTTGGCCTTGTGGATCTGTGGAGTGTGAGCGAGGGGAGCCGAGTCATGATGTCATCGGGAAAACATACGTGCTCGACGAGGGCACGCTTGTGCTTGAAGGTGTTACCCTTGCTCAGGTGGTAGAGCTCGTGGTACAGGTGCTTGTCGATCTTGCCGTTGGCGCGGTACTTGACGAGGAGACGGCGGAGGACACGGAGGCGGCGCATCCAAAGGACCTGGCTGTATTCCGAACATATCAGCATCCCATTCGTGAATTCCTTTTCGACGTCTTTCCAAAATCTCGTCGTCCAATCACCGTTGTCTTCCTCGCCAGCAGGTCCAGGGGGGATGTGCCTACCTAGGCATACGAGCGTCCTTGGTACCCTTCCTCTTACCGTAGCCACGGTGACGGCCGATGCGGCGAGCAGCGGTCAGCTCCCTGGCGCGGGCGCGAGAGTGCATGGTAACGGGCTTCCGGATGATGAGGCCATCGGAGATCAACTTGCGGACGGTCTGGCGGGAGTTGGCGTTGGAGATCTCGCTGACTTCGTTGGGGTCAAGCCAGATCTTGCGCTTGCCGCAGCCGGCCACGGATGCGGCGATGCGCTTCTGCACGCGAAGGTTGACCCTGTAGAAAGACTCATTGTCAGCGACGCTGTTCGTGCGGGTGTAGCGGGTGAAGCGGGCGGTGCGGGCGAGGTGGCGAAGCGACGAGAGCGAGGGTGAAGGAGCATCTCGACGGACGCAATTCGTGACGGCGGGCTCGAGGAATCGGTTTGACGGGCTGCTCTTACATTTTCGATGATTGTCGTCGGGCTGGCCGGTGTCCTGCTTCGTTAGTACGTTCGGGTGGTTGAGAGGAGTTTTGCGCTTTGTGGGCATTAAGCGGCTGTCGGGACTCGGCTAAACTACTAGGTAGTCCAAATTATTTTGTCACAGCCCATCCGTCCAAAGAAGATGCACGCGTCGAGCGGCCAGAATTATTTTGAGCGTCAGTACGAGTCGTCATGCCTGCATTCCGTCGCATCCATTGAAACGCAAATGTTCATTCTAAAGAATCTGGGTGCTAAAATAAAATGCAGCTGCATTTGTCTATGGGTATCTAAAAGAACTACTTCACAACAACTCTCACTCAACGGCTGTCATGCCGCCGGCGCTCCACTCGCTCGTTCCTGTGCCTCCCTGAGCGGTGGCTGTCTCGGTCGCGTCTGTGCTCAAGACTTCTCTTATACCGGTCTCCGTCCGGACTCTTACTTCTACTCCTACTCCGATGCGATCGGCGGCCGTTTCTATCCCGACTCGTGCTTCTGCTCCTGCGACGACGATGATGCTTGGAGGACCTGTGTTCATGAGGTTTTCCTTGCACTTTTGCATCCAAGCTGAGCTCTTCCACGTCATCATACTCGTCTATCCCCTTGTCTTTGCGGGTTGAGCGCTTCTTGTATTTTGAGCGTGACTCTCTCTCGCTTGCTGTACTCATAGCCAGCATTTCCCGCTGTCTTTCGGTGTTCCAACGCTTGCGATCCCTTTCGGCACCCTTAAGCTGAACCTGTGCCTTCTTCATGAACGCTAGCGGGTCGCTAGCGTTCATGCGCATCTTCTGGCGATCTTTACGCCCAGGATCCTCGCGCCCCCAGACATTTTTGCTTGGTTCCTCCAGCTCTTCAGCAGTATTGGGCCCGGATTCTTGTTTTGAGCCTTTCGAGGCATTGGCGTACCACGGTTTGATGACGCCCTCCCTTCCAGCAGCGTTGGAAAAGCGCATGGTGTATTGATCCACGAACTCCTGTTTCTTTTTTGCCTCCTCCGCTTCGCGCTCAGCGTTCTTCTCCGCTTTCCTCATTGCCTTGTGATCCACCGGAAACAGATCGATGTGCCCAGTATGATCAACAAGAGGCGCGTCACTCGTCTCTTTTCTCTTCTCAGAGAATTTGACCAGTTCGTTCTTCGTCTCTTGTCCCTGCTCCGCTGTCTCTCGTGCCACGCGAATGTCTCGGTCCGTATCATCTTCGCCCGTCAACTTCCTCCGCTTTGGGTCCCGACTTGTGCCATCTCGGCGCGATTTTTGTTCTTCTTCAAGAAGCTCTGGAGGGGGCGATGGGGGACGCTCGCCGCGTAATATAGCCAGTCGCCGTGCCGCATCGAATTCATCCATGCGGCGATCGGCCTCTTCCTCTCGTGCCTGTGCGGCGGCTTCATCGCGGCGAACGCGCTCGATGTTGGCGGGATTGTAGACATTCCATGACTTCTTTCCGAGCAGGTGGAGCGGCATCGTGGTGGTTTTCGTGCGAGAGCGTTGATTGCGTAATTACAAATAGGTGCGCGCCGGTCACGCTGCGCTTCTGGATTGGCACAGTAGGATAGTTGACCGAAGCCGGAGTGCGAGATGTATGGCGCAAGAGTGATGCGGCGAGCGCGTCCGAGAGCTTGGAGGTCGCGCTGCAATGATCGACGTAGGTTTGGCAGGGATCTAAGCAGACCCCGCCGAGCGTGGGGCACCACCGTCCCAACCGCATCCTCCTGCATCCCTACCTTTTATTCTCTTCACCAGTCTGCAGTGCTGTTTGAGACAGTAACACCCACCATGGCTCCTCCGTCCCTAGTCGTAAGGCCCCGCACAGCTTCCGCAACCCGAACCAGGCTCACCAGCGCCCGTAGTCCCGGCTGAAGGTACAGCTCAAGCTGTCGATATCACGGCTGCGCATGACGCAGCAGAAAGACACAGCTCTCGCAAAACAATCGCGGCGCTCGATGGCACAGCTCCTCGAAGTCAGTCCTCCCCCCCAATCGCCCCATGCCGCATAGCTCCGCCTCCCCACGATCCAGCATCATCCCACTGACGCTAGGCAACCTTCCTCCTACACAGCAAGGCAAGCTCGAATCCGCCAAAATCCGCATCGAGAACATCATCCGTCAAGACATCACCACCGAACTCCACGAGATCCTCGAGCTATACTGCGAGCTCCTGCTCGCGCGCTCCCAGCTGCTCGATCCGCCTTCGTCCTCGCCCGCCCTCCGCCCCACGTCCCCAGGCTCGACACAATGCGACCCGGGCCTCGAGGAGGCGGTGCGCAGCCTCATTTACGCGGCGCCGCGCACCGAGGTCAAGGAACTGCACGCGGCGCGCGCGCTGCTGGTCGACAAGTTCGGCAAGGAGTTTGCGCTCAGCGCCATGGAGGGCGAGGGCGTCGCTGAGCGCGTGCTCTCCAAGCTCAAGGTCGACACGCCCGCGCCGGCCCTCGTCGATGCGTACATGCGCGAGATCGCACGCGCTTACGGCGTCCCCATACCCGGTGACCCGGAGGAAGCCGACGAGGAGGAGGGCGAGGATGATGACGACGAGCCCGGCGACGGCGAGAAGGTCAAGGCGTTGGAGACGCCGCTCGAGACGGAGGACTTAACCAAGGCGACGCCGCCCAAGAGCCTGGGGCCCGCGAGTCCGCTGCGTGTTGCGCCGCCGAGTCCGAGCTCGGAGAATGTGGCGCCGAAGGTCAAGTTGCCGGGGCCCCCGGCTTTGAAGCCGGGAGGAAAGCTGAAGAAGGTGGAGGAGGAGGGGAAGAAGAAGCATGATGATGGGCCGGGCGGGAAGATACCTGATGTGGATGAGCTGGCAAAGAGGTTTGCGGCGTTGAAGCGGTAGTTCTGTGAGCGCTGGGAGTTAGGTTGTTATTGATGACGGCATGAAATTTGGAGCATTGATGAACCTTTGTGCGCTTTTGGCAGTGCAGTGAATGTCTTTAGTACCCCCTATATCAGACTCAATCTCTATGACATTAATGGTGACCAGTGTCTGATCTTCCAAGGAGGTGCGATTCTGAAAAGGATTATCAGGTGCCACTTCTCGAGACTCTGGGGGAGATGGCGAATTGAAATGGCAAAAAACTGCGGGGGCGCACGGGACTTTACAACCCTCCCACACGCTCTCAGAAATAGGCTCTATAGGTACTGCCTATTTATCTAGTAGACGTGACTCGACATCGAAGCCCCGACCCTACGCCGGACGCGTCACCCTAGTGTGCTTTGCCAACTAGGCCATGTGTGACTGATATCGCGCTGCTTGATGAAATAACACTCTGCTTCGGAGTTTGTTACAAAGCAAAAAGTCCCTCGGAAACTTGGGCAGTGGCTCAGTGGGATGCTCATTTCACACGCTTCAATTCACTCTATCCTTTCAATAAGAGCTCATAATGGCTGTCTGGCTTGATGGCGTCATTATACCATCGGTTGACACTATCGAAGGCGTAGATTGGCTTAATTGAATCCCAGAAACTCCAATTCAAGGAGGACGACGAAGCGGATCAGGACAGTAATCTCAGCTCAGTACCATTAAGGCTTGATCGTATGCTCTGTACAAGCCACTGACTATTTCTACTCATTTTCTGCTGTATCAGCACGTAGTGCATGCCATGCACGGTTGAAAGCTTTGTGCACATGCTATGGTAACTTGACTCTCTTCATTGTTCGTCAGGGAACTTGAGTTCCGCATAAAGACGCCAAGGGTATACATTAGAGTACAAGACTTCATATATCAAAGCGAAAGGGCATTAATGTACATAGATATAGCAAACGTCAATAAACAGCCAGAAACTCCCAACATCGTGCACCCTTTTCATCCACATTAGCTCTTCTCAGCCGTTGTGGCCCCCCATGACCTTCTTTCGAACAGACGTGACCAATTATACTCCACATTAACCCATCGACATTATGCACGTAACTTTTTTGGTTTGGCCGTGAGGCTCATATTTATCATGCCCGCATGTACCTCCAATCGACATGGAATCGACGATGAAGAAAATTGAGGATTAGCTGGAAACCATACGCCGATAAGGACACCGACTCCAGGACGGATGCAGCTCCTTTCCAGTGGAGATGAGAAAGTAAATAAGCAAGTCAAGGAAATTGGAGGGGAGATTTAGGTGGCTGTGCCAGGCAAAGGTGGAGGCATGGCCATCTCTTTGGCCTTCTCGCGTTCGAGTTTGCGGAGATCCCTAAGACTATGGGCCGCATTAGCTTCATTCGGTAGTTTTTGACCAATTGGAATAACAGCCCGCTCTTACCTCTTTGCCTTCTTGAGCTGCCCGAAACCGCTGAACCACTTTCTCATGCCTTTGCTTGTGTTCGGCCGCTGCTCAACGCTCTCTTTTGCCGTGCTGCTTTCACTACCACTCTTTCCACTCCGGCCTACGCTTGGGCTATGCTGACTGGGTACTTTTAGCGGGGCAAGTTCGTTTTGCTGCACATTCTCTTGTACGTTCTCCCGAACGCTCTCCTGCACATTCTGCTGCACATTCTCCTGCACAGACAGTGGTTTCGGGTGACCGTTCCCGTTGGCCAGAGACATGTCTTGCATCTCCGCCTCAATCTCTCCGTTGACCGATTCTTCATATTCCTCCTCACCAAACTCGTCTTCATCCTCCAGAATCGAAGGTGCATGGCGCTCAGTATCCTGGCACACGACAACGAACCAGCCGACGCGCTCGCCCGGCGCAATCTGGTCGCGCAGCTCGGTGATGGAGGCCCACTGCTCGTTGGGGACGCCGCGGCCCATGACCTCGCCAACCTCGACACCAAGGCGAATCTCCTCGACCACGTCGGCCACGTATGCGTATGGCTGCACGTTGTCCCCTTTGTCGGCCAACTCAACGTCAAACTGCTCGACAAATTGCAGGTTCGGCAATCCCTTCATCGGCTCCGCATAAATCTTCTGGAAGTTTTCCCGCATGCATTCTATCGTTGCCGGCGCCATGAGCCATTCTGCCGCCGCATCGTCGAGGTTCTGCAGAATGATGTGGATGCGGATTAGATTGCGAGGCCAGCGGAAGCCGTGGAGGAGATATGTTGGCATTGTAGGCGATGAGGTGGTTCCTGGTGACTGGGGAAAGAGCTGAGGCTGCGGATGGTGATGTTGGTGGCAGGCGGAGAGGTGCGTTTGTAGACGTAGGAGTGAGGCGGGCGAGGATGAGCGCCAATTATCAGAGGCACACTATAAGCGTAGCAACGGGAGGGCAGGGAGTATTATTGGACATCAAACGGAGCTGTCAATACAAGCGTCGGGGTTTCGAGGGCGGCGGATGACGCGGGTCGGTGAGCAGTGCTCCTCTCTGGCTCCCGTCCCGTCGTTCCCTCGTCCTCCGAGCGCGGCGATAGGCGGGCCGGACAGGCAGCAAGCAGGAGACGGTCGCACAAGTGGGCCGTACGGCTGCTTCTTCAGCGCGTGGAGGTGTCGGCGCGCCGCATTTCGGGTTGTACGTATGACACTGGCGCTTCCTAAAGTGGAAGTGCTGCTACTAGTGAGCACCAGTCAATGGTGGCTGGAGGTGGTGCGCACAGCGCTGAGTCGGAGGAGTCACGAAGGCAGAACGAAGCACGAGAGCTGAAGTGTTCTGGACGGAAGTGATGCGAGGTCGCAGCTCCGATCGATAAAGTCTGGGAGCTCCGGCCCGGCTGCGCTAAGCTGAGTCAGTGCCTTTCTCTCCACCCAGCCGTCACCGGTACTTTACCCGCGCCAAGCAGCTGTCAATAGCGTGGGGTCTTCGGTGATACCTCATCTGCTAAAAATATCAAACGAGGCGAGGGGCAATATCGACCACGCCTTGACCTGGCTTCCTCAGATGGCTTCCCATTGCCTTTCCCAACAGCCCGTCAGAGTGTATGCTCCTTGAGTGAGCCATCTGAATGGGCCCCTATGCTTACGCCACCTTCGCTGGTCTCCGCCTGATCGTCAACTCCTCACCTGATGCTACTTGGTCATGTCACCCTTCAGCGGCCTCCCGTCTCCCTGGCATTACCTGCCTCGTTTTATATGCAGCTTGCCGCGGAATACACGGCATGAACCTTCCTCACCTGACCGACTTCACCTTTGTCCAGGGACCCCAGACGAACATACTTTTGGTGCCGTAGCTTCCTCAGTACGTCGTTCCACTAACCATGGCGCCAGTTCTCTATTCCGGCTTCGCAGAACGCCTTTTATCTCCGCGAGGTTCTTCTACTGCAGTACAGGAAGTCGGGTCTACCTCCAAACATACAACAAGGTTTGGATTTAAGATGAAAGACATGGACCTATGTAATACGCCATTGGCCATCATGCTTTCTTTGATCATCTAGCAATAAACCCGCGCTTCGACATGTTTGCGGGGCTTCTAGGGAACTCTTCATTGCCGCTACCAACACATTCTGGACGCAATTGTCCACGATGTCTTTCAAAACTCGGCCGAGGACATAGCAAAGTTACATGCGTTACGCACCACCACGAGTCATACAGCGTCCCAGAATAGCTTCCACGATGTTGCCCAACTCTGGTTGCTGCAATTCCTCAAGGTTGCTCATTACAATGCCTCGAACTATCAGCACTTGTACAAGTTGGTCGAGCAAGCTGCTTGTCGACATTACGGAGAACTCTATTGATTGAGATACTCAATTACTTCCACATCCGGACTGTGTAGCTGAAGCCAGCTGGAGGGCTCTCCATTCGTTCCTTGTGAAGGCAATTAGGGAACTTTCAAGAAGCCTTCAATGTGTGGATGGATATTTGCAGCCGAGCATTTACCGAAAACGGGACGCCTACTTGCAAAGCAACCTGGGAGGAGAGAAGTCTCTCCATTCACACCATCGCACAATGTTTTGCACATCATAATCGATGCGGGGTCAAGCTTTTCCATAACAAATTACAATAGCGTTGGTGGTTTAGTGGTAAAATTGGTCGTTGCCAGTAGGTGCAGCCCTCAGGAGCCTCTCTGAGACTCCCAAAGGTTCACCAGCTATGACTCGACCAGCCCCGGGTTCGATTCCCGGTCGACGCACTTCTTTTGCCCTCTTGCAACATCGTGGGGATGTTATGGGGTTGTTGTTTTGGTCTAGAATACCCGTGGTGGAGATTTGGGACGTGTCCGACATCGGGCCGTACCACAGGTCGGAAATTTTTTTCCCCAGGAGTACGTATCACCGAAGAGGGTCCAGCACTTCGTTGGTACCGAAGCGAGATCGGAAAAGCCTCTGCGGGTCGGTTGCGGTTGTGGCGTGCAGATGGTGCATGAGTGGTGGCTTAATCTGACCCCGAAGGCCACTACTATTTTGCTGGATATCGTTTTTGGGCGGCGCGGCTGTAATAGCAAGCTTCCTAGGACGAACAGCTAAGATCATTAAGCGCCCATCATTGTGGCTCGGTGAAGTAATCATATAAAGAACAAAGCACTTGGCTTATAGCTCAACAAGTTTCACCTTCATGTACATTTCGTTTGGATTTCATTTGACCATTGACGCAACTACTAGCTTTCGAGAACATATACTTATACTAACTCGCTCAGCAGCACCTCATTTTGCTGTGAAAGTAGTAACGGAGTAGCGACGGGCTTAGTCTCACGTGCCAGGAGGCCAAGACCTCCGGTCGTAAATATGTAGATAGATGAATGCAGTCCTAGGAAGTTTAACATTTTCGGCATAGAATGACATATACATTCAGCCGCTATTGCGGCACAAATTTCTGGCGTCGGTGGTTTAAAATAGAAGCTACTACGGCCACTTTCAGTTTATCGTTTTCGTTGTGCGAAACTATGCTACCTGGGGAATGGAAGAATCAATCGGCATTCCGGAGCCTTAGTTCTAGTAAATACCGTTGCAACTACTCCGTAGTACAGCATCCTGTGGATTTGAACCGAGTATACCTTCACCAGCTTGGATTGCTTGCAGTCAAAGGCTTGACCACACTGGAAGCTAGGGATAACGTGTATATATGTCTCCTCACCAGCGACTCACTGTATCCGTTCAGGCGTCATTCCGCTCATCGGCTGCCACAGATCATGATCTCTTGTCTCGCTCTGGGACACTTCATCCTGGCCAGTCAAGGACCGCCTGGTAACCAGATGGCACGGAGCAGTGGCCTGGCGAGACGTAGCAGTTCTGTTAGCCGTTGGTGACTTGATGACAACTCGTTGACTAGGCGCCTTACACCCTGGTGCCTGCTAGTACGGTACAGACGTCTCCCAATGGTGGCTACAGCTAGGTCTTGCGGAGTACCGAAGAGCGCATAGTCAAGGGGTGTGGATTGGGACACAGTTGATCAGATGGGCAAGACCACGAAGGCAAGAAAACCTCTTGAATATAACAAGTTTCAATTCATTACACTGTCGTCAAAAGAAGTGTAGCGACTTTGAGCGTAAGAAAAGCTTCCAATCCAATCCCAATAAAAAAAAAAAAAAACCTAATTACACCTCTGTCATCGGAGCAAAAAGACGTATAGAAAAACTTCAAGCCCAAGAAGCGAATGACCATAGCGGGTATCCATAGGGGGGTATCAAAACAGTCGCAAGTTCCTCCTCCTCACACCGCTCCCTTCTCTTTCCTTCCTTCGTCCGACACCAATACCCTCCACAATAATTCATAGACAGGAAAAGAGAAAACGATAGCGGTCGTAACATATCATCCGTCGTTCATCGTACAACACCACTCGTCCGGACTTTAGATGTTCTCGACCATACCCGCGTTAATGGCCTGTTTGTAGCCAGAGTTGCCGGAGCCATAATCCGCACCGCCCTCCTCACGGTAGCGGCTCGGGCCCTCGCCCACGGCATCCGCCTGCGCCAGCTGCGCCTGAACCGTCTGGTTGGTCGCGGGCAGGAAGATGACCTTTGAGTTGGCCGTCTTAGCCATGGCCTGCATCGCCTCGAGGTAGCGGATCTGCATGGCGGGCGCGCTCGACAGGATGTCGGCGGCCTGGCGCATCAGCTTGGCCGACTCGACCTCTGCGCGGGCGGCGATGACCTTGGCCTCGCCCGTCCGCTTGCTCTGCGCCGCCATCGACAGCGAGTCCTGCAGCTCCTGGCTGAAGATGATGTCCTTGATCAGCATGCTCTCGACCTCGACGCCCCAGGATGCTGAGGTGTCTTCGATGATTTCGCGGATGGAGGCGGCGATTTCCTCGCGGCGCTCGATCACGTCTTGCAGAACGCGGGCGCCGATGACGTGGCGGAGCGTGGTTTGGGTGCGCTCGACGAGGGCTTGGCGGACGTTGGCGATGCCGAAGGCGGCCTTGTGCGGCGAGGTGATGCGGTAGTAGATGACGGAGGTGAGGTATAGCGAGACGTTGTCCTTGGTCATGCAGACTTGCTTGGGGACCTCTGTGGTTGTTTGCGTTAGAGATGTAGTAAATCAAGTCATTTCCCGACAAAACTTACCAACAATCTGGATCTTGACGTCGACCTGGATGAGGCTCTCGCTGAGCGGGTTCACCTTGACGAGACCGGGATCGACGGCGCGGGCGAAGCGGCCAAACTTGGTGACCAGGCCAACATTGCCCTGGCCGACGGGCTTGTAAGGGTTGGGGCAGACGATGCAGCAGGGAATGGCGCCCAGAGCGCCGATGCAGGAGCCCAGGGCGTTGATCATGCCGCCGTACCAGCCGTGGCCAGAGTCGTCCTCGGTGTCGGGCTTGATGACTTGGGCGTAACTGGGCTGGAGATCCTCGCGGCGTGGGGGCTGAACTTTGACAATGGGTTCGGTCGAAGCATTTGCGCGCCTGGAGCTGGCACCGCTCTCGGGGACTGGGGCCTTGCCTCCGCCATTGGTCTGGAGGGCGTTGGAAGAGTCCATTGTGATGTTGTGTTGATAGTAAATGGGTGGGGAGACACGGGCGGGGAAGCTTGGTCTTATGGTGTAGCAAGCGGCTGAAGGTTTCGGACGTGTGAAATGCGGGAGCAGTAATAGTATTAGACTTTGGGTGTGGGCGGCAGGCGATATAAGTAACTAGCGCAGATGCAGAGTGCTTTGTCGGGTCGTGCAAGGCGGCCGGCGAAGGATGCGGAGGTGAGCTCATCCAAGCGCCTTCCTGCCCAATCGGGGAGAGAGCTTGCGGCACTTCACGACCGGTGCGAAGCTTGGTCCACTGCGACCGGGGCAGTGCAAACACAATACACAACACACTATGTAGCCCTTCTTTGTTTCCAAGTAACTGCAACGTACTTACCTCATACCGCTGACCAGAGGATCCGAGCATAACGAGGTCACCGCCTCGCTCGTTGCTGAGAACATGCCGAGGTAGTGTTGTGACCCGGTAAACTCACAGCCTCTAAGTAAGTACCTATGAAACACTGTGATTTTTTGTCCGTTCCGCGGAGGTCTTGTCTTGGCCCACCCGACATCCGCTCAATGACATAATACGGCCGGCAAGACGGCATTTCATCCACCAGGGCAACAATCCTTCGTCGGTCGCAGGTGACCTCGCGACACGAGATCAGTGTTTTGGTGCTTCCGCCACCACCATCGGCTTTCGGCAACATCGCGTCAAACAAGACACCGACAAAGAAACTCCCAACTGCAAGAGGCAAAGCTCGGCGACTCTGCAAAGCCATGGGCGCAAGGCAGAATCCGCTGTCGTGCAACCTGTCTGTCGGCCTCAGTGGTTAGGCCTGAAGCGGTGACGGCAACGATTGATGCTGACTTCCAAATATACATGTGAAGGATGCACTAGGACGCGATTAACCCACAAAACGCGAGAACAACGAGGTCAGGCACAGGGCGCAGTTTGAGGCCGTCGCCTGCACGTGCCATCCGTCTCTCCAGCTGATGACTTTGCACGTAAAAGCTTGCCGCTGCTGATTGGCCACGGGGTCACGTTGCTCCCACGGTATCAAGGTTGATCGCCGCTTGGAAGGATGAGGCTGTGTAGCCGCAGGGCTGAAGAAGGTCTATGCTGCTTCTCCAGACCCACTCAGGCTCACCGGCTACCCGACCCAACCACCAAGCCATGCCGTTACCTCTCCTCCAATGTCCATTCACATGGTGCAAAACTGGCAGAAGAGTGAGCCCTTGTATGTTCTTACCATCTTATCACAGAGCCAGGTCTCTTGCTGTCTGCCTTGCCTTCTAGCGTCATGCACCATCCCGCTTCCCAAGCGCGGGATAAACGACCATGGCGGCCCGAGGCAGTGGCTAGGTTTCGCAGCACTGCCTCAAAGATCGACTGATGAGAGGGCGGGGAAAGAAGCGAAACCAAAGGCAACCCGAGGGCTAGAGACCGAAAATGGTCTCTTGCTTGAGACTTTCACATTGAGCACTTTTTCTTTCTTTGCTTTTTACACTAACTATAAGCTCAGGGAGTTTATGGATGCGGCAGGTTGTCCATGCTCCCATGAGTACGACTTAGCCACAGGCATTGTGCGTGGTCTGTTGGCAAAGAGCGATTGGTGAGTCTGTTGACTGGTGGAATATTCAGAAATGGTAGGATGTCAAAGACTGATCCTACTAACATTACGATGCCTTCCCTGTGCACCACCTCATTCTTTGATTACGGTACCTTGGTATATTGCCCAAGAGCAAGTGATGACCCAAAAATATCCCGGATATATGTCGTGTTCTTCTGTCCCACAACCACCAACGAATCCAAAAGGAAGAAGGGAAGAACCTCAGCGGGGTGTATCTAAAGAAAGAGAAATATTGAGCGTAAGAAACGAAACGCTTTACCCCATAGAAGGCAGATTACGAATCTCTAGAACGAAACATGAAGCCCGAAGACGTCGCATCCTCTATACCGAAAACGAAAAAAGAAATGCCGCCGATCCAAATTGGTATCACGTCATGGTCGAAGAATCGGAAGAAATTCCCACTCCCCATCACCTTCTCCCCTACTCCCCTTGATCAAAAAATTGACGGAGGAAATCAGATCAGCTCATCACTCAAAACACACCCCACCCTCTTCGCCGGATCCTCAACCAAATACCTCCATTCCACCGGCAACAGCTTCCACGCCACGCGCACGAGCCCCGACCCCCACCCCTTCGCCCACCAAAAGCCGCGCAGGTTGTTGACCAGCACCGCAAACTGCGCCAGCAGCACCAGCGCCCCGGGACGATGCGCGCCCAGGTACTCGACCCAGCGATCGGGCACGATGTTGGGCCAGATCATGGTGGTGCCGACGAGGTCCAGGGGCCCCTCAGGCGTCGACGGGCGCAGGATAAACGCCGTGTACTTCTGCAGCATGGCCAGCGCTTCGGCGTAGATGAGGCGTTCCTCGGGGTCCGGCACGGTTGGCTGCTGTAGGCCGCCCTCCGACACGGTCGACATCGGCTCGTCGACCAGCACCTGTCGCAGCGACTCGAAGCGCTGAGCGAGTTCCGGCGAGAGCGGTTCGTCCGTTACCCTGCCCGGCTCGAGGATGGGCCGTAGCGCGCTCTCCTGCACCCACTCCCATACGGCGCTGACGCGCAGGATGGACGGGATGCCGCGCATCAGGCGGATCCACTCGGCCGGGTCGGCAAAGTCGATGACCTGGGCGGCGTTGGGGTCGGCGCTCTGCAGCTGGTGCATGGAGCCGAGCACGTAGATGGTCAGTAGGGCCGAGAAGAGGAAGGCCCCCGGGCAGTTTTCGCGCGTGAGGTTGGAGAGGCGTTCGCGGAAGACGCCGAGCGCGGCGTTTTGGTGGGCGGCGGCCGTGGTCGTGTATTGGCGGCGCTTTTCGATGTCGGTGCAGCAGTGGGCGCGGTGCAGGCCGGATATGGCGAGCAGGCCGTGCATCAAGGGCGGGTCGGAGAAGGCGATCTCGGGGGCGGCGATGCGGTAGACCTCGAGGACGTCGGAGCGGGTCGAGAAGGTTAGACTGGTGGCGACGGTGTAGTGGTGCAGGAGCTCCATGTCTACGAGAGAGAAGGTTGGGCCGGGAGATGGCTTGGTTGAGGTCGAGGCGGGCGATGCATGGGTCGAGTAGGGCGAGGTTGGGGTTAGAAGTAGGTTCGGGGCCAATGCTACTGGAGACTGAGTGCGACTGCTACTGTCGGAGCCGATTGCCTGGGTCGATCGTTGCGGGGTTTGGCGGCTGTATGGCAATTGAGGGACGACAAACTGCAGACTGCATGGCTGATCCCGTTTGATGCAGTTGCCGCATGACGGCTTCTGCTCGTCGCACTACCAGAGGGTTAGAGAAGAGAGAGCTAGAGCAATGCCGGAAAAAGGGCATTGGCGAGCCAGGAGACCAGGGCTGGGGTGTGCAGAGCGGAGAGGCCGAGTGATCTGCAGAGGGGTGAAGATGCATACTTTTACTCGACGCTGCTTACACTGGGCACAGCCGGTCCGGGTTTTCTTGTGAGAACGCCTTGTAGTGGCGGGTTTGGACTGGGGTTCATTTGACATGTCGACGGAAGAGGCCAGCACTGCGTCGGAAGGGGTCAGTGGCTTGCATCGCCATGTGGGGCGGCTCGTGTCGTGTCGAGACTGTCCAACGTGAGAGGCTCTCAGCCCTGTGGAGGTGCGTCCATGGTGGCTGCCCGCCTCAACCCCGGCTCGGCGGAATGATGCCCCGCGACCTCTTCCGGGCACTTCCCAGCAATCATTCCATCGTTCTTCGGCGTGCACGCTAGGTCGGTACATTTTATCTTTTCTGGCCTTTCTGTCATCGAACTCATTATACTTCAACGGCATCGCCATAATGACGCATTGCTGCTGGCGTGGCTGCGAGGCTAAAAGCAGCTCCCGCCGCAGAGCCCGGCTCGTACTTGGGAGATCCCTGCCCGTACAGAGGCTTCTCCCATTGGCTGCGCTCACTCATCTGCCTAACACCCTCTGCCGCTCTGTGGCGCCGCATAACGCCGTAACCCTCGTTTTCGTTCTGCCCCTTCGTTTTGCCCCTTCTCTGATTCGCTCACGTTAATCCAAAAACCACTACTGCGCCTCCACAAAAAACACCATGTCAAACCATTAACTTCGATGATATCTAACCCTCCCTACCTTTAATTGTTAGCTATTCATCTTCCACTTTCTTCATACCTTCATCCAAAATGTCCGACTCAGCCGCATACCATCCCGCTCTCGACGATCCTAATTCCTATGTCCTCTACCGCTATCATCCCAGCCTCGCCGCTGCAATCATATTTATCATTGCCTTTGCCATAACCACCTTCTGGCACTCCTGGCAATTACTGCGTACCCGGACCTGGTACTTTATTCCCTTGGCAATCGGAGGCTTCTGTACGTAATCCTCAGTGAACCAAAACTGAAAGCTGCCCAACTGACCTGTTCATCAACAGTCGAATGGATCGGCTACATTGGCCGTGCTCTCTCCTCCCAAGACCAATGGGCCCTCGGCCCCTTCATCCAACAAACCCTCCTCCTCCTCATCGCGCCCGCCCTCTTCGCCGCCTCCATATACATGATCCTCGGACGCATAATCCTCGTCACCGACGGCGAGCAGCACTCGCTGATCCGGCGAAAGTGGTTGACCAAGATCTTCGTTACCGGCGACGTCATCTCCTTCCTGGCCCAGTCGGCCGGCGGCGGCATCATGAGCGGCAAGTCAATCAGCTCGATGAAGCTGGGCGAGAAGATTGTCATCATCGGCCTGTTCATCCAGCTGGCCTTTTTCGGCTTCTTCATCATCGTCGGCTCCATCTTCTACCTCCGCATCGGCCGCCAGCCCACGCCCAAGAGCGTTGACCCCACCATGCCGTGGCGCAAGCACTTCTGGGTGCTGATGGCCGCGAGCTCGCTGATCTTTGTCCGGTCCGTCTTCAGGATCATCGAGTACCTGATGGGCAATGCTGGCTTCCTGCTCAGAACTGAAGTCTTCCTTTACATCTTCGACGGCGTCCTCATGCTGGGTGTGATGGTGCTGTTCAACCTTGTTTACCCGAGTGAGATCACGAAGATGTTGAGGGAGAACAGCGAGCGGGAGGTACCCATGGAGGACAGAAGTGTTTGATGCCCGTCATGTTGTCCGTCATAACGACCCCTTTTCTGACGATCAAAACTCTCGGCCGGTTACTTCTTTTCAAATCTTGTGGAATCCTTCGGTTTCATTATCGGAGATTTCTCTTTTCTGCTTGGAGTTTTAGCCCTTCTTTATTTATAGAACCTAGACCGGATAGACTGGTCCTTGACATACCTTAGATCTTTTTAGTAGAACCTTTACGATAGACGAACAACAACCGCTTGTCCCTCTCTTTCAACCGCGGCATCAATATGAATGTTGATATTAATTTCCTTTCCCGTCTACCCATGAATCTATGTCTATCCAAGACTCCGGCTCTTTCCCTCCAATAATCCACTCACAAACCCACCACCAAGCCTCCCACCACCGTAACCCCCACCGCCACCACCGCGCTCCAACTCATCTGCTTCCCCGCCGCCCCGCTCGCCGTCCGCTTATAAATCGACAGCGCCCACGACCCGCCACACGCCGTCGTCTCGTTCGCCTTGCACGGGATGCCGCACGCGCCCGCCGGCAGTTCCGTCGACAGGCTCGACAGGTACGGGCTGCACCAACACCTAACAAAAAAAATAACATTACTGTCAGTTTTCCTGCAAAACACAAAAGAGGATCCAGAAGACGATTAAAAAGAAAATGCTCTTTGGCTTTTTTCTTTTTCTTTCTGGGGAAGGGAGGAAGGGAGGGCAAAGTACTCTCGTCCATATTCTAACCCGGCATACGTCGCGCCGTTGCAGAACTTCAGGCAGGTTGCCACGGTCATGGCGTCCGTCGAGTTCATGGACGAGCCCGAGGCGGCCAGGGCGCGGGCGCCGCCGTTGCCGCTGAAGCCTTGGGTTTCGTTGAAGCAGCCCGAGTATGTGTAGCTGGCGGTGCCGGGGTCGATGGCGAGGGTGGCCGAGGGGTAGGGGGTTGTTGATGTTGCGGTTGCGGTTGAGGTGCTGTCGCTGGTGGGGGAAAGGGTTGTTGATGGCGATGCGCTGGGTTCGGAAGACGAGGAGGAGGATTGCGCGTAGGAGAGGGCGGCGCAGAGCAGGACGAGGCCGGAGGATATGGGGGCCATGGCGAGCAAACGGTTCAATTCTTGGGTGAAGGAGTGTCAAGGGCAATGCGCGCGAGGGAGAGAGGTCACTGGTATCATCAGGAGAGCAGAGAAGGGAGGAAATTTTGGTGGAGATTTTGTGGCTGCCAATGTTGAGGAGAGGATAGCTGGAAGGGAGAATCAACAGGGTCTAACAGGGACTAGGCTCTCTAGATACGAGTTAGTGGTGGTCGGAAACGGGCAGGCGGGATGCGCCTCTTCGGCGGACTCGTGAGACTAGAGATAAAGGCGCGACTAAGCGCCAGAACGAGGGGAAAGAAGCCTATTTTTAAGCGACGCGCTCCGCCGGCAGATCCGCCCGTGGTGCTATCGCTAGCTTCCAAGTCCAGCAGGGCTGGGGATTTTTGGGTTTTAAGTTGTTGAACAAAGATGACCCAAGAACCTACTGTGGGAACGATGAATGTCTCCAAGCAACCAGATACTGTAGGTACAGCAGTGACGTTAGAAGGTAGGGTTGGATGTTTTGCCGAGCGGGCCGGCAGCCTACCTTAAGGTGTTCCGCTCCGCTCCACGGCTCCTCCATCCCTCTTCCACCACCCCACTCCACCAATGATGAGCAGCGCCTTCCGCTTCATCGCCTCCAAAGGCAACAAATCCACCTCGGCCGGCTCCATCTCGCTCGCCTGCCACGTCAAACCCGGCGCAAACGCCAAGCGCGAGGGCGTCAACAGCGTGTCCGACGACGGCGTCGAGCTCTGCGTGTCGGCGCAGGCCAAGGAGGGCGAGGCCAACAAGGCCGTGCAAAAGTTGATCGCTGAGGTGTGTATACATCTCCGCTTTATTCCCGGCTATATGGAACCAGGGCCCGGTCGTAACGCCCCTCTCCATATTACTTGGATGCGACCGTGACGGGGACGCGCAGGTTGTATGTGGTGGTGTGCATTCACCCGACGGGCGGATGAAACGTTGATGCATGCGTCTGCGTTTCTTTTGAGTGGGAGAAAGGTTGCTAGCAAGCCTGTAGCAGCTAGTCAACTCCGTCCACACCTACGTCGTCGACCGGATGAATGCCCAGTGAGGGCAATGAGCAGCGTTCGTTGAGTGGTCGTCTCGTATCAATTATTTTCCTCGTTACACACCCCTCCACCAAATTTCAAAGTCGTTGACAACCCCCATATTCAGGTTCTCCATGTTCCCAAGTCCGACGTGGAGATTGCAAAGGGCATGAAATCGCGCGAGAAGACCGTCATGGTCCACAACTTGGCCAAGAACCGCAGTCCAGAGGAACACATCAAGTCAATCCGAAACGCTCTAGTTGAATCAATTGAACATTAAAATATATCGTCAAAAGCTATCCGCTACGAGCCAGTAGCATCTCCTTCCAAAGTGGATATTGGCGTTTTCGAAGTCGTCATTAATAACGTGTTGTTTTTGGTTTCATGGCTTGATCTCGCCAGCAATCCTGCTCAGCCATTCCTCCGCATCAAAGAAACTCGTCGACACGCTTACGCGTACTGCCAAGCAGAGGTGCCGGTGTAGTTGGAGGTCAACAGGTCGAAGCCAAGGCATGCCGTGTTGTTGGAGTAGCCACCGCCGTAGATCTGGTAGGGGGCGGTGCCGTTGGCCGACGGGCAGGCAACGAAGCCGTTGGTCCAGCTCAGATAGCCGAACGAGCCGCTCTCGGACTTGGCGAAGCCGGTCTGGACGGAGCCCTCGGGGATGTAGCCGGAGTGAGCCTGGGTGAAAGAGAGCGATCCATCGGCAGAAATGTAGACTGTTGATCCTGTTAGTTTTTTTGCTGCGAGGCTTCTCTTCACGTTTCTTGGTGGAGCTTACCGGACTGGCCACCGGGAACAGCGGTATAGAGGCCGAGCGTGTCGTCGCCGCCACCGAAGACGGTGACGTTGCCGGGATAGACAGTGTCACAGTCGTCGACAACGGACGACGGGCAGTAGGAAGAGGTGTCGCGGCCAATCCAGAACTTGCCGGCGGCGGCGTTGATGGAGCCGTAGTGGATGGGCGAAGCGGAGCGAGCAGCAAGGCCAACGTACTGGCCCAGGACAGCGGGCGCAGCGGCGAGGAGGGTGGCGGCAGCAGCGAAAGTCTTCATTTTGGTGATGTAGAAACGATTGTTTGGTTTGGTTTGGTTTGAAACTTGAATGTTTATGATGGTGGACGTGCCGGCTGTTCTTATATCTTTTTTGTTTCCTGCACGGCCTAGGGTCGAGCCATGACGCACAGGGACGGGACACTGCGGTATTTGCTCCTTGCTCCGCAACGGTCCATGATCCCCGGCCAGGCTCGTATTCTGTGCGTCGTGGTGCGGTGCCCTGCTGCACTTGAGAGGCCTGATGGCACTGTAACCTCCACTTGGGAAATACACCCTATGCCTGACTCGGCAAAGCAGCCGGGCGTTGGCAGGGAAGCGCCAGATCGCATGGTGCTACGGGCCTCGTTAAACCGACGTCATGCCCAATTCGACCGGCTTCGACACACCTCGTATCCGGTAGTCGAGCATTGCCATATCTCTGTGACAATTTCATGCAGGGTGAGTGTGACGGGTGTGGCGGCCCATGGGCCATGGCTCGGATAAGCTCAGCGCAGCGCCACCAAAAATAGGTAACCAGGGAGAGCCCACAATTCTCTTTCACACCTTGAGGCGGTGCGGCTCATCAACGTCAGTCAACCGTTTGCTGCCATAAACTCCGAGGACTTCCCTGCTCACTTTCTTGCCGCCACAACTGCGCCTCTCTGCTGGTCCCGGACTCCCCGAAGCACAGTACGGGAGCAACGTGAGGCTGAGGCGTGGACCTAACATTGATGAGTTGCTCCGAGAAACCGCCAGCTCAGGCATGTGTTATCTTCGGCGATCATTCTAGAATGCCGAACAGCTCACCAAACCAGCACCGCGCGCGTTTGACGACTTGTCATGTCCATCTCCTATTTTCGTGCGACGCCGTGTGCGTAGCTTGGTAAGTACAACTGTCGATGAGCCAGCAGAACCGTAACGAACATGTGAGAGTACCTATTCTTGTGCCGTCCGAGCAGAGGTTTTACACAATATGGCCCTAGCCCGTAGCGTATGTCGATCGCCCAAGCGATCCCGCAGTGGCTTAAACGCCGTTGAATCAAACGTATTAGTTTCTTCGTAGCAGCTGCCCCATGGGTCTCGAAGACCGCGTCTGCGGAGAAGCATGAAGTAACGGAGCCGTCACCTTGGACACGCCCATCGCTATGTCGGTTACACCAAGTACCAAGAAGCGTAGCTCTTTGTTCAGCCAGGCGACTATCACGAGTCCGGACGTCACACAGCCCCCAAAAACAGTTGGTGATTTTCACATCGACGATCCAGTGTGGAGATTTGTGATGGAAACGGTCTCAAGCTCGACATACACCTTCCGAGGAACGATTGGTCTTCTCTCTGCCTCGCGTTCTGTGCTGGTTCGTGGTTACGAACAGAGCGCCGCGCTACTCGATTTGGTCGTGGAGCCCTGAGACAAGGGAGGAACTGATCTAATTGCCATACGAGGAGTCTGGGAGGTTGCTCGAGTCAATCCATAAAGCACTTCAAGAGCTGCGGCAGAATCCAAGGTGATCATCGCAGAGTGTCCCTCGACGGCGTGTACCAGGAAGCGAACTGCCCAGGGTTGGGCAACTCTTTCCAGATGTAGTCGGTTCCTCGTATCATGAGAAGTTGGGCGTTTCTGCTGTCATCGAAACGGAGATCACGAGTTCAATCTCGGATAAGTGCGGTAAGTAATCGCAGAGGTGACTTTGAGCAGCAGTTCTCCTACCTTGTAACGTTGAAACGTTCTCATGCGCTCAAGCCTGAAGCTAATGACAAGGTTGAATACGACGGATAGCTTTCGAAGCCGCACATTGACGGGCTACATCATACAAGATGACACTGAAAAGCAAGAAATAGCTTCGAATACCAGCTCTATCAGACAGGCACGAAATAAGCCAAGATAACACCAACTTCGCGCAGTCGGGCTGAAAACAGGGTACGGGAAGAGGATCAGGAATGATAGCATGTAAATGTGCGATCCAACAGATTTCGCACGACACGTTGAAGGTCAGTCTCGCATTCTTCCAAGGTCCAAGATCTACACAAAGTGACCAGGCCAAAAAGTACTGTTGCGCATGTACTACCGAGTAACTCGGAAGCATCAATTTGGGCCAGGCACGCACCCCGCAGCGCCTTTCTTTCTTGACAATGTCTTCGAGATTAATAAATTGGGGCAATACCATCCAACAAAGGCCTGCGACGCCCGATGTGGTAAGTATGCCTTACTGCCAGAAGCAGAGCTTACCGCTCGCCGTACCAGCTGCGATCCAGTCCATACTGGGGTGGAACTGTGTGACGGCTGGCACTGCTGTGATCCCGTCTCCTCCAAGCTGCGCGAGCTGCTCTCCTTTGCTGGTATAAATATCAACGAATCGGTTCATGTTCCCTATGCAGAAGCGCTGCACACCGTCTTGTGGCATTTGCTGCCATTGAGCCCGCAATCTGGAAACGTCAGCTTACCCAAGCAAATCACCAGTTCGTGACAAGACCTACATTGTTACCCATCTTCCCGTTTGATTGTTGTGAGGAATAGTGGTCGCAGGCTCCATTTTGTCCTCATCCAAGGGCGCACCAGGCTTCCATTCGCCGCTTCCACTGAAGTCGTAGATCTTGACGGTATCATCGTAGGATGCTGTGGCGACATGACCAGACGAGTTGAAAGCGGCATGGGATACCGATAGCCTGCTCTCATGCTCACCTAGCAGCGCCGGTCCTCGCGAGTCGCCCTTACCAGTTATTTTACGCAAGTCCCAAAGCTTCATCGTGCGGTCCAACGAAGCGGTTGCGAAGAGGTGTTTGTGGATAGGGTGCATGCTGAATCCACCGATCTTCTTTTCCGAGAGCTGGAACAGCTGAGTGCCGCCCGTGTTGTCTGAGGGAGCGCGTATGTCGTGCATACCAAAGTTGCCGTCGAGAGTTGAGAAGTACACCATATTCGCTGTTGCTACATCAACGCCAGATAGAGGTGCATCCTCGGCTTTGTCCTTTGGTGCGTAGACCTCTATCGCTACACCCTTGTTGAGGTCTAACTTCCTGACAGATGAGTCGTATGATGCTGAGAAGAGTGAATGAGCCTCAGTCGAACTGAACTGAAATGCAGATATCGTCCGCGTGTGTATCTTGAATGTTGTCACAGCTGGCTCGACATCATCATCATCCTCGTCGTCATCCTCGGCCTTCTCAGCCTTGATATCTGGAACGTTTTGTGAACCATCAAACAGACCAAGGTTGCCCAACTTGTCTCCAGCAAAAATCAGGGCTTTGTCCGTAGTCGGGTGGAATCCCATGGCATATATGCGCTCTGGCGTAAGCTTGATCTCTGCAACGTCGTTAGTTCATATAGATCATAATTAGCTGTGTCACAATAGATCTCACGGTTTGGTTCAAATCCCTCCCATAGCTGAAGCCCACTCATATTCTCTCTCAAAGCTCTCAGCTCCTTGTCCGTTGTTTTCTTTACATTTTCCTTCGTGAATGTCCGCTCATATGGCTTGGCCGGTCCGACACCGAGAAGGAAATTGCCGCTCTGGTTCCAATTCTGTCCTGCAACAACAATGTCGCTGAGGTTAAGGTCGTCGCTGACACGCTGTCGCTTTGCTCTCTCTGCCTCTTGGAGCGCTGTATGATCTTCTTCGGCCTTTCGTTTGGCAACTTCGCTATCCGCAACAATTCCCTGCAGTCGGGCCGAGGTTCTCCTGTAACCATGTCAGATACCAAGTACCCCGTGTGGACTAGAGCTCGTGTCTACCGCGGTGCAACCTCCTCCTTCTCCTTCTTCACAGCAGGCTTTTTCTCTTTCTTCTTGGCCGACGTTGAAGAGCGTGCCTTCGTAGCTGAAGGTGCGAGACCTGCCTGTTGTGCATCAAGCTGAAGGCTCCTCAGAAGAGCCTGGTTCTTCGCGATTTGTTCCTGACGTTTGAGCTCATATTCGCTGAGCTCTGGCTTTGCGCCGCGCGCCATAGTGCTTCGTGGGCGTGGATCGAGACCGAAAACAATGATTGAGAGTGATGAAACCAGGGTGACACCAGCGTATGGGTTCACGAAAGGATTTAGAGGCACAGTGGTGTTTGCGACGTGAGAGCGCGGATGGCGACGGTGAAGTCATTTACCTAGCGCCACCTAGACGCGTCGTCGCGTGCCCGCGCGATTTCTCCCGGAATTTCCCGGGGCTTCAAATAATCCCTGTCGTTCGGTCTTCGGCGTCTGATAGAAAGCCTCTCCAACGTCTTGACCTTTTACTGTCAATCCTGCGAATCACCATGGCGACGTCGAGCGCGACCCAGCGGACATTGCTCCTGCGCAACACCACCCTTCTACCTTTCCTTTACCAAACTCGGACGATCTTAGGCCAGTTCCCACGTCGTGCATCGGCTCAGCGACACATTCAAGTCAGACGCCTCAACACCGTCAGCGAAGTGGCCAGTCGACGAAAACCCTCGCGCCGTTCCCACGAGTACCAAAGCTCAGAACCTGCCCCCGTTTACGATGTACCCTTCGAAGGAGAAGAGCCCGTAGCTTTCCACCAGCAGCGCAAGTCTACCATCACGACAACCGAGAGGCAGGCTTTCGAGGCGCTCTTCAAGCAGTACAACGCGGACAGAAAATCGAAGGGAGCCGTGCTGGAAAATGTTCCCGATGACTTATCAGACGCGGCGGAGGATACTCTGGATTCTATTCTCGATTCTGCTGTCTCTAAATGGAAGATGGAATCAGAGGGTGGTCAATCGACTGCGTCCGGCCCAGCCCCTCAAGCGAGGAGACAGCTCATGAGGGATCAAGCTATCATTGACGTTGAGGAAAACACATCGCTCAGAAAAGCGCAGAAGGAACAATTCGAACATGTGGAACAGCTGATGAGGAAGGCAACCAGCGATGTCGAGCTCTGGAACGTTTTGGAAATTGAGGTTCTCTCTGTCATCCGACGTTTGGATCTGGATGCGCCCGAGGACTCGGCGAAACAAACAGAGGGTGTTGTGGAAAGCGATGAGGGTGAAGCTCGGGAAGAGAGCAATTCCCCCTCGGAGCTGGATATCATTGGCCCCAACTATCCTTCCTTCTTGCTCATTGCTATGCGTCAACTACGCGTAGACTTCCCGGGATCTACGCGCGGACTGGCATTGCTTCCCGCTATCAAAAGCCTTGGCCGCGGGTCTTTTGCTCTGGGTGCAAGCACTGAGCTTTACAACGAACTGCTCGCCATGACCTGGCTCATATATTCCGACTTTCAAGGAATTGATGACCTTCTGCAGGAGATGGAAAATGGGGGTATCGATTTCGACGCGAACACTCTCGATCTCCTCGACTCGATCAGAAGGAACGCTCTAGATGTTCAGTCAGGCCGACATGGCGAGGGCGCAGGTGCTGTGTTGGAAATGGATCGCTTCAAACGTGGGCTGTGGAGACTGCAGCAATGGAGGGATGCAATTAGATTGCGCATGGAGGCTGAGGCTATACGCCTGGCCAAGGAGAATGAGGTGGAAGTATAGAAGCTTCTAGGAAGGTTTGCCGTCGGGACGGCAGAGGAAGCAGTAATGGGAAATCAACCTCCACCACGTTATGCGTGTAATTCCAAATTATTTAAATTAAGTCGACGTTGTTTTGAGCCCATCATCATTAGATTAATCGGGCCTGGCGTCACTGCATCTCCGTGGTCGTTTACATCAGACCATTCGTGCAGAGCTCCGCCGGCCGCAAACCAAGCTGCGCGCGAGTCGCTGGGAAAGCTCTACAGCAACCCAACACCATGGCTTCAACAACACGCGTGGCTCGGCCAGCATTCCGCAGCCTGCAGAAGTCTCTCCTGCGACCCAGTTCATTGCAGCTGTCGAACTACCACTCTTATGAGCATGCCCAACCAGCGCCATACCCGCCCGCAGAGTCCGCGATCCTCTCTGCCGCGCTCCCCCACGTCCCAGCACACGGCTTCACCAACACCTCTCTGCAGCTCGGCGCTCGCGATGCTGGATACCTCGATGCCTCAACGAACCTATTCCCGCGCGGGCCCTTCGACCTGATACAATACCACCTCGTGCTTCGACGGCTGGCGCTTCGCGATGCCGTCCAGTTTCCAGAAGACGGTGGCAACTCGGGAAAGCAGCTGGGGGTTGGAGCGAAGGTCAGGCTATTGACGCTGGAAAGGCTTCGGGCAAATGCACCCGTTGTCCACCGTTGGCAAGAGGTAAGAGCTCCGGCGTAGCTGGGACGCCTGCCGTGGCATGGGCGTTGCGGAGTACTGGCTCTGACATTATTCATTTCTACAGGCTCTGGCTGTCATGGCTCAACCTTCGTACGTGCCCGAATCGCTCTCGGAGCTTGCAAAGCTTTCCGACGAGATATGGTTCCTTGCTGGCGACACTAGTGTCGATAGCAGCTGGTATACCAAGCGCGCGAGCTTGTCGGCAATTTATTCAGCCTCGGAGGTGTTTATGACCCAAGACAAGTCCACGGACTTTAAGGATACTGAGCGGTTTCTCGACTCGAGGCTGGAGGACCTGAGGAAGTTCGGAGGAGCTACTAGCGCGCTGTCCGAGTGGCTTGACTACACTGGGCACTCTGTAGTGAATGTGCTGAGGAGCAAGGGTATGCGTATATAGGCGGAATTGGCCCGCATTCCGCAACGCAAACGAAGATAGCTATCAAAAGGCCAAGATGTTTCTTGTTTGTGAGCGCAAGGACGCAGGAGGCCAGAGTTTCTTAGAAGGAAGGGAAGGGAAGGGCAGAGTAGCTAGCTAGGGTAGGTACCATCGCACGTCGGCGAACCATTCACCGACCGCAGCATCATCGGACTCTGGGGAAGCCTACAAGGCAACCAAGCTCCCACCTCACCTCTGAACCCAACTTTCACGCGCCGTGTTTGCTTGGTTTCGCCACAACTCATCCTTCAAGCTGCGCACGCGTCGTCAGTCCACGGCCGATTGATCGCACGCTGCTTACAGCTGCCCCACTTCGCCGCAGAGAGCTCCCCTCGTCACCATCCACCGTTTATCTCCCGTCCCATTGCTTCCGACACCGCCACTGCACCACTGACAGGCAACATGGCGGACGCTTCCGTAATCTTCAACTTTCCTCCGGACCAGGCCACGCCCGCCGAATATGACCAGCAGATCCGCCACTACATCGCCCAGCTCAGTCGCATAAACCGAGCCGTTTGGGTCGCCGGGCAGCTTGGAGACCAGAACCTCCTAGAGGTATTTATTAGCCCTAGAGTACATGCTTTGCGATGGAAGAGAACCTGACATGTATTCCGCAGATCCTCAACCCCGCCGTCAATACGATACCCTACCTCTATGTTCTCGTCCACCAGTTCTCGGTGAAGGTCGACCAGGCTACGATAGCACTGAATGTCACGGAAGAATGCCGCCCCACGGGTGCTCTATGGTTGAAGCTCATCAACTTCCTGAACGTTTTCGACCCCATACAAATACGCTATGCTGGCGCCGAGTGGAGGAAGGCGGTGGAATACGTCGACAAGATCGTACGCCTGATGGATACTGTACGTTGAGCGGCACGTAAAAGAGGCAGGGATGTAAGCTAATAGCTTTGTGCATAGCCCGCCATCGGTTTGGTGCCACTCCGCACTGCCATGAGCCGCATGGACCCTTCGATGGGTACCTTTACCTCGCTACACCTGATATATCTTCGTCTATGCCACGAGGTCAGGGCTTTCTATGAGGCCCTGCCGGTCCTTGACCAGTACATCCACAGTTTCCCCTCCCAGCAGATTGCGGGCGCAGAATTCACACTACCCTGCGCGGACCACTTCACGAGTGCCGGCTATATTACACAACGCTCGGGTCTCTCGGACAAAGTCACTGCCATGGATGTCCATGAATACTTCCTCCTCGGCGCCAACACCTACTTGGCGTTACGCCAGTACAAGCAAGCTCAGCTGTTCCTGGAGTACATCCTGACAGCGCCCACTCAAAACGTCGCAAGTGGCCTGATGGTCGAGGCGTATAGGAAGTGGGTCTTAGTGGGATGTCTCGTCGATGGTGGTGTGAGTATTCGGTTTCAAAAACTGATATCATATTGCTAACCACAAGTTTCACAGCCGTCTCAGACGCTCAAGACGAGCAACAGCTACGCACTCAGGACCATCAAGTTGGCATCAAAGGCGTACGACACGATAGCGGAGATCTTCCAAGGCGGCGACCCAGCCCGCCTCCAGGCCGAAATAGATGTCGGCTCTCAAATCTGGAATGAAGACGGTAATGTTGGACTTATCCGGGAAGTCCTAGAGCATCAGGCGAAACTTTACGTCAAGAACCTCCAGAAGACGTACGCAGCCGCTCCGGTCTCCACCGTGGCGAAGTGGCTCGGGCAGACGTCAGCTGCTGCCGAGACTTATCTGGGGGCCTTGATCGACGATGGCTTCTTGAATGCCACCATCGAACAGAGCGCAGTCGGCGAAGAGATCCTGCGCTTCCACTCTGAGCTGGCGACAGGCCCCCGGACCAAGACGGAAGAGCAACAGCTCTCGGAGCTCATGGCCCAGACCAAGAGAACGAACGAGCTGGCGGAGCACGTGAAGGCGGCCACACAAAGGCTGAGCCTGACCAAGGAGTATGTGGAGTTTGCGAGAAAGAAGGCGCGCCAGAAGGATGACGCTGGCCAGCCCATGGGTGAGACGATGGACACGTCTTGGGATGCCTACGACCAAGACGAGGACATGATGGCGGACCTATGATGTGCGCCTCGGTCAAAATGACAGCATGATTTCATGATGTGGAGGGTTTGCATGGTGGCGGCGTCAGGGCGGCGTATCAAAGATGGGCTAATACAAGAAAGGCGGGAGATTTGGTGCAATGATGAGGCCACGGAGTAGGGACATTCGGGCGGGCCTTGCGGCTTCTAGCCTTAACTTAGGGCGGCGCGCAAGAACATCCGGGGCTACTACTGGGGCTGGCGGCCTGCTCAGGTACGAGGAACTATTGTAGGTGTAGACACACTTGAAACCGGGTGCAGCGAAGCTCTAGCGGTTGCGCCGTCGAGCACTAGGTATTACCAGCAGGCAGTGTTTCTTCTCCGCCAAATTGTGATGGTCGTTGTTTCGGAAGGGCGGATCATTGATCGAGGTCGCAATTGCAGTAGATCCTTTAGCTTGAGCTATATGATGACACCGACTCGCTAATAATCCAGACGTGAGATGCCTCAGCAACAAACCGAAGGGTGTGGGCCCTGGGCTGGAAACGCGAGTCAGACCAGCTACCGGCCTTGACGCGCTGCTGGCTCTCTGTTTCTTCGTTTCAATTTACTGATGAAATAAGTGTGTTCGTTGGTGCGCAAAAGTGCACGACAGTAGATTGCTGGTGGAGGCGGCAGGGCCGGGATGCGCGCAGCGAGGCAAGGATTATTCCACGTGCGGGCGGCTGTTGCACAAAGTAAACGGCGTCGGCGTCGTTCTGCAGGCGCCATGTCATCTGCATCAAGCTTAACAGCAGGCTGGCCTTTCGCGTCTCAGCGCTCGGCCCGCCGGCGTGGAGCGGCGGACCCCTTGCTTTTGTTCCTGAAGAGTGAGCTCCATCGGGGACCCTGTGTGCCTGTGCGCATTTTTGCGAGGCGACGACGCCATGGACGGGGCAGACGGGGCAGGGCGCAGAGCAGTATTGCGCAAGCACCAAAGTGGGCGTCGCGTGTGGTTTTGGGCGGGACTGGCTGGATGCAGGGCTTTGGGTGCTGTGGGCGACCCATGCGCATCCCTGCAGCACTGCCCATTCTGTGATTCTGGGGTCGACCTGAGGACGTGAAGAGCGTCGGCAGCAAAATGCGCACGGCCAGGTAATGGTGCTGGCCTGAGGGCTGCTGCTTGCGAAGCGCTGGCGACTCCAGCGTAGCGACTGCGACCCTGCTGCTGCGCGTGTAAGTCCTTTTGGGATCTGCAGCCGCCGACTCGTACACACTCACCTAGCGGACAAGGACGACACAAGGACCCTGTCGCCGCTGCTGTGCCTTAAGGGTCGGCCTCTGCTCTACTCTTAATCACAAGTGCCGTTCCCGGATCGCCAGCGCCGAAGAGACGAACCTGCTGCGCGGCTCTACAAGCCACAAAGCCCCCTGTCGAGCATCAAGGGGCCGCCTGTTCGTCCAGTTAGACCATCCTCAACGCACGCCTCCAACTGGATAGCAGCACAACATCCGCCCGGCCCCAGAGCGCAATCCCCTTTTTCCCACCCGGCCGCGACGAGGCTTCGGCCACGGCCACCAGCAGCACCAGAGCAGCATCGCGCACACACTTCCGCTCCGACTCGCATGCATGAACTAGCCGCATGAGCTTCGATTATTTGGGGTTTCGCCTCAGACCGCCAATTGGACCTCGACCGGACGGCCTTTACCTGGGACGATGCATTCCGCTAGCAACGCCAACGCCAAACCCTCCCATCATCGCAAGGCCTCCCACTCGAACACCAGCTCCCTGTCGTCGTCGTCCACCATTACCCTCAAACGCTCCTCCTCCCTGAACAAACCGTCGGCCAACAACCCCCCGCCGAAGCCCACCGCGCCGCCGCTGGACCCGCCCATTGAGTGCGACGACTCGCCCGACCACCACAAAAAGCTCCGGAAGCGCAGCTCCACACACCGCCGCCGCTCCTCTGTCGCGCATGTCGCTCACGATCAAGTGAGCAGCCCTATCTGTGAGGGCATTGGCAACCTGCACCGCTGGTCGCAGTCGTCGACCTCCAGCCGGGCCTCTATACCCAAAGACCCGCGACAGGGTAGTTTCTCCAGGCGGCTGAGTTTCAGCGGCACAAACCCCTTGGATCCGCCCCATGGCTCTGCTCTGCACTCTCCGCAACAGTCTCCTCCCAGAAACCGCTCGCCGGGCGTGAGTCCCCGTGGCAAGACTCGACCCTACTCGCCGCCGCCCAAGATCCCGACGCCCGACCCTGCGCCTGCCCTGCCGCTGCTCCCTGCGACCACCTTCGACCCGACCTCGCCCTTGACCGCTGTGACGACCAATACTTCGACCCCTGGCCCGTTTACACCGCTGGCGAACTTGACCTCGGGTCCTGATTACTTCAGCCACAAATCACTTGGCCCTGCGGTATCGCCCCGGTCCAAGAGAGCGCCCTCGTCCAAGACTGCTGCCAAGTCTCCCCTCGCATCCCCTCCTATCTTCGAGCCCTCGGGCCCCCGGTCAAACAAACCGCTGCATTCCGCCTCCGCCTCCGTCTCCGGTCCGTCGCGATCGCGCGCAACGTCTGTGGAACAGCAAAGATCAGCAAGTGCGCTTGGAAAGGAACGACGTGCTCCCTCACGACAGCAGGACAAGGACACGACTCGGGACCGGAGCGTCAGCGGCGCGACCACCGCGTCGGAAGACGAAAGCAAGAGGGGTCCTTCACGGAACAAAGATCGCGGGGAGAACGATAAAAAGACCATGTTGTCACGGGCATTGCAAAAGGCCAACACTGCCGTATTACTTGACAATGCACAGAATTTCGAGGGCGCGGTGGAGGCGTACGGAGATGCGTGTAGACTGTTGCAGCAGGTTATGCTGCGGAGTTCTGGCGAGGAGGACAGGAAGAAACTGGAAGCCATTGTAAGCGCATCTAACCCGCCATGTGCTTACTCCCTCTGCTAATGTTAGCTGCAGCGCGTGACATACACCAATCGCATACAGGAGCTGAAGATGCTCGACCCTGCGTGGCAGTCGAATGGAGGCAAGGCGCTACCCTCACGACCCATGAGCGACCAGTCGCTGGCGGATACGCAGTCTTTCATCGACAATGTGGTGCAAAGCGACGACGAACAAGTGGTCATCGAGACTGCCACGATCACGAGGATAGTGAACGATAAATCCGTCGAGGCGTCGCGGGAGCGAGCACCATCCGCGATGCAGAAGCGAGCGGCCCGGGAGTCTGTTGTGTTTTCCTCCGCCTTCCGCGATGTTGAGAGCGCAATACCAAAGCAGTCAGATCCGGATTTGTTATTATCACCACCGGCTGCAAAGCCGGGAAGTAGGGCGCAGAGTCCACGCCGTGGCAATCCCGATTCGCCAATAATGGAAAGGGGCTACATGCCGCCGCCGCTGTCACCGCGGCGCCCTTTGACACCCAAAGCTTCGGCCGATCCCTTCGACGAGCCCAACGTGAGAGACACCTTGGACCCTAGATCCGCTAGCCAAGCAAGCCAGCACAGCCAGCACCACAACCGGGCGGCCAGCAATGAATCCATATCGTGGCTCGATACCATCGATGAGTCGGGGGGTTCATCATGCTCCTCTTCAGTTCACTCGTTGTCAATGGGCACCTTACAGCGCAAGCAATTGCGCCACTTGAGCGGTGCCACAGAAGCCGAGTTTGACGCGGCCCTGGATGCGGCTGTCGAGGCCGCTTACGACGATAATCTGGAGCCTTATGAGGACGAGGGACCGATCTCGCCGTACCAAAGAAACGTTTCGGTGGCAAAGGAACGTGTGCGGGAAGCAGAAAGGGAAATGGCCATTGAAGCAGCAAAACGACGCGACAGAGAAATGCGGACGAGAGGCGAATCGCTACCACACGTCCGTGATGGAAGCGTAGATCTCGGTGATGAAAACTCGGACGCGGACGACGAAGAGCGCATTCTAGACGAAATGACGCAGGACTACATGTTGGATGACTTTGACTTTGGCCTCCAATCAAAGTCGGCACTACCACGCCAATCGGATTCGAGCACTTTCTCGGGCAGCACATGGCACAGCTCAATGTCCTCTGCACGCAACACGGCTGGAACCTCTCTGTCAACTGTTACGGAATCCGACACATCTCCCACGTCAATAGTGACTCAAAAGCCGCTACCAGAGCGCCCACCCACCACCCTACCTCCACTATCGGAAGCGGAGCCGCAAACTGCAGTTCCTACGCCCCCCACACCATCACACAAGGCCAGCGCATCCGGAGGCGGCTCGAGTGTAAGGAGCAGAAGGCTTTCGGGACAAAATGCCAAGCAGCTCAAGATTGAGACGGCGATAGCGGCCAATCAAGGGCCATTGACGCAGCAGCCGTACACGCTCAAGGTTGACGAGACGCCGGCCATGCCGAAAACGGCCAACGCTACTCTGCCAAACACCATATTCAAGATGCCCGGTGGAGCGACAATGCAGGCGAATCTGCAGGCTCCGTCGTTAAGTTCAGCCGCTGTTAGTCCGGCAGAGAGCATGCCTTCCATTTCGCCATGCATCTCGAATGACAACGTGACGAGTGACCCGACGAGCCGCAAGGCTACTGGCCCGCCCCCATCGTTGAGGAAGAACAAGTCATCTTTGAGCTTGCGCAACCGGCAGATGTCTGTCTCAAGTCCAGATGGGTCTGATGTCTCCATCGGCACCCCGCTCAGCACCACATTTACGACCTTCAATCAACGCAAGCCCAGCGTTGCCCACACCATTGCCCAAACACCCGGGATTCCGACCTTTACACTCGACGGCATGAACCTACCCACTGGCGGCCTGCATCTCTTTGAAGCGGATATCCACTCCCCGTACAGTCCCGGGTCGCCCAACCCTCTTGCTATCAACGCTCCGATTCCTCTCGAACCGTGTCCTGAGAGCTACCTCTGCCGTCCTTTCTGGCTCATGCGCTGTTTCTACCAGACTCTTGCGCATCCCCGCGGCGGATATCTGTCGACCAAACTCTTCATTCCGCGAGACATTTGGAATGTCAAGGGCGTCAAGATCAAGTCGGTTGAAGAGAAGATCTCGAACTGCGACCTGCTTACTGCCGCGTTGCTCAAACTTGGGAATGTCGATAACCTCGACGCGGATGCAATTCTCGAGGAAATGCAAGGATTTGAGCTCGTTTTGGACCAGGTCCAATCGAACCTCATCAAGAAGCTTGGCAGCGAGGTGGGCACCGGCGGCGTTGGTTCAATGTTCAAAGACGCACAGACTGTCGGCGTCACCTCGCCTGACGGAAGCACCGCTCCAGAGCTGCCTTCGAAGCTTGGTGCCAGCAGCCGCTACCTCAGCTCCTGGAAAAAGCTGCGGTCAAAGAACTCCGGGGCCAATCTCGCCAACAACTTTTCGGCGAACAAGGAAGTGTCGAAGGATTCTCTGACGATGAGCACGTTGCCCATGACGAGTCTGCCAAATCTCCGCTTCACCAAGCGCGAGGTCTCGCCGACCGACTTCACTGGGCCGAATGCGCATTACATGGGATCTTTGGCGCGACTTTTTGACGCCGTGCAGGTCTTGGGTGAGTTTGAAATCTTCCGACAGCGTAAGAAGACGATATGCTAACACACTACTTTTACAGACCAAGTCGCCCGCCAGGTGGAAGACCCGGGACTAAAGCACTCTTCTCCCACCCATGTCGGCCTCGAGCTGAGCACGCGCCACGCGGCGGAGTTCTTCGGCTTCTACATCTGCCGCTTTGTGCTGAGCGACATCGCCATGATGCTGGACAAGTTCATCAAGCGCGGAAGCGAGTGGGTTCTGATATAGTTGATTCTGTCGCTGCAGACTCATCGGGGACATTTTGCTCTCTCCTGATACCTCTCTTCCTCTTTGGTGCGCTCCTCTGGCTACTTCTCTTTTAGCAAGTATCCCTTCTACATGAGCATTGCATCGTTTGTCACGCTCAATGATCTTTTCCTGTCGTACTGCTCAATATACCAATTTCTCGTGTCTCCCTTCGTTCTGTCTCTCTTCCTCTTTCCCTGTTCGGTCTCATACCCTTCCTTCGGAATGTGTCTATCTTGGTTTCTGCTATATTCAATCATGGCGAGGTGCGTTTAGGTGTGGAATTCCTTTCTTCTCCTTTTCCTCGGGATCGGTGGGATGAATCTGGGATTAGCGGCTGTGTCTGTTGGATAGCCCGGATGGCGTAGGGAAACCCATGGGCAAAGATTGGATCAAGAGAAAGAGGATGGAGAGGGAGAGAGCAAAGAAGGTTACACGCTTTTGTTCTAAGCCTTGTGCAAATGATATCCCCGATCGCTTGTTTTTTCTCCTTCTATGCTGCTTTTCTTTTTTTTTTTTTTACTCTTCATGTGATATGGTTTCTTCATGGGGATACCCTTACCTCTGTCCGTCTCTCTTCCTCTCGTTTCCTTGGTCTTGGTAGCTATGTTAGCATATTTGCGTTCCTCTTTGCATCATGATTCTTTGGTTTCTTGGTACTTTTGCTCTTGGGCTGTGGCGTGTTGCGGAGGCAATGGTTCTTGTTCCTCTTTGTTTTTCAACTCGATCTGAGTCATTCTTCACTTGCATCTGGGCGAGCATACTTCCACTGACGTCCAACCCATCGAAGTCTTGTCTTTGCAACTGGACTTTGGGCGTTCCTCTCATAGAGCATGCATTTGCTGCACGTCATCCCCCTCCATCCATCTTCCCACGTGTGCATTCTTTGGCCAAGCGAGCAGCATCGCGCGTGTCCGTGTTGCTCACTACTCTGGCTAATGTCTTGCTCATTTCCAGGTACATATATCGAGTTCCTGTCCTTCTCGCTGCATGCACATTGGAGTAGCTGAGCTGGTTTTTCCCTTTTCTTTCGTCGTTGCATAGCAACCAGTGTCAGCGACGAGACGTATTTGTGTATACGCAAAGTTAATATCTACATACCACCACTAACTTTTATTATTTATTGCCACACCAACTGAAACCTCCGCTGACCCATTGCCCCCATTATGTGTCGTCGTCGTCGCTCTTATGACGCTCACTATGCCGCTTCATATACGTTCTGCCGAAAGGAGACTGCTGTCGCTCTGACTTTCGTGTCTTTCGACCTGCTAGTCTTGCTTTGGCATAGCCGACAGGTGGTGGAGGGGTGTGACACTCGAGGCCCTGTCGACCTTTAACCTTCCCATTTGGCTTCTTGAAGAGATGTCACAATCGCGGAGGAAAGGGGGGGTAACGAACAAGGAGCCGCAAATCATCATTTATCCGCTGCAAATGTGTTTTGATCGGGGTTGTATCAGGGTTCGCCAGTGAAAAAGGAAAAGGACCCCGTCACAAATACGGTGCGACGCGTAAGTGTCTAGAAGGTTTTATGCTTTAAAACAAGTAATGAACGGCCATATACTTGATGGAGTAGCGCATGAAAAGGGATATAATTAATTCATAATGTTCCGGTAGCGGCGTCTTTGATGCTGCTTCATTTCTGAAACACGTGTATACGCGCAGGCGCTTTCTCTTGATGATGTTCCACTGTCATTCATAGTAGCGTGAACACATTTGTAGTTTCCCATATAGGCCGCTAGGGAAGAGGTAGATCATGTATTTGTACTGTTGTTCAAATTTCGAGGTCTGTTTTATTGAAGTTTGTTCTCTCCTGTCTATATAAAACCATGCAAGACAGCAGGAAGAGAAAAAGAGAGAAAGCGATACAAACGATGATGCTAATGCATAGATCTCCCAACCAAAGGCCCAGAATGCGTCAAATGTCGTAACTGCCCTGCCAACCCCGAACGCCAACTAAAAACAAACACCATGCCTAGCAGGCTCTTCGTGTTTAGATCGATCCCAGCCAGTCCGTGATGCAAGAATTAGCCTCCCTTTCAAACCGTAAAACAATAAAAAGAAAAGAAAAGCTGACAGGTCTAATAGATGATATCGAGGAAGAAAAGAAAGCCGGAGGTTTTGAACAAGTATGCTATGCACACCTCTCCAACGCGAGCAAAAAAAAAAATGGGGGGGGAACCAAAGAGGAAGAAAAGCAAAAAGACAAGACAACAAATAGCGGGGAGAGAGTCAAAAACACAGAGAAAAGCAAAAAGAAAAAGGCACGTCCTAGTTGCTCCCTCACACACAAACACATCAATCAGCCCTCCCCCCTTTAAAACACCGGCTCCAACCTCACCCCCCCAAAGCTCCACCCCGAGACAACAACGCCCTCCTCAAACTTCCTCGTCACCAGCAACCCCAGCGCGCCATCCAGCCCCACCTCCACCTCCACATCCCCCTCAATCTCCACCCACCCCTTCCCCATCCGATCGCGCGCCCGCGACCGCCCGACCCGCACCCGCACCGCATCCGGATGCAGCAGCACGGGCACGATGTCAGGCGTGATGCGCACGTCGACGAAGCGAGAGCCAAACGTGCGCGTGTCAAAGGGCTTGCCGACGGAGAAGATGAGCTCCGAATACGCCGGTGGCGACGACGAGGAAGAGGAGGAGGAGGAAGAGGAGGAGGAGAAGGAGGATGGCTGCTGCTGCTGCTTCTCCTCCGTCGCCGATGGCGGCGAGGCCTCTCCTCCTCTGGGGGGCTCGAAGAAGCACACGATGAACTTGACGCGGTACTTGCCCGGCGGGATGCCCGTCCGCAGCGCGCGCAGGCATACGTTGTCGGCGCGCCGACACGTTAGCACCGCGCTCTCCTCGCGGCGCCCGTCGCCGTCCAGATCCACCGCGACGGGCCAGATCTTCTGCGCGCGCCCGGTGCGCGTGTCGAGCGCGATGCCGGCCTTGCCCGACGGGCTGGAGTCGCGCTGCGCCTCCCCCAGCGACGGCCGCACGCCCAGCGGGAACCCCGTCTTGAAGTCGAGCTCCTCGGCGACGAAGTGGCCGTCGACGAGGCCGCGGCCGGCGATACCGACGCGGAAGCTGGGGGCGCCGATGTCGAACTTGGGGGGCACGGCCGAGAGCTTGACGAGCAGGTCGCCGAGCTTGCGGGCGCGCAGGAGCTGGTGCGGGTCGCGCATGTACTGCTCCGTCAGCGCCGCCATTTCGTCCTCCTTCATCCACTGCTCGAGCGACACGTCGGCCAGGCCGCTCTCGACGTCGAAGCGCGAGTAGCGCGTGGGCGAGCCGTAGTACATGCGCTGCATTTCGTTGTCGACGCGCGCGGTGCCCGTTGCCATGGACGCGAGGGCGGAGGCCAGGGCGATGTCGGTGCCCAGGCCGAAGGGGAGCCAGCTGGCGACCTTTTTGACCGAGGGGATGGTTTGGAGGCCGGTGCCGACGGAGACGATGACGCCGATTGAGCGGCCTTCCCAGATGGATTTGGCGGCGTAGTCGACCTCAGCGCAGGGGTTGTTGAAGCCCACGCCGCCGTCCAGGTACGACATGCGCGGGGTGCCGAACGTCATCTCCTCGAAGAAGGTGGGCGCGGCCGAGGTGGCGCGCAGGGCCTCCCAGATCTTGGTCTGCCGGTCGTTGGGGTCGTAGGTGGAGATGATGCGCGGTAGGCCGAGGGCGTTCTTCAGGGTGCTGACGACGAAGGTGCGGCAGCCTTTGCGGTTGGGCCGGCGGTGGACGGAGCCCTTGGGATGCACGCGGAAGGTGTTCCTCCGGGTGTGGCCGGTCTTGAGTGATCGGATGGAGGAGGTGTCGGTGGCAGCAGCGGCGGTGGTGGTGCTGTAGCTCTGCCACAGTGTTGCTTGAGAGGCTTCGAGGTCCTTTGGCACGACCATGCTCTCTTCTGGTGATTCGGTAAGGCGTGGAGGTGTGGGCTGGTCAGCCCAGATGCTTTCACTCTGGATGTCGAGTGGCTCGATGATTTCCTCGAACAAGGAGTCGTCCCACATGGGCTCGTCTTCCCGGTAGCCCATGTCAACGAGTGCTGCCTTGATGGCAGCCTCGAGCACGGCGCCGGAGAAGCGAGTGGAGCTGGTGGGTAGCTTCATGCCTGCGATCTTGATGGAGCGGTCCTTCTTGAAGATCTCCTCGGCGAGCTTGGTGTAGATGCGGATGCAAGTCTTGACATCGAGGCGCAGCCGTCCAAGCAGCACGGCGATGATGCCCCCGGTTGAGGTGCCGCCAATCAAGTCGAAGTAGTCGCACGGCTTGAGCGGCCTGTTGTCGTGCGCATCGCGCTTCTTGAGGCGTTTTTCTTGATGTGCAACGTTTTCCATGAGATCGTCCAGGACCATCAGGCTAGATAGGCCCCGCACGCCTCCTCCATCGAGCGAGAGGAGGCGGAGTGGAGCGTGTGGGTTCGGCTTCGTTCCGTCCATTGGTGGCGAGTGCATGTTGGATGAGGACTGAACAGGCGGACGGCTGGCGGCTTATATATCAGTAGTCGCAGCCGAGTTGAACATTCGGGAGGCCGCACTGGTGACGCAAGCTTTGGAAGGGCGAGTGGTGAGTCAAGTTCCGTGCCAAAGTCTGGCAGGGCGCTGAAGATGTCTCTTATTGCGTGAAGGCCAGGCAAACCCGTGATGAAAAGAGCGCGTGTGCAACCTTGGGGTGGGTAATGCTGCCTAAATGGGGCGATTGGGCCGGTCAACCAAGATGCATAGCGATTGAGCGATAAACGACGGATAGATTTGGGACGGGCCGGCGCGCTGTGGAGAAGCTTTTATGGCTATGTATGGTCTGCACATCTTCCCCATGCTATGCGGCTGAAGGCGCTTCTAATTTCGTCTGACTGTGCACACGTGATGGGCGGTGGTTGCTAATTCGACTCTTCAAGGCTGCGGCCAATGACGGAAATGCAGCCCTGTCAAATGTCAGCTGCGGGCAACCGTCATGAGGACGGCGTGGCGAGGCCATCTCCACCACTGCCCCCACCAACCTTGCGCCTCCTTCCGTGGTGGTGGCGTGCCTTGGTGTTTGCTGATTGGTTCATGATGATAAGCAGCAAGCCAGGATCCGACTTCCTTGAACCTGTCCAACGACATACGTACATGTTTGTCGACACTGGCAAGACGGCCATGTGCAAGAATGAGATAGAAAGAGAGACATGAGCATGAAAAAATGTGAGAAAGGTGCACCTCCCTTTCTGCATGAATAAGCCAGCAGAGCTAACCATGGTCGAGTTTGTCCGGCAAGGCAACTGCCGCCTCGATATTTGCGCCTAACAAGGGATGTCGATGACCATTTGTTTGCTCGGCGCACATGTGGGAGTGTTTGCTCCCTCTACAGGGCTGGTACCACCAACGTTTGGTCTCGAGCTTTGTTATTCAGTCTCGGCATGTCAAAGCCTCTCGCGCCAAGGCTTGTGCCAGAGCGCGGTAGCCGGTAGACCTCAGTATCCCTCAAGCCAAGTGTCGGGCATCGAAAGTTCTTCTCAATCGTTTCCCATAGGGTGAAGCCACACTTGAGGAGGATGTTCCGGCTCGCGACGTGGCCAGGGTCGATCTCGGCCGTGGCATAATCGTACACGCCCGCGTACTTTTTCCAGAACAAGGGCATGAAGGCCCTGACGGCCTCTGTGACCAGGCCCTTCCCCCAGAAGTCAGGGTGTAGCATGTAACCAATCTCGGGAGCGTGGGTGGCGCCCAGCACGCCAATGACTCTGGGCCTAGTTTGTTCCTGGGCGGTGGGCAAGAGCTCGATGGAGAAGTTGTAGCAGTCGGATCGGGACAGGCAGCCGCGGATCCAGTCCTCCGTCTGCGAGACATCAGTAGCGGGACCCGTTGGACTATGGCGCCATGTCAGCAGCGTGCGTCGGACTTTGGTGAGTAATGGCGTACGTGTACACCATAGCCTCGGGGCGAGCGCGGATCAGGTGCACATCGGCCACATCGTCGAGGCGCAGACGGCGCAAGACAAGGCGACTGGTCCTGGCCTCATCTTTTTCCATCTTTGGTTCGTGCATGGAGTGTTTGTAGCTGGGTAGAGAGGTGAGTCATTGTTGGGGGTTGGAAACTGGGCATTGGCGGGGGTGGGCGGCCTTAGCCAAGTAAGTGGCGAGATGTCCTACATTGCATAGCAGAGGATGGGTGAGGGTAGATGTGTGAGATCGGAGGTAGATCGTCTGACTCAGGTCCGACCGTCAGACCGGCCACCTATTTTTTGCTGCTTCTTCCAAGTTCCAACGCCCTGCAACCCCAACTTCACCCTGCATCGCCCTGCATCCGTCAGACTGCGCCCGGTGAGCGTGCGGCTCTGCAGCTTCGCCCGCCCTGCATCTGCGAGCATCCCGCCCTTGTCTCAGCACATGGCCACCGTTACGTTACCCAATGACGTTGCGTCGCCCCTGGAGCCTTCCAACTTCTTGGACAGTTACCGCTTTGGGCCGACTCGATCTCCGAAAAAGGCGAAAATCCATCTTGTAAAGAAAGTATCATGCGGACATGGTAGGGCTGAGATTATGTCACCGAGGGTGGAAGAGGGTGGTCAGAGAGACATCCCCCCATTCCGCCCTCACCGAACTCCACCACTTACAGCCTCCCATGGCGCCTCATCGTCAGCGTTCCCCGCATGAGCTATCGATCTTCTCATCCTGGAAATAGACGTCCGCATCGCCGTTGCATTCCCTTCCATCACTAATCCAATGGTTGCGACACCATCTCAACGTCCAGCGTCTTCCGGATCCCTGTCATTTCAGTGGACAAGATGTGCTCTTCGCTTTCATTATCGCCGCCAGCTCTGATTGAGTTTCGCAACTGGCTGGAATGCCCGCCATACGCGTTCAGTTCCATGATTCCGTCTGGTCTGGATCTCTGAGGCCCGGAGAAGATGGCTGCGGATTTGTTGGACCGACCCGACGAGTTGCCCCCGAACGTCTCCTTGAACATCGGCCGGAGTGTTGGGATGCACGCCGTGATGATGGCGATGTTGCATTCCACCTGTGACCAAAGAAGAATCTGCCAGCGTCATCAGCACAAGCCGTGTCCATGAACCGGTGCTGCTCACAAATATCGCGTCGTACGGGACATCTTTCGAAACTGTGTAGATGTAGAGAGCATTGAGACGGACTATCGATGCCGCCACCGCCACACTTCCCGTCAGGAAGATACCGATTAGCGCCCCTTGGATGGTCAGCAGGAGGAGACCCGGGCAGCAAAGACACACTCACAGCGCCGGTTCCGCGAGACATTCAGTTTTGCTAGTATCGGGATGGGGAGGATCAGGATGGCGAAGTCGGTTGAAATGCTGATGCCGGCCATGGAGAAGTATGCTTTCGGAAGATTGTTGCAGCCCTTCGGAAATGCTGGACTCCACGCATGCGAGACATTGTGTCGGCATTCGAAGGCCTTCAAAGAATACCACGCGTTAGCGCTGTCCTATTCCAACACGGGCACGGTCCTCTCACATTTACAAACACAACCACCACAGTGTACGCGCTAACGATGGCGGCTGTAATCCAGATCCAGATCCTGAACGACTTCTGCGAGAAGATCTTGTAGTATAATGCAAGGATACTTGCTTTGACGAAGAGCAGCGCAAACGGATACACCAATTGGTACGCATACCAATGCTTCAACGTCGGCACGAGGATGTCTGGAGCTAAGTCTGCAAGATGTCGCCTACTCTGGCGTCAGCTTCGTGGTTGGCGGACAACGGGCAAGGCCTTACCCTGTTCCATAACTGATGTGGATGATGTTGGCTACACTCATGCCAAAGACTACGATCAGAGCCGTGACGATGAAATAATCATCTATGCCGACATACTGGATATGCACGGTACGGCAATACAGCCTGCCAACGGTTAGCCATTCACAGTCTTCATTGTGAGTAGGGCTCGCATACCTGAGAAGCACCGTGACGGTTGAAAGGAAGAGGAGGAAGCCCAGGATGGCTAAAAACATGGGCTGCCGAGATCCGTTGCTGGCAGTGATCTCCTGCATCGTGGAAAATCCAACGAGGGATTGAATCTCTCCCGCGTGTGCTCAGCCTGGAGCATGAAGGATCGTATCGGCATCAGCGGGATCATATTCATGGACATCTTTGAAGTAACTTGCTTGGCTGGCGGCCTGTCGTCCGCTTGCAAGTGCGACATTATCTCCGTGGCTCTTTGTCTTATTTGCCGTTGATATTCCGAGAGTATGCAGTCGCCGGGGCTAGATGTATCATGTCGGGAAGCCACAGGAAAGTATGTGCCTGAATTTCAAGACTCGCTCGATGGGGCATCTGCATGTGCCCCTATCACATTTCACTTCTTCACCTTTCTCTCCTTTACTTTTCATCTCATTGGCGGGATGCGCCACCGTTGTCACACTGAAAGCTTCAATGCTGCTAAGGTAGGGATCTCATGGTGATTGCCCACAAGAGCAATGCGGCCCAATGGGTGCCTAACAGCAATACAGGTGATGTTGAAGCTGCGTACTCTTCACGCCTCGGTCTCGGCATCGCAACCAGATCGCTTTCACCTGCTTGCTCGCGAGCACCGGCAAAAAGAGGTCCGTCGATCGAAGAAAAAGAAAAGAAGCTTACTTTCATCGACGCATGACCCGCGGCCCGGACCCGCCGGTCCCAAAAGGGCGGATGTCTGTATGCTATAGCTGGCTCCCTACAGGAGGCCCGCAGTGAGCAGACGCGACCTTCCGTTCGTCGACTCGAAGCCGAGCACACAGGTGTTGCTGTGCCGCAGATCACCAGCTGTGCCTCCGCTGCGCGCAATCGAACTTCCCTCTCGCTAATGAGAGCAAGTATAGCCAGGGATTTGCGCGTGCTCGCGTAGATCTGTTAGAAGGCTTACTGGCAGCGGAAGGTAAAATCAACGGAAAATAATTGACGTGTTTCGGCGATCCAAAGAGAGGTGCACGATAACTGAAGGCGAGATGGTGCTTTTTTTTTTTTTTTTTCCTTTTTCCCAAGAGGTGTACGTAGGCGATGGTTAGCCTGCATATGCCACAACCACTCCATTGGGCACGGGAGAAAGCCCCGTAATTCTCTCTCCCGCGGAAATTTGTGCGTTGGGTGAGGCACATGATAAAGTACCGCTGCGGCAAATGAATCCCAGCTTCGCCTCATGTGCCGCACGGCGAAGTTGCAAAGTTAATATCAGTTTGAGGCGACGCCAGCCGAGTGGCGTTGGAGAAGACGAGGCCGCGTACTCTGCATAGCGGGACCAAATGAGCATATGACAGGAAAAGTCCGATACGCTAGAATACTGCCGTCGTTGGCTTCGGGTGTGAAATCCGACGATGGTGGGGCCCGGACTATGAGCTTCGAGTACAAAGAAATGGTCGCCTCCTTGCTTCCCAACTGCACGTTTCACTTGAACATTCCTCTTTACCCCGGATTAGCTTGGAGAAGATCCGGCTGCAGGTACCCTCGAACGTTCTCGGACCGGAGATGCATTTTCTGGCGTGCTTGGTTGCACTCCAAGGCTTGGCTCTTGCTGCATTGGGCGCACCCACCAACAAGACCTGTGTTGATCCGCTGGTGCGGAAGGAGTGGTACTTTATCTCGGCCCCTCGTGACGAGTGTGTGTGTGTGTGTGTGCTGACGGTGGCTTGTTTGCAGGAGACAGCTTTCGACGTTGGAGAAGCAGTCGTACATTAATGCCGTCTTCTGTCTCACGTCCAAACCCGCCATATCCGGCCTGAACGGCACCGTCAACCGCTTCGATGACCATCACGCTGTACATCAGGATCAGACTCCGGCGATACACTGGGTGGTGCGACTTAGCTTTCTCCTTGTGCTGTTCAATGAAGACTGAATGAAATCTCGCAGGGTCATTTCATTCTCTGGCACCGCTACTTTGTTGCAACATACGAGAAGGCTCTGAGGGAGGAATGCGGATACGAGGGCGCCCAACCGTACGTTACACACACACACACACACACACACACACACACACACACACACACACACACACAAAAAAAAAAAACCTGCCCTCAAAGAAACTGCCCCCACTAAGAAGAGAAAGGTTCTGGAACTGGTCGCTCGACGCCTCCCCCACCAACCAAAACAGCACCGCCATCTTCAACACGCCAATCTTCGACCCTGCCACGGGCTTCGGCGGCAACGGGCCCTTCGTCGCCGCCACGCCCGCCCAAAACCCCCTCAACCTGACCGGCCACACGGGCGGCGGCTGCGTCACCGACGGGCCCTTTGCCTACCCAGCCTTCCGCGTCAACGTCGGCCTGCCGGGGTGCCTCAAACGCGACTTCACGCCTTGGGTGATGAACACATTCGCGGCGCAGAGCTTGGTTGACGGCGTGACGGGCCAGCCCGACTACGCAAGCTTCGCGTACGCGCTCGAGGGAATTCCGAGCTTCGCGGCGCCGAACATTCATGGGAGTGGGCATTTTGGGGTGGGGGGAGTGTTGGGGACGATTGGGGATGCGGCGAATAGCCCCGGAGATGTGAGTTTTTTTCTATTTTCCTTGCCCTCAATTTCTCGAGTGCCTTCGTGGAAGAGATGATTGACGGGGTTTTTTTGCACAGCCGCTTTTCTACCTCCATCACGGCAATTTGGATCGGATTCTTTGGGAGTGGCAGAAGAAGGACCTGCCGGCGCGGCTGAATCAGGTGGGCGGCCCGGTCGAGCCGTTTGACTATGGTGGCACGAATGTCACGCTGGGGTTCGAGGTCAACTTGGGGAGGCTGGCGGGGAATGCGACGCTGAAGGATTTGCTGGACATCCGCGGTGACACGCTTTGCTATAGCTATGAGTGAGTGACGTCGCTGTAGGCGTGGAGAGGAAGGTTCTGTTCGTTGGGGAGATAGAATTTGTAAAGTGTCAAGTAGTAATTCAAAGCTGCAGGTATGGCGGAGACTTTTTATTGTAGACTGTCGAGGCACGGGCCGCGACTTTCGATCTGTCCTTTTGCGGGACTCATCGGCCGGGCGCGTCAGCTCGGTCCCATCTCGTTTTGAGCACTTGAACTCGCGGTAAGCAGGGCTCAATGGACTCGATTAGAATCAATTGGTGATCCGCTGTCCAAGGAACCTGATGTCGGGCTCCGCTCTCTCGGCCTCGGCCAAAGGGGCCACCTTCCTCATCCTCCTCCAAGTCGCATCGCGAGCTCTCACTTTCGCAGTTAATCAAGTCTTGCTGCGCTTTCTCTCTCCCGAGCTCCTGGGCATCTCGGCCCAGCTCGAGCTCTTCTCCATCACCGTCCTCTACTTCTCCCGCGAGAGCCTGCGCGTCGCTCTCCAGAGACAGACGGGCAGCGTCCAAGCCGTCATCAACCTCTCTTACCTCGCCATCGCCCTCGGCTCCGTCCTTTCCCATGTCCTTGCCTGGCTATGGCTGCGTGCCGATGTGCCCAACGTACCCTTCTTCCGGCAGTCGCTGTGGATTTACGCCTACGCCACCCTCTTTGAGCTGTACACCGAGCCCGCCTTTACCGCCACCCAGCAGCTGATGCTCTACAAAATCAGAGCATCCGCTGAGAGCACCGCCACTGTCGCCAGGTGCTTCTCCACTTGTGGCTTCGCCATCATGGCCAGTAGGATGGGCTGCGATCCGGGAGCCTCGCCCTTTGCCGTGGGCCAGCTTGCCTACTCCATCGTCCTGCTCGCCGTCTACAATGTGCGCGTCAGGCCGGTGGCCAAGCAGGAGAAGTTTTCCCTACTACCCGAAAAGTTGAACAAAAAGTAACTCCATTATTCGCTGAAACCCTCAAAACAGCGCGCTAACCACGCCTCCCCAGCGACCCAAAAGAGTACATCTCCGACATGCTCCCGCGCTCTCTCTGCAACCTCAGCCTGAGCCTCTTCCTCCAATCCGGCGTCAAGTACGTCCTCACGCAGGGCGACGCCATCCTCATCACCTCGCTCACCACGCTCCGCGACCAAGGCGCCTACGCCCTCGCCTCCAACTACGGCGGCCTGATCGCCCGCATGCTCTTCCAGCCCATCGAGGAAAGCAGCCGCAACCTCTTCTCCAAGCTCTGCGCCCCCTCCACCTCGTCCACCAGGCAGCACTCGATCCGCCAAGCCCGCCTCATCCTCCAACGCATTCTCCACGCCTACGCCCTCCTCTCCCTCGTCGCCACCGCCCTCGGCCCCACGCTCGCGCCCCTCCTCCTCCGGCTCGTCGCCGGCGCCCGCTGGGCCGACACGGGCGCCGGCGACACGCTCGCGTCGTACTGCTACCTCATTCCGCTGCTGGCGCTCAACGGCGTGGCCGAGGCGTTTGTGGCAGCGGTCGCGACGACGGCGGAGCTGCACGCGCAGTCGGTCGCCATGGGCGGGTTTTTCTGCGCCTTTGCAGGGGCGGCCGTGGTGTTGTTGCGGGTGCTGGGGTGGGGGGCGCAGGGGTTGGTGTGGGCGAATTGCGTGAACATGGGGTGTAGGATTGTGTGGGCGGCGGTGTTTGTGAGGGGGTGGTTTGGGAGGAATGGAGAGGTAAGTTTAGGAAAAAGGAAGAGGAGAATGCTTGTGCTGATGTTTGGTGTGAGTAGGAATTTGACTACCTGGCTGTGATGCCCAAGGGCTTGAGCGTGGCGGCTGCTGTGGTGGCGCCGGCGGCGCTGAAGGCGACGGAAGGGTTGATGTCGGCGTACGGCTTGCTTGGAGAGCTTGTCAGATGCGGTGTCATCTCTGGAGTCTTGGGGTTGAGCATGTAAGTGGCTGTCGCGATTCCTCACGGTGGGCATGTGAAAGCTGACAATTCACGTATAGCTTGTTTGTCGAACGCGAGTATCTGATGCAGTGCTACAAGATGCTGCGGCCAACGAGAGAAGGGCTGCAGGAGAAGAAGGAGGAATGAAGGGGAATGTAAATGAAATCGGATGATAGATGTAAAAGATCTAATCAATCAGCTTGCTTCCAACAACTTCAAACGTCGCAAGATTCCGAACTCGCAGGGAGGGCCGACATCGCTGTGTTGGCGGAGGAGCCGACTTTCGGCGATGCAGCAGGACGGGTGATATCGTGATGATGTTGAGCCGTGTTCGTGCGGAGTGGGTCCATGTGATGTGAACATCGTGATCAACCAGATTGCATCAGTACTCTGCCCTGCCACTGCCACTTGAACGTCTGTATGACCGTCTCGTTCAGAACTCACCCGGGAACAAAAATGTAGCTTGACGAGGTATTGCTGTGGCGGTGCGCACGAGAAGCTCCAAGCTCCGAGCTCGCAGCCACACGGGGCACAAAGCTTCTTTTCCGCTCCACCCACCAACCGCATCTGCGCTTTTTCTAATCCCCACCACTCTCGCCGCACCTCCGCAAACCTCGAATGCTCTCCCGCCGCCTCATCCGCCAGCTGGCCGACAGCGCCCTGCTCGGCCGCCCAGTCTTATCGTCGTCGTCGTCCTGCTACCACAACCACCGCCTCCCGCAATGCCCGCCGCCACGCCGTACCATCATCCTCGCATCATCGTCGCCCAACCACCGCCATGAATCCCTCTCCGCCCGTCCACCCTCCTCGTCGCCGCCGCCGCAAGCCCAATGCGCCCCCCGCCGCGCCGCCTCGTCGTCTTCCACGAATTGGAAAAACCGCCAGCACCGCGACCGCTTCGCCAAAGAAGCCAAAGTGCGCGGTCTGAAAAGCCGCGCCGCCTTCAAACTGCTCGAGGTAAAACCGCCGCCTCTCCCAACGCCTCCCCAAAAATGAGATGGCAAAAAACAATTGACCCGGCATATGTATGGGTGTTGTCACAGATGAACCAGCGCTACCGCCTCTTCAAGCCCGGCGGCACCGTCGTCGACCTGGGCTACGCCCCCGGCTCGTGGTCGCAGGTCGCCATCGACCGCACGCAACCCGGCGGCCGCGTCATCGGCATCGACGTCATCCCCGCGCAGCCGCCGCGTGGCGTCTCGACCATACAGGGGAATTTCCTGAGCGAGGCGGTGCAGGCCGAGGTGCGGGCGTACGTGCAGGATCCGGAGCGGGGGAGGGCGGTCCAGAAGCAGGTGATTTGGGTGGGGAGGGAGGGGCATGAGGGAGAAGAGGAGGAGGAGGGAGAGGAAGAGGAAGAGGAGAAGGGGTGTACGGTGGCGGAGCTGGAGGAGCAAGAAATGGGGTACATTGACCGGGAGAGGCACGCGGCGCTGATTGCGCGTCCGGATGCGGAAGACGGCGGCGGCGGAGGAGATGGGTCGGGCACGGCTGCGCTCGCGGCGGATGAGGCGAGGAGGCAGAAGAAGCTGGGCAGGCGCGCGCAGGACGAGGAGATGGGCCGCGTGGTCGACGTAGTGCTGAGTGACATGTCCGAGCCCTGGGATCAAACGTCCGGTTTCTACAAGAGGAGCATTACTGAGCCCTATCTTAGGATGATGAACACGAGCGGCGTCGCGTTTAGGGATCACGCGGGCAGCATGGTTGGTTTCCTCGCCCTCTCCGTGTCATTGATGGGACGCTGGGCTAATTGATTTCTGCGCGTTGTTAGGATCTATGCATGGCTGCTCTGACTTTTGCCTTCGACACCCTGCGCACGGGGGGCAATTTCGTCTGCAAGTTTTATCAGGGCGGGGAGGACAAGGCGCTGGAAAAGAGGCTGAGGCGCATGTTCGAGAAGGTGTTCCGCGAGAAACCCGAGTCGTCGAGGAGTGTGAGTTACTCTTCTCCCTCTCCCAACGCTCGACAGAACCTCCATTCCTTTTCTCTCTCCGTCTGTCATATCATCCGCTAACGCGCCGTCCAGGAATCCAAGGAATCCTTTTTCGTGGCGTTGCGCCGGAAACCGGAGCCTACAAGGGAGGAAGTGTTCCGAGAGGAATAAACGAGTGTGATCCACATGTAGCAGGAATCAAAATCTACTCTACTCCCGCATTGGCATTGTTTTGTTTGATCACGCTATCATTATAGCCGGGGAACCCATCAACAAATCCGCCCATCAATCTACCCAGTACTATGACTCGGCTTGTTTCGGTCATGGTGCTGAAACGCGAACTCCTTTTACAGCTGCAGTTCCGCAACAACCACCACAATACCACGTAAGTCGTTATATGCTTCAGGGGAAGGCAGGGAAATCATCGATTTTCTCAATCGAATGTATGCATCATTAGTTCATTACTTTCGCAACCTAATCAGCCGCCCCAACCATTTCCCAAGAAGGCAGCAAGACACCAGGCCCGACAGCCCGGAATACCCAGAGAAGGAGAAGACGTTCAAGTCTACTTGACCATGTGACATCACATGTTGGCGCCCATCTCTCAGAAGAAATGCAAAGGTAGAAAGACCTGGCGCAGGAGAGCGTTGACGAAGCCATTGGCCTTGGCCACCTTCCTCGGCAAGCAATTGGTCCTCATCTTCGGGTCGGTGATGATATGCTTCGGCAAGCACTCATCAACCTGCCTGATGTACTTGCGGAAAGAGTTCTTGCTGCCGAACTTGCGCAGCGGGACTCTAGCCTCCGGGTAAGGAAGCGCGTCGGGATTGGCAGCCACGTCGGGAGGAAGGCTGCGCATGTGGTGGACCAGGTTGACGAGGTTGATCATGACTGAACGGGGCTTGAGGGCCTGTGTTTTGACGAACAAGGTTACACCCCGATTTTGCTTTTGCTGTCGAATTGGGGTATAGAGAAGGGGAGGGGAGGTACAGGGGTTTTGCGAGTATTACCTTCTTGCACTTTGTAATGGACGGTCCAACTTCGACGCCGACGACACAGCATAGCTTCTGCCAGGCGTCCAGCCTGTCCTCCGAGTCCCCGAAGAAGCGCTCAAACTCGTCGTAGAAGAACTGGCAGCGTTGGTCCTTGAACGTGGGGCGAGCGCGAGCGTTCTTGATGATGAGGCGGGGGTAGGCCGCGGTCGACACGGAGTCGGAGGATCCGGATTCGAAGGACTCGGAGGAGGTGTTAGAGTGAGTGAGCAGGCTGGCGGCGTCGCTGATGACGTAGCTATCGTCGTCTTCGTCGTCGCTATCACCGTCACTGTCGCTGTCACTGTCGAAAGGGTTCTGATCATTGGTGTAGGTCCGGCCGAAGCAGGCCCTCCACTGGCGACGCCAGTGCTTCGAGCCCAAGCCCCAGTGACGCTGGTGGGCAAGACGCTTGAAGTTCTTGACAACGGTGATGGTCGGGATGACGCAATAGTCAGGGAAGGACTTGAAGAAGTCGAAATCGGGAGCAGCCTAGGCAACCAAGCGGGTTAGCAAGCGCCCCAATGTTGTCGAGGTGAGGAAGCAAAGATTTCAACGAAAGTGTGATATCCCATCAGAAGATCAAGTGCTCAATGATCAGCGCGAACCAAGGCGCAAGCTCCCTTCCAGCCCGGTGCTTCGAGAGGGCGGTCCTTGCGGACCTCCGCAGTGAAACGCCCCGACGGCTGAAGAAAGCTGCTGTTGTGCCAAAGCCGCTCACCTCTCTTTGATTCATCACAGGGAAGGGTATGAGGCATATTGCAGGTGTGGATAACAGAAGATGAGAACGTACGTAGAGAAACGGGTTTTGATCCGCGGTGAAGGGACGGCTGAAGCAGGCGCTCCAGTTGCGACGCCAGGTAGGTGAGGTAACGGCCCAGCCGCGCTTGATGGCAAGGCGCTGGAAGTTCTCAAGGACTGTGAGCGAGGCGTCGAAGGTGTACCCCTTGAAGGTAGTGAAAAAGGTCGGAGACCCTTCGCGGGGGCCTGGAGGCGCCATCTTGACCGTGAGGAGGGACGGTGTTGGCTTGGGGTTTGAGGTTCGCAGTGGAGGAAGAGGAGGGTGCGTGCGAGGAGGAAAGAGGGCAAGATAAAGCACGCATTGCCGGACGATCTTCGGCCATGCTGCCTCAGGGTCTTTTGGAAGGCCATGGAATGGGAGGGCGGAGGGCGGAATTGATTTGGGTGGTGAATCTGGACAAGGTGAGGGCATCACCTTGATCGCGTTCTTCACCGGTTCAAGTTATTTACCCATCATTCACACTGAGCAGCTAGCTCACTATGCCAATCTTTCAAAATCATCGTTTCTACGCTATGAGAGAGAACCTGCACAGAACCAGGACCTGCACCACATTGGATAACGCCTTCGTTCAGACTGTTTCGCTTCGCAGGTAAAGCCACAAAAGAACCAAACACCCCCGATCCAGATACAAGCCACAGCTTTCTGATACATTGTCAACTCCATTCCAATTCAGTCTCTGAGTCTAGGAGTATCAACGACTTCTCCTCCCATTCTTACTCGCTTTCGTGCCAGGATTGGCAAGTCGCTCTCCCAGAATCTGCTTCGGGAGTCCAGGCGAGACAACAGCTTCAACTCCCCATGGACGACGTGAGTTGAAGCTTCCATCCGGATGGAAGTGTGTAGAAACCGTACAGACGACTTCATGGACGATGGGAGCTCAAGTTAAGCCGATTCGTTTCGTTCCCGCCCCAGTGGGTAAGTGTCCTCGAAGACGGCGTCTCCGTCGTTTGGAGGACTGACATAGAGCAGGAGTATATAAGGTGCTGGTAGCTGACAAAAACGAGCGAAATTGTTTTTCGTGGTTCCCGTGTTTCTACCAAGGACCGAAAGAGGAGGCAGAACGTGTCGGTGATGTTTTTTTTGAAGAGAGCCGCGCTGATGGTGGGTGACTCCTTCTTTTCCGCCGTCTTGGTCATTGTTGTTCTGGTTTATCGAGTAGTTTCGCTAGACTCATCGTCCCAGCTGAAATAATCCAGCCAATCATCCGTGGCCGTGGCCGAGCTGCGGGGAGAGTTTTTGGTGGTGGAGTAGAAGGTCGGCTTGCCGCCTTTCATGAACTGTGGCGTTTCGGAGACCTTGTAGACTTGGAAGGTCCGTGTACAGAACAAGTCGGACGTGTTCGTAACAAACTCGTAAGGGTTTTGGTCATCAGTGTACTGACGGCTGAAGCAGGACAGCCAGTTGCGGCGCCACACCACTGAGCCGACACACCATTCATGGTGATGGGCTAGGGCCCCAAAGTTCTGGGCGACGGAGAGCTCCCCGTTGTAGCGGTATTCGCTGAACTTGTTGAAGAAGGCGCTGTTGCTTTTGGTTGGAGAGGACATTATTGAAGCGGAGATGTGATTTCTGGCGTTTGTGTTGATATAGTTGGGTCCAAGAAGTTTGGAAGGCGAATGTTTGGGTTGTAGAGTAGTTCAATGTGTGGATTGTAGAATAGTAGAACAAGAGGAAGTCGAGCGTCCATGGCTTTGCTTTTAAAGGTCAGCGACAGTGAAAAGTGAAATCTTGTGCGAAGCGCAGGGCGAGGTCCAAAGTGCAATCCATCATCGATGAACCCTGAAAAGGGTCTCGCAAGCCACTATCTGATTGACTCAGGCCTCGAAATCCAGGGTAACATTTCATAGCACATTTCTAACCATGTAAAGTCCTTTACTGAGTCTTCACACCTACTGCTATTGGTGAATGCTTTTTTCTTTTCTTTTTTTCTACAAAGAGGACTAGAAAGAGGACACTGCGGAATATTAGGTAGTGCTACGATGCAGTGAACATACCGAATCCAAGGTCTCCCGTGAGTATAGATGGTGGAGGAGCGAAGCTTCGTAGCAGTCCGTGATGTTATGTCGTTCTTCATTGTTGCTATGTTAGAAGGGACACCAAGGGATCAAAATCAAAGCATTCGTGCGAACAAACTCCTCTCTTCTACCCGGAATAAAGCGTGGTTCGAAAAGCAATTTGACATGGTACCTGCATCGACTAGCTACTTGTGAATAGCAGAACGCTGCAATAAGAATTGATGAAGCATGAGCGTCTACGTCATGCAAACCCTGCATAGGGCAGAATGCTTGTGTCTGGCGGCTAATGCGGGACATGCAGCAGAAAAAGGAAAGTGCCTCTTCGGGTCCTGCATCGGAGGAAGAAGGCTGCGCGGAGCAGAACCGGGAAGCTGCCTGAAGAGCTCAAACAAACATAGCCGAGACCTGCTGACAGGATGGAGAAGAGGCATGTGACGGACGTCAAGTACAGACGCCGGTGAAGAGTGTCCTATTAGCAGTCGTGCGGCTCTGAGGGTGCAGTGAGCAATGACGCAACGCCGAAAGTCCGAGGCACATGGCCGAGCTCAAGCAGTGTGTGCCAGCCGCAACAAGCCGCGGGCCGCCTTTAGGAGCGCTTTGCAGGTGCGGGATGGGTGGGAGAGTGCAGGGCTCAGAGGGGCCGAGTTGCGTGGGGATGGTAGCGCAGAAGCACGGAGTCGGAGGACGCGAAGCCACTGGGATTTGTCGTGGCCGAGAAAGCCGCTGCAGCCGCCAGCCATGTCGGCCGCGACTTCGCCGGCGGAACAAGGAGCTCCACCGCTCGCCGAACGTGCGCCGCCGCCCAGGCCTCGCTCTCCAAACTACTTCCGCTAAGTACAGTTGCAGCCGGAAACATCGTTTGCAACTGTACTTAGGGGAAATTCAACACCAACGCGAAAATTCAGTCCTGCCCATTTACGTAAAGCCCAAAGATACGATGGGCGTCTTACCCGACCGAAGAAGGGGCATAAATAGCCATCCGCCGCCCAAACCAGCCTTCGCTGCATCAAAGTCCGCTCCTAGCATTCCGACCTAGCTCCCCGCAGTCGACTTCCTTTCACCTCTCCAGCCTCTCTTTCACCTCTCCAAACACCCCTAGTCTTCTCCTCCTTTTCCCCGCCTTCAAAATGACGCACGCACCCACCATCCAGCCCAAGTTCCTGCCCACCCGCGATGAGCTGGGTGTTGTCGCAGTTGGCTTCTCTGGCGGCCAGGTACATTGACGCGAACTCCGACTTCCGACAAGCCGTCGCACCTGCTAACGCGTTTCCCCCCCATCGCAGCGGAAAGCCGGCGTCGACGCTGCGCCCATGGCCCTCATCGAGGCAGGCCTGCTCGACCAGCTCAAGCAGGACCTCGAGTTCAAGGTCAGCTACGACGGTCAGGTGCACACGTACGGCGACGTGGTGCCCAAGGAGGACCCAGACTACCGCAACATGAAGTGCCCGCGCACCGTCAGCGCCGTGACGCGCAAGCTGAGCGAGCAGGTCTACGAGCACGCCCGCCAGGGCCGCTGCGTGCTGACGCTGGGCGGCGACCACTCCATCGCCATCGGCTCCGTCTCCGGCACCGCAAAGGCCGTCCGCGAGCGCCTGGGCCGCGAGATTGCCGTCATCTGGGTCGATGCCCACGCCGACATCAACACCCCCGAGACGTCCGACAGCGGCAACATCCACGGCATGCCCGTCGCCTTCCTGACCGGCCTGGCCAAGGAGGACAAGGAGGACATGTTTGGCTGGATCAAGGAGGACCAGATGATCAGCCTCAAGAAGCTTGTCTACATCGGCCTGCGGGACGTTGACAGCGGCGAGAAGAAGATCCTCCGGGAGCACGGCATCAAGGCCTTCTCTATGCACGACATCGACAGGTAAGTTGAAGAAACCAATGACGTCGACTGTGGCTGCGTGCTTACATATACCCCTTCCCCAGGCACGGAATCGGCAAGGTCATGGACATGGCGCTTGGCTGGATCGGCACCGACACCCCCATCCACCTGTCCTTCGACGTCGACAGCCTCGACCCCCAGTTTGCTCCTAGCACTGGAACTCCCGTGCGCGGCGGTCTCACCCTGCGTGAGGGCGACTACATCGCCGAGTGCGTCGCCGAGACTGGCAGCCTCATCGCCCTCGACCTGGTTGAGGTCAACCCTAGCCTGGAGGCGGCGGTAAGTCCCTTGGAAACCACCCAATCAGCTGCTTCGCAAATGTACTGACTCGATCTGCAGGGCGCATCTGAGACTGTGCGTGCGGGATGCTCGATTGTGCGCTGTGCGTTGGGCGATACGCTACTGTAAGCACTGACAAGCCCTTTTCTTCAGTTCCTTATGTCCGCGGAAGTTCTCGGGTGTGTGGGTTCCTTAGACAAAGGAGCTATCAAGTAGACGGTTATACCCGGTTTTAGTCAATTTTTTTTTAGAAGGGGAGCGAGAGATCTTCACGAATAGACAAAAAGTAATGCCTACAGGAACTTCTGAAAATGCATCCTTTCGCGCCGGCCCTGCGGCTCCCCCAGCCCCGTCGATTTCGTCCTTTTTCCACTGCTCTTTCTCTCGCGCCATAGCCACAGTACAATTTTCAGCACCATACCCCTTGTGCAACCGATATCGGGTACGGGTCTTGTTGGCTGTGAGTCGAAGTGGCCATTTTGCGGCTCATTGGAGATTACTATCTCGCAGGTGGAGAGCACATGCGGGCCCGCTGGCGTGCAATGCTTCCTTGCTCCGAACTTCGCCGGGAGGGAAACAGTCAGCCGGCGGCTCCGGGGAAGAGGAAGGAGCACGAGGCGCGAAAAAGACTCTTCGGGCGGCCAAATATACTCCTGTTCAATGAGTCGTCCTGTTACCTTTAAAAAGCTTCGTTGCTGTTGTGCTTTTGCAACCAAAACCCCTACCTCTCTCTTCTGGTAACCGATAAGGCTGGATCTACGCACTGACTCGCGCAACCAATACGTCATCTTGACTTCGCATCTGAGCTGTCCAAAAGCAAAAGCGCTGCTCTTCGGCCCAATCCTTCCCTCTCCTTTTCGTGTTACTCGTCGCAATGTCAATGGCACTGCAGCGCGGACGTTTGGGTAGGCTGCCGCCAGGCCTGCTCAGCACTGCGTCCCTCCAGTCCTTCGCAAGCTCGCGGTTAGCTGCAAACGCCGTGCAAAGAAGGAACCTCACAGTCAGTCAGCTTGATTGCCAAAGAGATAGTGCGTGCCGTATATCATCCCTGGTTTCCCAAGAACTATTGTTTGCTGACGTCCATTCAACAAACAGACAGAGAGCGCGTCGTAATCCTAGGCTCTGGTATGCCGACATGAAGAAATAAAAATGAATAAATAAAACAAAAGCTTACACATCGCTCGCAGGCTGGGCCGGCTACAACCTCGCACGACAGCTCGACCCCAAAAAGTACCAGGCCGTCGTCGTCTCGCCGCGGTCCTACTTCGTCTTCACCCCTCTGCTCGCCTCCACCTCGACCGGCACGCTCGAGTTCCGCACCGCACTCGAGCCGGTGCGCAACAAGCGCTCCACCCTCGCCTTCTTCCAAGGCTGGGCCGACTCGGTCGACTTCCGGGGCAAGACGGTGACCATCGAGGAGGGCGTCGACGATCCGAACCAAGGGCTCGCGCTGGCAGGGGATCGTCATGAGGGCGAGTCCCAGGCGGAGCGCACCAAGGAAAAGGCTGAGGAGGCGAAGAAGGGGCAGCTGTTTGACTTGAAGTACGACAAGCTCGTCATTTCAGTGGGTTGCTACAGCCAGACGTTTGGCACGCCAGGGGTCAGGGAGCATGCGCTGTTCTTGAAGGATGTTGGGGATGCGCGGAAGATCCGTAACCGCCTGCTGGCCTGTAAGCTGGTTTCTTTCAATATTCCGGGATATTTGAAGGTCGTTAACATTGTCCCCAGGTTTCGAGACGGCTGCGCTACCAACCACGTCGGAGGAGATGCGGAGGAACCTCCTCAACTTTGCCATCATCGGCGGCGGACCCACCGGCATTGAGTTCTCGGCGGAGCTGCACGACATCATTCGCGAGGATCTCTCCAAGCTGTATCCGGATCTGATGAAGTTCTACAACATCACAGTCTACGACGTTGCGCCGAGAGTCCTGTCCATGTTCGATGAGAGCCTGGGCAAGTACGCCATGCAGACCTTCCGCCGTGAGGGTATCAAGATCAAGACCTCGCACCATGTCGAGGAACTGCGCCGCGGCGTTCCCACCTCGCAAAGCCTCTCGCCGGGCGTAAAGGACGCCAAGACCTGCTGGACGCTGAGGGTAAAAGAGGAGGGTGAGATGGGTGTCGGTATGGTCGTGTGGAGTACGGGTCTCATGATGAATCCCTTTGTCGAGAAGGCACTCAGCAGGGTTCAACCCCTACCAGAGCACGAGGTCGACCTCCAAGGATTCCAAGGACAGGACGGGAGCCTAGTTGGCAAGGCATGGGCTGTGAAGAAGCATCCCAAGACTGGGGCTGTCATCACCAACGACCAATTGCGCGTCATGCTTGAGCCACAAGGCCAAGGCAAGGACGGCAAGACCAGGGCGATCATCGAAGACGTGTTCGCCTTGGGCGACTGTGGAACCATTGAGGGCACCGAGTATCCTGCTACTGCACAGGTCGCAAACCAAAAGGCCGTGTGGCTCGCCAAGAGACTCAACCGGGGCGACATCGAGACCCAGGGCTTTACGTGGAAGAACATGGGCGTCATGGCTTATATTGGCAATTGGAGAGCCATCATGCAGAGCGGCGGTGGCGGTAATGTATCTGGCCGCGCTGCCTGGCTGATCTGGCGCGGCGCCTACCTCACGAAGGCTGTCAGCTGGCGCAACAAGGTGCTCATCCCCGTGTACTGGTAAGTCTTCTGTGTTCCCCGATCATCAGAGGTCTGAGCTGACGTTTTCTCTCAAGGTTTATCAACTGGGTGTTTGGCAGGGACGTGTCTCGCTTTTAACACTTCCAGCCGGGTTTCAGGTGAGAAAGGATAACCCGGCGTGTACGATATTGAGGCGCCAGCTCGCCCGTAATTCTGTCTTTCTGTAGGAGCACGGGCAAGCTGGATGGGCGTTACGAAGGTGTTCTGGATAGACGGACTGGTGGGATACTTGTAAGTTATTGGAGCGTAGCAAATATCAACGTATAGTACGTACCTCGGATCACCCCACCTCAACCTTGGTGCACTGGACTGTCGCCGTGAACCAAACAAAAGCCGAGCTGCTTATCGCACAGCGGTCAACTAGCCAGCTGCACACCATGCGGGACGAAAATGGAACACATAGGTACCTTACTGGATTGGGCAACACGATGGACCATCACGTGCGGCAGCGGCAGGACTAGCGCGCGCCTCGGGCAGGTGTTGTGGTTGCTTTCTGCGGTTGGTATAAGCGTAGAAAAAGGCTATTTGGCAGTGGCAGGGTTGATGGGTAGCAGAAGGGCGGCGGGTGTCAGCTTCAACCCGGATTCCTTCCATTCGCGGGGCGCCAACACACCTCCCTCCAACGTTCATCCCTGGCATTGGCTGCTCTTCTGTAACACAAAAGTCATCCGGGCCTGCAGCCCGCATGAAGACCGAGCGCGCGCCGCCGCTTCGGAGGGTGGAGGGGTTGTTGCGCCCCCGGACTATGCACGCAATCGCCAGTTCTCTCATTCTGCTCTTTGCAGCCGCACATTTTCCCTTCCGGCTAGCTGCAGCAGGTGTGCCACGGCCGAGACGTCAGTATCAGGCTGGAGGTTCCATTGAGCAGCTTGCCCGCCGGGAGAAACAATCGCGTCTTTGTCGACACGTCTCTTGCTGAGGAGGGCTCCGTTCGCCGCCATGGTATGCTCGCTCGTCAAGTGATTAAATGACCATTTTTCCAGCAAACATCCTCCACGTGGACGCTGCTAACGGTTTCGGTGCGGTGGTGCGCAGGTCGACGACGCTGTTGGATCTGGATCAGCAGCCCGAGTGGAGCGCAGCAATTTCGACACAGGCCTTGAGATTGCTGTTGGCGCAGCGGCGGCCACGACGCCGTCGCAGGCGGGGCAGCCGGCGCCTCTCGTCCGCGGCCATCAGCGCAAAGCTGCAAATCCGCCGTGGGTTGCGAATGACGATCGGCGCGCAGAGCAATGGGAGGACGTTGAAGAAGCACGAGCGACGCGAGTCAGGAGGACCGGGAAGCCCAGCGCATCCGCATCTGGCACGCGCTCCTCATCCTCACAGCAGCACCAGCACCAGCGACTAGCCGACCCAAGACCAGCGCCCCGCAAAACTCCTTCCACGTCGTCCGCCCGCAGCAGCTTCGGCTCCACTGGCCCAGCGTCCTTGAGGACAGCCGCGGAAGCTGCCGGCGGCGGCGTTGGCAGCTGCGGAAGAGCATCAAACGGGCACTACTTCAAATCCAGTGCTGCTGCTCGTGAGAGTCCTCAAGCTTCGCGACACACCGGGTCTGGTGTTGACCTTGGCGACAGTCCTGCCGCACGGCGGACTGTAAGACACAGGCACAGCTCTTTGCTTGGCCGGGCGGACACGCTCTCCCAACTCTCAACCCCCTCGCTGGTTTCCATCTTCTCCAGCTTGACGCACTCGTCCAGCGGGAGCAACTCCACCGTCACGCAGAAGTCGTACGACCGGTCCCATGGTATCAAGAAGCGCAAGCATTCATCCAGACATCACAGCTCCTCCAAGCGCTCGGAGAGCCAAGGCTCCGCAAAGTTAGGCGACCGCGCGCCACGCAGACGACGTCGATCAAGCCAGCCGCCTACTGCCGCTCATCAGTCCGCGGAGCCGGGTCCGTCAATATCACAGTGCCAACAGACATCTTGTCCTCCAGCAGTAGACTGCGCCTTTGCTACCAACGCCCGGAAGCCGTCTGCCGTGGCTCGTGACCGGGTGAACTCGGACTCTGGCATCTCCGTCCGAGACAGCAGCCCCGAGGGCACGGGGAGAGCAGCAGGTCGTATGGACGGCATGGCAGCCGCACTGCCGTGGGATCCGCAGCAAGATGACGAAGAGGAAGAAGATAGGCAGCGGCAATTAGCCATCAACAGACTCTACCAGGAGCTTGCCGCCCGGGACTCGCAGGCTGCTCTGGAGTCGGTCGTGGGCGACGATGACCACGGGCTGCAGAAACTCATGGCGCAGGAGGAACAGCTTCGCCAGCACATGCTGCGGAGCCCCCCAACGCACCACCATGCGCGGGACGAACCGCATTATGCCCACAATGGTGACGCCTCGTCCGGCGGTCCAACGGTTTTCCCCTATTACTATTATAGCGACAGCTCATCACAGCCACAGCCCGGCCAGCCCGGGCCGTATTGGGGCCATCATCCCGATCCACCTCCTCCGCCCGCCCCTCACGTGCCCGTCCACGATCCGGGCTTCCACCATGCAGCAGCGCAACAGCAGCCGTACGGGCAATTCCCGCCGGCGCCGCCGTCCCCACGTGGGCGTGGCGGCGGAGGCGGCGTCGGCAGCGGCGTCGGCACGCAGCTGCAGCCTGGTGATGGGCCGCCAGATCTGGCCGAGATGACGATTACCGGATACGAAAAGCTTGCATCCTCGCTCGCTGCGACGCCGACGAGCCCGTCGCATGATGATGGGCAGAAGAGTGGAGCGGATGGCCGCACTCGCGCCATCAGGCCCTTGTATCGCCGGTTTGAGTACCTGAACCATCGGATCTTGCTCCACTTGCAGGACGAGCTGGCCGAATATGAAGAAGAACTGCGCGAGTTGGACGAGTGCCTTGCCCGCCATCAACAACAGGCCATTGTTGCTGGTGGAGTGGAAGCAGGCATACCAATGCCGCCTGCCTCGCGGCGGCTGGAAAGCCGGTACGGGAGCGAGGTGCACGCCCGACGCACGCTGGTGTTAGGGAACATCTATTTGAAGCTGGGCCAGTACAGTACGTAGGGCGTCCCTGACCCTATAAGACGGCGGGCTGTATATGTTTCTTTTTAGCTCTGCTGCTGCTGCTAACTTTAGTAAACAGACACGGCAATGACCTCATTTGCAAAGATGCTGAGCGACCTGGAGCCCGCCCAGGCAGACGATGTCTCGGCGTACGAGTCGTGGATCCGCGAGCATGCGCCCATTGCCGAGAGGGAGACGCGTTTTCTCACGCGTCAGCCCGACCTCATGGCATTTGGGCAACGTCAGCGGCGGCGGCAGGACCGTCATCCCGGTTCGTTGGGCGACCAACAACAACGGCAGCAGGGCATGGAAGAGACGCTGCAGACGGCACTGCTGGCGCTGCTGGTCTTCCTGGTGTTGCCCCTAATTGCGTTTCCCCAGATCCCAAACGTGGGCGGGCGGCTGTTCATCCTGACCATTATTGGCGCGGCCGAGGTGGCCGTGGTGGTGTCGTCGACCAGGTTCTTGTGCCTGATGTCGGGGACGGAATGGAGGATCTGTGGCATCGCGTAGGTTGCACACACTCACACACACACCCTTTTCCCAAAGCTGTCGGATGCGTAGCGAGGGGAAGATCGATGGGCGCAACAAGGCGCGTGGCTAACGGTTGCGTGCAGATACTTTGCTCTTATGGCAGTGATCGCGGGGGTCGTTTGAGGCACAGGGCGATCCTTCTGACACACAGCTAGCGAGCGAGGCAATACTCGTGTATGCATCCATGGGTTTGGTCCCAAAAAGAAAAGGGTGATGTGTGTCAGGTACGGGCGGAGTTGACTGCCCTTTGCCTAGCTGGGAGCATGCACCCGCTTTATTAGCCGCGTCAGGGTATTGGATGGTCCCTGCTGTGCTTGTTACGGACTGTGGGCGGGCGCTCTCGTCGGCATGGGCCGAGAGAGCGCAAAGTTGGGTGATGAGGAAGGCGTTTCAGGGTTGCTTGGTTTTCGGGAGATACCCATGGAGCGAAAGTTTCGCCACTTATTTGCGGGGGTGCAGGCTGGCGTTGCATGGACTCGTTGCACAAAGGTAGGTAGTTTCAATAATACAGCGATGGGGAGGTGAAATATTAGTCCGGACATGAATTGCGGAGTAAAGCAGATGATGATCTATGGCTTCTCCACCCCACTCCTGCGGTTGTGATGGTCCTCTGCAAGGCTGCTCGGGCCGTCTGTGTTTGCGTAAGCTTTGCATGTGCGACTGGCCGTGTGTCAGCAGTGCCTCTCTCTCTGCTTCATGCCGGCACTGTCAGATTGGCTCTGCAAAGGAAAGAAAGAAAGAAAAAAAAAAAAAAGCACCGGCCAGCGTGGAGTCCGCGAGATGCTGCAATGCAAGTGCGCGGGCGATTGCGATGCGATGCGCCGTGCGTGGCGGGGCGGGCGCCGGTCATGCGAGGCATCGGCGGTGGTGGAGGTTCGCGGGCTGAACTTAGGTGTGGTGGGGGAAAAAAATATCAAAGAGCCTTCTTTCAAGGAAGCTAAGGGACAAGCGTGTCGGCGCCATTGGACATGTGCCTGCGTGCCTGGTCCCTGAGACGAAGGGCAAACCACAAACCGTCCTTCTTGCTCGCGCCGGGTTCGCCTGCTGCGCTGCGCTTCTTATCTCTCGGCGCCATGGTCGATATCAGCAATTTAATATGCGCCTATCGAAAGCGAGCGAAGGCGGACGAGCAACGAGGGGCAGATCAATGCAGGCGAAGGCTGTGCGAGAGAGAGAACATGAGAGATGTTTGATGTCGCGAGCGAGCGGTGGGCGATGCTGCGTGACGCCGCTTTTGGCTCGTCGAGTTGCTGCGTGACCGGGGGGCGCGCGCCAGAGGTGAGAGGCTGCAGCGCTTCTCCATGCCCACTGACTCGGTGACGCGCACCATACGGCTTTAACACATTCGGAAATGGCGGCGCGTATCTGCTATTAGCAAGGCGGCGTTAATGGCTGTGGTGCGAGAGCGCGGAGCTGGCTGACCGGCGCCGGCTACTTGGTCCATTTTTGTGTGCCCCTGAAGCACGCAGCGCGCAGGCGAAAGCGGATGCCGCAATTTGCCCAAGCGCAGCGTCCGTGAAGCAAACCTAATGCTCCCAAGCTGGCGATCGCGTTGCCCGAGCTGCGTCAAGCTCTCTGCGAGCCCCTCTCTCCCGAGCGCGCCCTCAAACCGTCGTGGTGCCGCTGCGCTGAAACAACAGCCCGCCCTCCCTTGACTGCGCCAGGGCCGATCTCCTCCACCAACACCACCACGCCGCCGCTCTCCCCCAGCGCCTCGTTCCCTCGCCCTCCTTGCCTCCGCCTCTCCTCTCCAACCTCGCGACTCGCTGCCCGCCGAGTGCACCACCCACACCACGCCAACACTGCTCGGATCCTGGAGCGTGCCAATCTCCCTCGCGCGCGCCCTCCAGCGACTTGATTTGCGCCCCAGCCAGAGCCAGCCCACGCCCACGCCTCCAAATTCAACACTCTCGTTTCAGCCGCCCGCGAACGCATTCTTGTGCGAGCTTGAAATCTCGCGCCCTGCGCGCGCAAGCCCAAATTGCGCCGCCCAAGCACGCCCGCTCGCGCGACGACACCACCTACCTTCTTGCTCTCATCCCAAGCACAAGCAGCTCGACACTCGACGCCGCGCGATTGACTGCTGCCTACGCCCCGCTGAGCCCGTCTGCGGCCCCGACACTCGTGCTGCCACACTGCCTCTGCTCCGACCGACAAAGACGACCATATACTTGGCATACATGAACTGATTTGCGCCGGTCAAGGTAAGAGAAAACAAAGCTTCTTGCGGTCTGGAACGGGGAGCAAGCTGCCGTCGCACCGGTACCTTGGGCGTACCACCATCCCGAGTGCTTTCCTTTGTCTCGCCGCGCCGCGCCCGCTATCTCGTGGAATTAAGTGGTCCTGACGCACCCGCGATAGGAGCTCCCAAGAACCCATCTTCGCCTCGACCGCAGACAAAAAGAGGGACCCTTCTCCCGAGGCGTGCCTCTGCAGCCACTCCTTGTCATCACCAAGCCCCGTCATGTCGATAGCCATGCTACAAGCTCCATCGAGGGCCTCGACCTCATCATCCTCCTCCTACGTCCCCGTCTCGCGTCAGAACACCATGTCGTCCCACGATGGCACGCGCTCCATGCGCCAGTCGAAACGGTACTCCGTTACCGCCCTCTATCTTTCCATGTCCGCGAAGGAGAAGGACTTGGAAATTGAAGACGACCTTGCCAAGGGTAAGCCGAATGCGTCGACACTGCTCGATTTTCCTTGCGTTTCACCTTGTTCGGATGCTGACTCCCCATGCAGCCCAGAAAGCATTGCGGGAACTCAAGTCCAGAATTTCCTCTCAGTCGAAGAAGAACTTCGTTCTTGAGAAGGACGTGAGATATCTCGACTCCCGTATTGCGTTGCTGATCCAGAACAGAATGGCTCTGGAGGAGGTGAGTTTCCCAGATCACCTACCGATGCGGGGATATTGACGTACCATAACAGCAAAACGAAGTTGCCAGCCATCTCGAGGATTCCACGGAACTGCAGGAGGGTTTCTTCCCGAATGATGACAAGACCCAGAAGTACGGAAACCTACTGTTTCTCCTCCAATCCGAGCCCCGCCACATTGCGCACCTGTGCAGGCTCGTTTCCATGGCAGAAATCGATTCGCTTCTCCAGACGGTCATGTTTACAATTTACGGAAACCAGTACGAGAGCAGAGAAGAGCATCTTCTGCTCACCATGTTTCAGGTCGGTGGGATCGGTTTGTCTGGATAACCCAGTCCGCTAACTGTCTTTCTAGTCCGTCCTTACCTACCAATTCGAGCACACTCAGGACTACTCGTCCCTCCTGCGAGCGAACACTCCCGTTTCCCGGATGATGACCACATACACCCGGAGAGGTCCGGGACAGAGCTACCTCAAAGTCGTTCTTGCAGAGCGTATCAACTCCCTCATTGAATTGAGAGACCTCGACCTGGAAATTAACCCGCTCAAAGTATACGAGAAGATGGTCCAAGAGATCGAGGAGAGCGAGGGTAGTCTTCCTCCGCATCTTCCGCGCGGAGTTACGGCGGAGCAAGCGGCGGAGAACGAGACGGTGCAGCAGATCATTGCACCGCGGGTAACCATGCTGATGGAAATCGCCAATTCTTTCCTGAGCACCATTATCGACGGGCTCGAGGAAACTCCCTATGGAATTCGGTGGATCTGCAAGCAGATTCGCAGTCTGTCGAAACGAAAGTACCCGGATGCCTCGGACCACACGATTTGCACGCTTATCGGCGGGTTCTTCTTCCTCCGTTTCATCAACCCTGCCATCGTTACCCCGAGGTCCTATATGTTGATCGATGCGACGCCGGCGGAGAACCCCAAGCGAACGCTCACGTACGTTGCGAAGATGCTGCAGAACCTGGCTAACAAGCCCTCCTACGCCAAGGAGCCGTACATGATCAAACTGCAGTCGTTCCTGCAGGGGAACAAGGAGCGCATTAACAAGTTCATGCTTGACCTTTGCGAAGTCCAGGACTTCTACGAGAGCTTGGAGATGGACAACTACGTGGCGCTGTCGAAGAAGGACCTCGAGCTGTCCATCACTCTAAACGAGGTCTATGCGACGCACTCTTTGCTTGAGCGCCACCAACAAGAACTGGTGAGTAGGACCCACCGTTTGGCCACGGATTGTTGGCTAACTTGATACAGACCAAGGACGAGAACTCGCATTTGGCCATTCTGCTGCAAGAACTCGGCGCCGCGCCAGCCCAGCTTCCCAGGAAGGAGAACAGAGCCATTAACCTTCCGCTGTTCAGCAAGTGGGAGACTCCGATCGACGACCTTACGGCTGCACTCGACATCACGCAAGATGAGGTTTACTTTATGGAGGCGAAGTCAACTTTCGTCATGATCCTGCGTTCCCTGCCGTCCAACACGTCCATCACCAGACGACCACTCCGCTTAGATCGGATAGCGGAAGCTGCGGCAACAACAAAGAACGACTCGATCATGGTCAAGAAGGGAATTCGTGCCATGGAGCTGCTGAGTCAGTTGCAAGAAAATGGCGTGATCGACAGGGAAGATGGGTTCGCTCTTCTGCGTGACGAAATTGAGCAGGAGTTGGTGCACCTCGGCTCGTTGAAGGACAAGGTGGTTGAGGAGGCGCGCAAGTTGGACGAAGTTTTCAAAACGATCCGTGACCACAATGCGTACCTGGTGGGCCAACTTGAAACGTACAAGTCTTACTTGCATAACGTTCGGAGTCAGTCCGAGGGCAAGACGCGGAAACAGCAGAAGCAGCAGGTCCTCGGCCCGTACAAGTTCACACACCAGCAGCTGGAGAAGGAGGGTGTCATCCAGAAGAGCAATGTTCCCGAGAACCGGAGGGCGAACATTTACTTCAACTTCACCAGCCCGCTGCCTGGCACATTCGTCATTTCTCTCCACTACAAAGGTAAGCCAGACCGGGTCTTTTGGACGGAATCGTAACACAGTTGCTGATTGGAATTTACAGGACGCAACCGAGGCCTGCTTGAACTGGACCTGAAGCTCGACGATCTTCTGGAAATGCAGAAAGACAACCAGGAGGACCTCGATCTCGAGTACGTGCAGTTCAACGTCACGAAGGTGCTCACCCTCCTAAACAAGCGCTTTGCGCGCAAGAAGGGCTGGTAAACCCATGACCGCAGGACGGGTAGTGTCCCGTATGTTTGATGTTTCACTCTAAAAAGGTCCGAGCTCGAGAACGTCGGAAATGCTCGGGCGGTTTCCCTTTTGGTGTTTCGCTTTCTTTCTTAGGGACTTTAAACGGTTTGGATATGTCGGGATACCCAGAGGTGCTTGCGTTGCGTGGCTTGTATGATGCGAGGACGGGTGGAGAATGAAAGGGGGAGCGGCGAACTACTTGACTTGGACTGGCCTTGAGGGGGAGATACGATACCACTATGGTTAAGGTCGCTGATACTTTTATCGCGGCCCGCCATGAACCGTTACCACCATCCGTCATTCTTTCGCGATCCGGCTGCTCTTGGCCTTTTCCTGTTTTCTCCTTTCTGGGCGTTCTCCGCGCACTTTTATCGTGGGCGTTCTGGCTCTTTGTTTCCTTCCTTTCTTTCTCCGAGATTTTCTTCTCTAGTAATGAGCTCTCCTATGGGAGGAAAATGGGTGAAGTTTTCCTCAGTGGTCCTCTGTATCTCTTTACTCCCGTGCCCACGGGGCGTCTTTGGGCGGGGGAGGTGAATGAGAGGGCAAGCTACCCGGGCTATCCACAATTCACCCACTTCCCGGGAAGGAAGTGGGGAAGAAAGGGCGCCAGCACGGCGGGTCCGGCAGAGCGAACCTTGATGAAGCTGCGGGGGCTTGGACTGGGCTCAGACGCTATTTTGCGTGCGGAGGATTGGTGGCTGCTGGCTTGTTTACTGCTTCTTTGACGCTCTTTCCTCCTCTTTGTGAGGCCTTTGAACGATATCATGTACGATAATCCTATGTATTGCTGAATACGTAATGGGAGCCTTGTCGGGGAGCACGGCAGACACGTCATGCGCGCGGGTTGGTGCCGATTTGGCAGCAGACAGGCACAAACAGCCGCAGGGAACGACCGAGGAGAGTTAAGAGGTGCTCAAGGTCACGCACCCGCGCGGGATGCATTGCGTGCTGAGTCACGCCTCCCGCTGCTGCATCACACGTCGCCGAGCTAGCTCCCCCAGCTCTCCCGACAACCGGAGACGTCAGGACAACTCACACCTCCAACTCTCCTTCCTCCACACACATACTCCCACCAAGGCTACTGCCTCACTTTCCCGTTTTCTGCTCTGCTATTTTGCGGCGTTTCCGGCTCCACTTCCTTCCTTCCTGTCCTTACTAGCACTTGCCTTCGTGCTCCCCTCTAGCTATCGGGGCCTGTCCCTTATCAGTTCCCGTCCCCAACCACCTGCACCGTCATCGACTCGGCAAGACACCATGTCGTCCTCGATTGCCATCCCGAAGCGCAAGAAGAACGTCAACCAGGCAAACAATGCCTGCAGCCCTTCCAGCAGCTCTTCGCTCTCCTCGTCGGTCTCGGACCGCTCGCCTGGAGCTTCGCCCTCTTCGTCCTCGCCCTCACACCACCACCGCTACTGCCCCGACCGCCGGCCGAGCCTGCTGAGTGAGTGATACCAGCCTGCTCCCACCACGCCGCAGCACGAGCCATTGCAATGCCCTGTTGCCACATATATTCCATACTGGGGCGAGGCTGGCGGTTGTTGGACACAAGATGCACAGCTGGCTTACACGGCGTACAGGCACGTCGATTTCCAAGTCTGAGCACACGGTCATCAATGTTGGGCACCCTGACGCCCCGCGGCTAGTAAGCACACGCACACGCACCACCCCCTCCTGGTGGCTCCCTGCGTCCGCGCGTCGGGAACTCGAGACACGCTAACCAGCCGGGGCACAAACCAGATCACCTGCGTCAAAGCGTCGCAAGGCTTCGATTGGAACCAAGGTGCGTGAATTCCAAAGCTCAGCTCGCTGCCTTTAATCTCGGCAGCCTAGTCTCCGCCACATGGTTGCTTGCCTGGTCTGGAGCCTAAACTAACGGTGTATTGCAGACATCTTCCTGCCTTCGTATGCGGACTACGAGTCTTCGGAGCTCGAACGCCGCCAGGATCCCGTCCAGGACATCATCCTCACAGACGAGGAGATGGCATCCATGTTCCCGTCCGCTGCGTCGTCGTAGATTTTTCCACTTTATCTTAAACACGACCAATTTTCTTCCCTACTTGTAAGCAAATCACACGAAGCACGCATGGGGACAACGGCGCAACATATTTCTTTCTTTCTTCATCATTTGGAACGGGAACGGCAGGGCGCATGAAGATGGCGGTTGGACGGCGGTGAAGCCGGATGGCTACTTGCATGCCGTTGGGGCAGATGTATGCAAGGGGTCCAGGCCGGATTCCGAGCTCCAGAGCTAGCGACGCCCATTTCGAGATTGCGTTTTTATCTGATTTGCTTTGGGAGCGGAGTAATTCAGCGAGGGTGAGTCAACAGGGTGACATTGCGATGGGTTCTTCTATTTGTTCCTTCTTCCCGAGGCGTTGGCTACACGCGGCGTTTTGTTTTCTGGGAGAGACTTGAGGTGGATTGATAGCTGCAGCAGGTGTCGTCATCTCCGCTCGCGTTGTCTGTGCAAGGTAGATAGTCTTCTTTATTTATCCGCAGCAATACATTTGACTTTTGAGAATGAGGGTCTAGAACGGGCTAAAACGGCATGCGGCATGAAGCAGCAGCGGTCAGGTAGCACGCTCGCCGGTGAGGTGTGACATGGTCTTGAACATGCAGATAAGGATAAGGGTTGCCCTAATCGTCAGCTTCTAATCGGAGCCCGAGCGGAACCGGGCAACGGGCAACGGACACGGGCAGCAACGGCCTTGGCGCGCCGCATCCCCGGCGCGTCTTCCCAAACTCACAACAACCAACAAAAACACGCGTTGCTCCCGCTCTCTTCAGCCCTACACAGCGGTCTCGGCCCGCTGCGACACGAGTCTTCTTATATCGCGCACGCACGCAAACATCATCCTTCTCCCACTCACGCAAACCTTGCCCCGCAAACGAGCCCTAAGGCCCACCACCCAACATCCACTTGTCAAGCAACACGCGCGCGCACCCCCCCGCCCTTACCCTATCTGCGCTCTCAGCTCTCACGACACGCCGCTCCGTTCGCATCCGGATCACACGCCACGCTACCACACCTTTAGGCTCAAGCACGTGCTCGTATTCCGCTTAGGCTGTGTGTGTAAACAAAAGATACGGACCCATCAACAACACTTGACACCTGACCACCCATACGAGGCCAGGCACGTGTACCGACCAATCTCAGCAAGCGGAAGAACAGACAGCAGCGAGAAAAAAAAAAAAGCGGACCGGTAAAACACCAGGGGAAAAAAAAGCATATTTGCAAAAGAAAGAGAAGTATAAAAATAAAAGAAAGTGGAACCGAAAACGAGGGAATAAAAACAGGGAAACAAACCCACGACAAAAGTGACGACGATGGACTCGGCTCACCGCCGAGTGGAGCTGCAGTCGGCAGCAGACATGACGTATCTGATGGCCAACGCAAAGCGGGCCGCACGCGCAAAGATCGACCTCCACCTGCCGCCGTCAGCCGCACCCGAGGGGGGTGAGGATGTGCTGAGACGAAGAGTCGAGGAGCTGGTGGACGAGTACATCAGGAACGTGTTCGCGAGCGCGCGGCAAGGGATCAGCGTCAATGGCATTGAGTCGTCGGCGGCGGCGGAGGCAGAGGAGGTGGTTACGGAGGGTATGTATGCGTCGCCATCCACCATTCCCTTCTCGTCCTCTATACACGACCACGCAACAAGATTTTGCTTTTCTCTTCCCATGCGTTTTTTCTAATTGATGTTTTACAGAATTCGAGCCCATTGACTCCCGCCTGGTTGACAAGATCCGCGCCCTCGAAGCGCAGAAGGAATCCCTCACCGAGAAGGTCGCCGACCTCCGCCGCGACGCCCCCCAGCGCGCCGCCGCCGCCTACGAGGCCGCCTACGAGCAGGAGTCGCAAAAGCTGGAGGCCTTGCGCACGGGCAGCGCCGCGGACGACGAGCCGCCGCGGCTGGATGTGGGCGAGATGCGCCGGTGGGACGAGGTACAGCAGATGTGGGAGCGGGGCACGCAGAGTTTGGTTGAGCTGAAGGACGGGCTGACGGAGACGGCGGCGAGGTTGGATCGGGCGGAGAAGGTGGCGGCGCATTTGGAAGGGAGGGCGTGAAGCTAGGACAGCTTGGCCTTTGTGTGGAGATTCTATATGAATCAAAGGAGTTTTGGGGGATATTGGGTTTGAGCATGGCTTTGCGCGGTTGCATTAGATACCGTTGAGTTGGACCAGGATGCTGGAAATGGATATCCTTGTAATAACGCGGCAGGGAATCAATGGATGGTGTTTGGTTTTGTCCAATAGGCAGCTGGCGGAGGTGAGATCAAGTCTAGACGGACAAGGTTCACATGCATGTTAAGACTTCATCTGTAGCTCATATCTTAATCCATTGAACTTTCTCAGAAAGTAGAGCTACAATTCCAGGTTCCATCAGATATCGTTAGACCGTGATATCGACCCTTCTCAGCACGAGGTAAACGAGACGTTTATTTGGACTCGTCGAAGACGTAAGTCAGGTGACACTTGCCGCAGTACTGGCGGTTGTGCATGGCAGCCATGAAGACACCAGCACCGCACTGTCAATTGGGTTAGCGCAAGTCTCGCGACCAAAATGGTGAGTGTAACTGACCTGCTCCTGCGGGCACTCCCTCCTGAGACGCTCGATCTTGCCGTCGCCGTCGACCTTGTAGTACTTGAGGACGGCGAGCTTGGTCTTCTTCCTCTTGTGCTTGATCTTCTTGGGGGTGGTGTAGACCTTCTTCTTCCTCTTCTTGGCACCACCACGCAGGCGGAGCACGAGGTGAAGGGTCGACTCCTTCTGGATGTTGTAGTCCGAGAGGGTGCGGCCGTCCTCAAGCTGCTTGCCGGCGAAGATCAAGCGCTGTTGGTCCGGGGGGATGCCCTCCTTGTCTGGTGGTCGCAGGACCGGTCAGCAAAGCGGCCCTGGTCAGGCAGCGACGCAGCGCTGGCGCATGGAAAAGAACTTACCCTGGATCTTGCTCTTGACATTGTCGATGGTGTCGGACGACTCCACCTCAAGGGTGATGGTCTTGCCCGTGAGGGTCTTGACGAAGATCTGCATGGCGACCTGCGACGCGGCTGTCAGTATGCGCCGGCGTGGAGGGCGTTGGCGGCGGCGGGGGGGCGTACCTAGACAACTGTGGTTGCAGATGTCTTCCTCAGTCGATGTGCGATTGTCGAAAAGTCTAGGGCGGCGCGGCTGAATTTGGGTTGTGGGTTAGCCGAGCCTACTTAGTCAGCGTTCGCTGCGGTCCAATCGGGCCCGCGTCACTCCGACGACCAAAAACAAGGATAAACAGCGCTAAGGAAGCGTGGCTGACAGCCTGGCCGCTACCCCTGTCCGCTGGACGTCATTGGCGATGCGCGGCCGTTACCCGGACAGCTCTCCTGCTGTTGTGTTTAGGCGCGAAAGGCTCACGCGCCCTCTCACATCCTCCGCACCTCGTCGTCTCCACGATCTACAAATACTGCAAATCCTCATAAACAGTCCTCTATACGCACTCTTCCAGCCTCTTTTTTTGAGGGATCATCAGCCCCAACAAGACCCAAGCCCATCTGAGGTGAACGCGCCCGACCCACAGTTCCTGCCCGACCCTAAGGCAGCCGCGCCTGCCTGCATCTGCAACCTGAGCAGAACCAAACCATTATACATACGTACACGCTTCTGAGAAAGTCGAGAGAGACGCTCTAGCCCGGCGAGCGCGGCTTGCACTGCGCGAGGTACGTCCCGTCCCATTGCCCTGACTCCTCACCGTCTCGACGCCGAGTGGATACCCACACAGCCCCGCCTCACGCGTTTGCCGGTGAGAGTTTCTAACGGCGTCGCTCCTCAATTCAGATTCGGAACCACGGAGAACCCACCGTCCAGACTTACATCTTCGATAAATCGCCCTATCCGGACTCGACCTGCATTCAATATGCTGTCCAACCCGTCAAACTCGAGTATTCAGCAGCGGCGCCAAGCCCACCGCCGCCAGAACTCGACGCCGACTATTTTCGAGGCGCCCACAATGCGACCTCTTCCTGCGATGATTCAACGCCAACACGCCCACCGAAGGGGTATGAGCCTGGATCAGAGGCCTCAGCTTCTATCCCCATTCCCGGACCGGAGGACCGTTAACGACCACCAACAGCCTTCGCAGGGCGATAGTCAGGTAAGTATTACTAACCTAGGACAAGAACCTCCACAGCATACAGTGCAAGTAGCGCGGACGCAAAGCTTGGCTCAGCCGGGCCCTCACTACCAACACTTTGCGGCTCTTCCTCCTATTCAAACTCAATTCACTCCTCAGCCTGCTCAACCGTCTTCGCATCCTTGCCATCCCTCGGTGCAGCAGCTCAAGGAGCTCGAGCAGCACATCAAGGCTGTCTACGGCGCACACGCCCAAGTCAAAATCAGCATCGCGCCTAGCCCTGTTCTCTCGCCGCAGCACAACTCACCGATGGTGCCGCCTCCGGGCCACCTTGATCTCGCGCCCATGCCGTCGAGCTTCAGTGACGCGTGTGAAATCAACCTGCAGCCGCCTCCGGAGGACCCGGGCTTCAACTTCACCTTCAACCAACCTGAGAGCGACAATGGCTACGAGTCTTCGTTCTACTCGTCTGATGCCATCTCGCCAACCTGCTCGCCGCTGGATTCGCCCCGTGAGAGGTCGGTCGCATCCTTCCAGCACCAGGGACATCTTGCACCTGCTCCTCCTCACCTGTCCCTCTCCCGCCGTCCTTCACTCCTTCCCATGTCGCGTAGCTCCACCGACATGGACGGCTACCTCTCATCCTCACCAACGAAGCCTCCTCTTTCACCGCGTGCCATGTCCATCGCGGATCTTAACCTCGATGCTACCATTGAAGCGACTGGCATCGCCCCTGAAGAGGTACAGGCGTACATCAGTGAGCAGGACCCGGCCAACCACCGTTGGACATGTCTGTTCCCTGAGTGCGGCAAGACGTTCGGCCGTCGTGAGAACATCCGGTCACATGTCCAGACTCATCTGGGTGACCGTCAGTACAAGTGCAACGGCTGCGGCAAGCGCTTCGTGCGCCAGCACGACCTGAAGCGCCATGCGAAGATCCACACTGGCGACAAGCCTTACAAGTGCCCTTGTGGAGCTGGCTTCGCACGACAGGATGCCCTCACTCGCCATCGCCAGCGCGGCATGTGTGACGGTGCCTTTCCGGGAGCAATCAAGAAGTCGGCTCGGCGCGGTCGGCCCAAGAAGAACCGTCCTGACATGGCGGATCGTCTTGAGAAGGCCAACAGGACTCGCCAGGCCCAAGCGTCTTCGTACACTTCGTCGTCTTCATCGGATGCTTCCCCTGGCTCTTCTGGATACTCTCCAGTTGCCAACATCAACGAGTATGACTCGTCTCACTTCACCAACCTGCAATCCCTGCAGTCGTCAGACTCGCAGTCATCAAACTACAGGTCAGTCGATACTATTAACTGTGGTCCGTGTGTCAATACTAACGTCTCAGTAGTCTCTCCAACAGCCCAGGCAGCCCCATGGACACAAGGGACTCCAACGAGGACAAGAACACTGACCCTACCGAGAACATCGATTCCACGGAGGACGCCAATGCCGCTGAGGACAATGAGCCGGCCGAGGACGTTGATTCTGCCGAGGACGCGTTCTTCCAACTCACCCCACAAGCGTTCGAGGGCGTTGCAACGCCGCCGCAGTCACCTTCTCCTGTGCCTGCCGACACCCTTACTCTGCGCATCCCCAAGGGCAAGGGTAAGAAGAGGAACATGGCAGCTGCCCAGAAGCAGCGCTCAACTTCCGGGCGTACGGTCTCGGCTGCGTACAGCACGCCCCCCACGTCACCCGTCATGGCCAAGGCCGACGACAAGGCGGATGACCTGGAATTCGACGACGACTTCGCCCGTCTTCCGCCAAGCAATTTCAAGAGCGTGTCTGGCTGTTGGAACCCCTATGGCACCGATCCGTTTAGCCAAGACCTGATGATGGCTACCTCGGGGAATCAGGAGGACTTTTCGTTTCTCGACAACATAAATTAAAAGTCGGGCATTGGGACCGGCCGTACTTAGGGTGGAGAGAAAGAAAGTCGTACCGTATTCATGGATGCCTAGCAGGGGGGAAATGACGACGTGACGAATGGCAACGAGGCTTCTATTCAGTCGACGCGTGTAAGAAAGCGATTCGAGGTAGAGACTTTGTTCAATCGTGGCTCGGCGTTCATGGAGAACTCTGCTTTTGGGATATCTTGTTGGGAAGCGGGAGACTTCATGGCGATTGCAGGCATAGAGATTGATTTCTTGTTTAGGTTTCCTTTTTCTTTTACTTGTTTCTTTTTTATTTCTCTCCTTTGTATTGGGCGGAACGGTGGGAATTTTTGGTCTGGACATTCTCTTCTTGATCCGTGGTGTTAATTGAGCGACGGATATCCCTTTTTTTTTCTTGTTATTCTTACGGTCGTTACAGCTTTATTGTAGGTTTATTCTGGTTATAAGGGCAAGCAAGGGTTATGGGAAAGTAGTTAGGGGAGCGATATAGTGAAATGAGAACTGCTGATAGTATCATTGCTTCGCAATCGACTCTGGTGACATACGGAAACGAAAACGAAAAGGCGCCGGTGTTTTGCGCATGCCGCGGATGTTGCCATGGTGGAATTTCTGCTATTGCGCACGGCTTGTCTCTTTTTCCCGTATCGTGCGCTCAGGGCATTTGTGGCCTGTTTGGCGTTACGAAATACTGGGTATGCTACTGTTGATGGCCGTCTCCTTAGAAAATGCGGGACCCAAGGCGTGTTGGCAATAGCAGGAAGGGTTATAAGATCAGCAAAAGAAAGAAGAGAGAAAGAAAAAAAAGCCGCATCGCCATCAGAATGAATGAAGGGTGACTCGCATTGTTCATGTATTGCATGCGGGCCTGGGGAAGGGGGCGGAGGAGAAAACGGCGTCCAGCGATGTTTGTTCATCTCCTACTTTATATCTTCCCCGATGTTTCCGATCGACTTTTCAATTTCGCGGTTGTAGGTTCTGGCCATTCGCTCCGAAATGGCGTACCTAGTCGCCGCCGCCGTTCGGTGCTTGATCTCCGGATAACCTAGCCCCAAGGCCCTCTTTTCCGCCACCAAGAACCCCCTTTCCAACTGCTCTGGCCGGCTCTTCCACAAACACGCGGCACATTTGCACCCACCCGCCAGCGATCCCACTCCTGAGAGACAGAGTGATTGGGGATATTAATCGCCGCCGGGAGGGCACGGTTCGCGGTTTGTGGTGCCGCACGGTGAAAGGTCCTTCTTTCTATCTGGGCATCGTCATCGTGGCCCCGTGCTTCTTGCCGTTTTGCGTTTTTTGCTTCTGCTGGCCCGAGGGTTTAATAGCAAAAGCTCACCTGACTGAGCGGCGCAAATTTGCAAGGGAAAAGAAAAAGAAAAGACATTTATAACAGTAAGATCAAGTGTTTCAAGAAGTGTCCATAGTGATTAGATGAATAAGCAGGCTGGACCGGACTGTGTCCCTTGTTCCTGGTGTACCTTTGATGATGAGTAGTTAGTTCGAAGTCAGTTTGGACCCCAATTCCTCGACTTTGACGCGGTAGGTACCAAGTCCAACACACAAACCCACCCAACAGAAATCGATGACCCGCTGCGCACCCGCATCCACGGGTTTGTGAGGATCAACCTTCGGCCATTGTTCCCCAACTTGCACCCCTTGGTCACCGTCAAGGCGTTGTCTCCGGCTCAGGGTCCCAAACACGGCCCATTCATCACACACGCACAACGCAACGGTACACACGCGCGCGCGCACGCTCGGCCGGCCGGCATGCAAAGCGGGTCACACAGACCGCGGGCGGGATAATGGCTGCCGATGTGGAGGTCGGGGCCTGGGTGCCCGGAGAGATTTTTCTTGGGCGGCGCGGTGCGGCAACGGCGTGCCTGATGATGTGAGGGACGGTTTTGAAGGCAGGCTGTGTCGGAGGCGGTGAGCGAGGAAAGAAGCAGCAATCACCAGTGGTTTTCCCTTTCTTTTGACCAACTCTGGGGGCTTTTTGTTGGCGGTGACCCGCTCGTCGCTTTCGTAGCTGTTGTTGGTTAGCAAGGCCGGTGAGAAGTGGATCATACGATGAACGTTCGTTTCTTGGCTGCCCGTCAATCAAAGTGCGGATCGCGACTTTGGCCTGCCTGATGAGGGTTTGGGGGTTTGGTTTTCCTCCTTCGCGTCACTTTGCATGGTTTGGCATCCGGCCGGGTGGATGAAACGGCTGCTGATGCACGCAGCCGCGCCATCCATCAGAAGCAGGAAGTGCAGCGGCAGACGAGGACAGGGAAGTAGCGACACAGCAGCAGCTTCATCCAAGTGCGGAGAAAGCTGCGGCGGTGCAAGGTTTGGCTTCGGCCAGTCACCGCCGTTAACTCCGCCCTCCAACCGCCAACACCACCAACAACATGAACAGCCCGCGGGGGCCAAGAGATGAGCATAAAAGAGCGATCAGCAGGGCTTGGGTGCGAGGGAGATTGGTGAGGCGCCGCTCGGCTCCGGAAGTGCACAGCATCCGCAGAAGAGCGAGTGGCCGAAGGGAAACTCGGCCGGGGCGCTGCGGGAGTGAGAGCGCCACGCGAACAGCGATTTACGCGCGAAGTTGCGAGGAGCCCCGCCCAGAGCCGAGAGAGCTGCGAGACGGCAAGCCCAGTCATTGGCCTGGGGGTTGCCAGACGCACGTCGAGCCGTGGGACCAGTGATGGTCGGATGAGTGCGGCGGTTCGGCGGCCGAAGAAGGTTTGAGTTTTTTTCTTTTGCTCGCATGCCAAAATGCGCCTTGCAGCATGGTGTGGGCTAAACAGCCGCGCGATGCCGGGCGGGCAGCGTGGCTGATCGCGTGGGCGCGGGCCTGCAGGGCTCACATTCCATCCGATATCACTAGTTACTTGGTTACTCCGTACGTAGGCGCAGTGCTGTTACTTACTACAACTACGTGGGCAAGGCGAGATTGAGGCGCGAGATGAAGCCAAGGTTGTGCGAGTACGATGAGAAGTCCCCTGCGGCAATCAGCCATGCAGCTGTCGGTCTAACGGCGTCGGGCCCTGGTTGTCGCGTTGGCAGCCCAGCCTAGCGCTGACCTCATCTCAACGTGAACAAGCGCACGCGGTACCTCAGGCTTGTGTAAGCGTCATATCAGCTAGGGGCTGGGCGGCTGTTGCTTCACATGGCGTGCAGTGCAGGTGCAGTGCAGGCCAAACGTGCCTGCAGCAACGAAAGTCGCGCGCATCCGGTGGGCCTGTGGCCAGTGGCCAGCAATCGGCTGGGGATGAGAGCAGGGCACCCACGGGCGCGCGCCGGCGGTTAATCGCGAGTGCAGCTCGGGGCGCAATTTTAATCTCTGTCTTCTTGCTGCTCTGCGTGTCCGGGAGCTAGCTAGCGTGGCTGCCTCACCCACTTGCACTTACTCAGCCCATCTCCTTCATAACATCGCCGAAGCCCCGATCTTTGTGCGTCCAAGACCAGCCTTTTTCTCACTTCTCCCTCTCCAAGCCTCGCCCTCCTCGCCCTCGCATGCGTCCGACGACCGCACAGTAGCTGCTCCAACTCCATCCCACTATCCCGGACCGCCGCCGCGCAGCAGGAGCCACGCACGAGCGCTTCCGCCAACCCGCCGCCACCCTCTCTCTCGCATCGCTCGCCACCATGCAAACCCGCCTGCCCTCCTATCAGGACTACCTGCCGCGCAAGGCCATGCTTCCGGCATGGAGGCCTTCGCTGCCCATCCTCGTCCCCCACAAGGTCCGCAGGAAGTGGCGCGCCACCAAGTCCAAAATCCGCAGCAAGCAGTCGCCCACCTCCAACGTCGCCACGCTCGAGACGTCCTTTTCGCCCTCGGATACCCTGCGCTCGCTGCGTGCCCACCAGTGGTCCTACTATGACGCCCAATACCTCTTCCTGACCATCGTCGGCATCTTTTCCCTGTCTGTCATGGAGGAGCCCGGGCCCATTTTCAAGACCTTTGTGGCCTCCCTGCTGATGGGCTCCATGGTTGTGCCCGCGACGAGACAATTCTTCCTGCCCTTTCTCCCTGCCATCACTTGGCTGGTCCTGTTCTACTCATGCCAGTAAGTACATTTCCCGCCCCCATTGGCCCTCCGGATAAGCCTGACGGAGTCTGCGCAGATTCATATCCGGCGAGTATCGCCCGCCTATCTGGGTGCGCGTCCTTCCCGCCCTCGAGAACATCATGTACGGTGCCAATCTTAGCAACATCCTTTCGGCGCACAAGCACGTGGTTCTGGACGTTTTGGCTTGGATCCCCTATGGAATCACCCACTTCGGTTCTCCGTTCGTCTGCTCCGGCGTCATGTTCATCTTCGGCCCGCCTGGCGCCCTGCCTGTTTACGCCCGGTCCTTTGGATACATGAACTTGACAGGCGTCATCATCCAGCTTTGTTTCCCGTGTTCTCCTCCCTGGTACGAGAACATTTACGGCCTCGCTCCCGCAAACTACGGAATGCCCGGCAGCCCCGCAGGTCTGGCAGCCATTGACAAGCTCCTTGGCCTTGATCTCTACACCTCTGCCTTCACCGCTTCGCCCATGGTTTTCGGCGCGTTCCCGTCCCTGCACTCTGGCTGGGCGACCTGCCACGCCCTTTTCCTGAGCTACGTTTTCCCGAAAATGTGGCCTGTTTTCACCGCATACGTCATGTGGCTGTGGTGGTCGACCATGTACCTTTCGCACCACTACGCCGTTGACCTCGTTGGTGGCAGCCTTCGTAAGTTTGAAGCATCCTCCGCATCCGTGGTTCAAACTGCTAACCAGAATCTAGTTGCGGGCGCCATCTTCTTTGTTGCGAAGCAGAAGTTCCTCCCTCGTCTCCAGACCGACAAGACCACCCGCTGGGACTATGACTTCACCGAATTCGGCGAAAACCAGGAATACGGCCACGTCCTGACGCATTTTTACGAGGAGTTCCACCCCGCTTCGGACAGCGACGAGTGGACCATTGGCTCATCCTCTTCCTTCTCCTCGGGTGCCAGGAGCCCATCGAACGGACCTCGTAGCCCCGTTGACTCGGAAGGCTGGGAGGGCGACACCCTCGCCTCGTCGTCGGACCACGAGCGTGAATACCGGTAAAGACGGTCTTCTGGAAGCTGTCACGGCTATCATCACTCCTCAAGGGTCTGCCTGCATTTTCTTGATGGAACATCTCCACTATAATCACGACAAACCTCGTGCGGGCTCACCAGCCCACTCACGCCTCTAATGACCATTGCATGGACGGAGTTTATCCTGCATTTCTGCGCTGCGGCCTGTTGTCACACCGTAACTCTTCTTCTTCCGATTCGACCTAGCCCGATTCGCACCTCGCCACTGTTTTCCGTTGTTCCGGCGACACGACAGTAGTGAGCGAGGCGAAGAAGGCAGATCGAAGCGCGCCTCATTCATGCAGTCATGCTCAGCCACAAGTGCTGCGAACGCGAAGACGCGTTCGCATATGCCTCAGGCTGAAACGGCATGGCGCACATTCTTCCTTACGCCTTCATGCACCCCGATAGAGCACCCGGATTACTTCCGATTACATTCGTGCGGCGTTTATCGAACCAGGGGGAACTACTACTTTTAATGAGGGATTTCAGCATATTATTGGTTCAGAGAGAGCGATATACCCCATTCCAGTCGCTTACCTAAAAATATTGTAGATATAGCTTCATTCGCTTCTTCCTATTCTTCTTCACACTTGCGCGCTGCGCCGCTTGTTAGCGTCCGTTACGGCGACCGAGGGCATAACAAAGCGTCTGCGTATTTATTTCTGTATGAGCATGGGTGGGGGTTACGCGGATGGGACACATGCGGTTATCATGGTTGGTCGGTTGGGTTCGGGGAAGAAGAGGAGGGTTGCATAACACAGACGCAATGGGTATTTGGGGATATAGGGCTCTCTAGCTGACTCCCCCCCTTGTGGACTGGATCCAGTTGAGTGAGAGCGAAGAGGCTCTCAGATTGGTCGGCGATGAGAATTTTTAATGATGTGGAAAGTCGAGCGACTTTGTTGGGCGGCGAGGCGCATGCACACGCTGTCACGTCGGCTGTAGTAGTAAATACTTAATACCTAATTCCTTTTGAGGAAGACCCTAGCCTATCCCTGTGTAAGAGAATACCTCCGGCTATTCGCTTCTCATCTTACCTCTTTAGGCAACTTTCGCTAAAGTAGACGTCGGAACCAAGGGCTGGCACTGTTCCATATTGACGTCACTGTTACCCTTCCGGATCCCGAGCCGGACCACGTGCCCTTGCTGCCGGTACTTGTTCTAGATCAACAATCTCGGCTGTCACCTTTGAGGTATTGCGCTCGCTACCATTCACTCCATGACTTCCACGTCATGATAGGGGGTAAGTCGTGAATCATTATCTCGCTATGAGGCAGGGTGTAGAGGGTGATCTGGCAACGCCTTGGATCTTTATCCAACAACTTTTATGGATATCGGCTCTCCCTACAGCATACGAGCGTCTTCAACAATAATGTCAATCGCTCAAAAAGAAAAAGAGGTCATGTGGCAGAGGAAGAAGAAAGAAGTGCAGACAATAGAGGTGCTTGTCGACTCCATTTAACCCGAAAAGGGATAGCAGTAAGATCTTACCCTCCCTCCCTCCATCCGACGCGACGTCGGAGGTTGTCTCCGAAAACACAACGTCAAGGTATCATTGGTTGGGTTAACACGGATCTAAGCCCTTCCTACAAATAAAGTGCGGCAAGGATTTTCCTGGTCAGTAGATTAGAGCAGCGCATAGTCTCGGAGATCGCCTCGGAGGTCGCCTCGGATCGAGGGAGGCAGGGCAAGAGATAGAGCTCTGAGTCGAAACAAACACCTTTGCCTCCTTAAGATCTCAAAAAACTCGGCACCAGGCAAGAAAATCATAATCGTTAACTCCCTTTACAGTTTTGAAAAAGAGAGCAAGAATAAAGTCATGGCGTGCTTTCGTCCGTCGTAAGGATTCATGTATTCCACCGACACTACCAGTGGATGCTGCTAGTAACCGGCCTTATAGATCCGAAGACGATAAACAGGATTCCCGACTCCAACTCGCAAGTCTCGGTTCTTCCACCCGGCATCGACCTGGTCGGTAGTCTGGTCACCATCGGATGTTATGGATTCAGCTAGTAGGCGCTGGTGTTTGCCTTAGGTAGATGCTCGATCCTTCTAGGCCACCTTCCAGGGCATATATATGCCGCCCGGCGCCTCTTAGCTTAGTCCATCATCTTATTCATCGCTATCCTCTCAACACCGGAGGAACTTGATGAACAATTTCCGAAGGTACTGCAATTCCAAAGCCACGGTACATGTGAATCTGCGGGTGCGGCGTTACCATATACTGTACGAGAAAAAGAGCGACTCGTGCTTTATTGTATACACTGGTACACGTGACGGACTCACGGTTTCGACTACACAAGGGTGAACAGCCAACACTAGGAAGAGCCACAGCTCAAGGGAAGAAAGCGTCGAGCGCCATGGTGGCAACGGGAAGTGTTCACGATTTCACTAGGGGGCGTTTTAGTTGAAACAGGAGATGACCGGGAAAGAAAAAGAAAAGAACACATACGCGGGTAGCTCCCCAAGTTGATAAGGTAGAGATGCGAGATTGTATGTTTACGGTAGACAACGAGGGTGGTGTAATCCGCTTCCTCCGAATATTCCCCTCTTGTCTGGATTATAGCTGAACGCCTCTAAGTCAGAATCTATGACAAAACGGGGTGAGGCCTCTCATAATAACCTCAATTGTAAGTCGCTATATTTCCTTAGCATGCTATCTCCACCGCTGAACCATCTTACCGTTATTTGCTTAGCCGCCCATTTTGCACTGCTCCACCAGGCCCCTGCCCTGTGCCACCATTACCACCCAGTTCACTTTTAGTTAAGCACCTTGCTAGCTATATGTGCAAAGCAGCAGCGCCAGCAATATTAGCAACCTTAGTAGTAAATTGAAGGCTCTCTCCCTTTAACTGTACTTAATAGTTAGCTAATGCCCTTTGTACTAGGAATGAACGCCTGGGCTTCTGGAAGCTTGTGAGAGGAGAAGACGACTCGGAAGGCACTAATTATATTATAGGGGCCGTGTAGGAAGTATACTCTCCTAGTATACGGATAGATACTAAACTAGTTGATGTTATCTTACTAAATTTCGGCAGCGGCTTTACGGGAGGATTGTAAATTTGCTAGTTTCTCTAATTATTTGGTTTACTAAGCTTGAGATGTCCAATATACGCTGGAAGGTTAGATAAACATGCCCCCTCTCGGTTGCGGAACGAGTGTGACAGCATAGAAATGCCATGCCAAAATCCCGGCGCAATACCTAGGTGATGAACCCCGTAGCTTCGAATAGGTCATGATGGTCGCCGAGTGCTGTACGGGATGAACTTTAGGGACTTTTTATACAACTGTTTAAGACATTCATATATGCTAACTACAATTTTGCATTTATTCTGCAGTGAAATCCTATTGAGTGTACCTTTGACGTATTGTTGAGCCAGGCTGATGCTTCTTAGCGCACGCGACCGCAGTCTTGGTGAACGCAGTACCAGTTAGATTGTTATTATCGAGCTATATTTTTGAGATTGGAGATTTTTTAGTTATGCCCTAAGTTACTCGAGCCTCGGACGGACTAGCTAAACTCCCACTAGTGGTCCAAACTGCTCAAGTCTTTCTGGCCACGCTGGCGTCGACATCGGGTACTTTGGATTGTGTACTAAACGCTGGACCTACCCTACCGCGGCTCCCTTAAGGAACTATAAGTCAAGGATAATCTATTACAGTGCCCGGCTAGCTGTCGGATCGATCGAACCTCGTTTTTTGAGTAATGACGGATAACCATAGCAACGCTAAGGCTGCCTATTACCGGAAGGCAGAAATGGAGCGAACTGCACAAGCTCCCGATGCCTGACTTTACAGCTCCGAGTCAGCTCTCGACTTGTATTTTGAATGTTGGATACTTGCCTTTGGACTGTAAAAGAAGCCCATAAGTTAAATGCTCTTAATACAGCGAGAGCGCTCCATTGGCGGCATATTGAGTGAGAATGGTAGTAGAGGTAGCAATTTCCCTCCATCTATAAGTTATATTGATTAAGGACCCAACGAGAGAGAAGAGAAGCTTAGGAACTATAAGAACAACAAGTCCTTTTTTTAAAGGTGTCTTCCTACTCCAGGCAAAAGGCCGCAGGGTTAGTTGCATTGCGATCCAGTTTCTTCGCCTGAAGAAGCAGGGGAGCGTTTTACAAAGACAGTTGCAAGGATGGTAACATATTAAGGCAACCTGCCGTTTGTGCACCATCGCATAACAACAAAGTGGTTGGGAGAGAGTCAAATCATCAGCAACTACCTTCCTCCAAATTGATACAGTCGGTTAGGTATGTATGTGTTAGTATGTAGGACAAAGTTGGCAGGGTCGAAAACAGCAAAGTGAGCAGAGCAGAACATATTCAAAATACTCCCTCAAGAATGGCGCAATCCGATTATCTCCGCAAGCCAGCGCCACTCAACTTTCATCGGCCCGTAGCCGTGATATAGGCGGTACTGACGCCACAGGCTTGCGAAGGATGATGGATCAACAGGGTTCCAAGGCCCTGAGTGACAAGCGGCGTTTTTGGACAGCCACGCGTCGACCAACGGGAGATCAGCGGTGACAACGGCGCGCGAGCAGTACGCATCCATCCACCCGAAAGCCGATCCATGGTACGGCGCGAGATGGCGTCCGGGAGATCGACGCAATACGTAAATAGGACCCTGGATCTTGCATCACTCACGTGCGAGTCTAGTAGCACTTCATCTACTCTGCATTGCATCTTCACTGCTGCGCGTTGCTGGTGTGCCCAGGCTTTTGCCTTGCTTAGTCCAACCAAAACGTACACTCTTCAAATTGTTTGATTGTCTCTCCTATTAATTAGATTATCTCTTTTATAACCACAGTACAGATGCAACGGTGATCTACGCGGGACTGTAGCTGGTAACCGGCTGATCAAGCACCCTGATAGCTCCTGCGAAGTTACTTAGACATTAGTGCAACGAATGCATGTGGTAGAGAATGATTAGGGGAAAGCGAAGCAGAACAACAATGCAGATAATGTAGCAACGGCGGACAAATCGACTATTTTGAGGAGAAGATCCAAAAGACGTCTGGTTGAAACAAGGAGTAAGAAGTAGAAATGACGAGAGGGAACGGAGTGACTAAGGAGCGACCAAGGGTAATATACAGACGGGTATTGTCCCGTTCCCAAAATGCAAAGGGTGAAAATTTTTACAAATGAAAAAGAAGTGAAAAAGAAAACAACGAAGGAATGGTGTGCGTGCGATCCAAGGGTGAGATCGCCGTAGTGCATGATATCTCTCGCTTACAAAACATTCAAGTACGCATGATCCTGCCTACCAACGGCCATCTCATTACCCAACAGCTCCAAGAACCATGTGAATGCAACTCTTCATGACCTTATGCGGCCGTGTAAGTGCCGCTCGAAATCTTTTTAACCGTGGTAACGTCCTTCCATGTGATGGCTGGGCTTGCCGGCGGCGCACTCTCGTCTGCAAAAGGATCGTCCTCTGGTTCTGCTGCGTCGCCGCCATGAACCATCTGCGAGACTGCAAGGCCACTTCCATGGCCTCTTGCGTGCTCGCCGTTCATCTCCCATCTTGCCTCGACGTTGCCAGGCTTGGCCTCACCCTCAGTGTAGAAGCGAGCACGGAGCGGCTGACCAGGCTGGTCGGCACTCAGAGTAACATCGCCAAGGCGCCAGTAGATCATTGACTTGTCCCGGGAGAAAGTACCGACGGGCTTCGACTGGCAGTGAGTAGATTTGGGCCCTGTTGGGTCGAGGTGAATAACCAGAATAACGTTGCTGAGCGTGATGCTGGTCCGACCGGGCGCGAGACGGAATGCCGAGTTCAAACCGTAATTGAGGATGACGGAAGTTTGAGTAGGCTCGACCTTCCACGCCGTAGTCAAGACAATCGGAGCAAACGACGCAATGTTGCTCTCGTCCAGATGTACCTGGTATTTGAAAGCCACCTGGGTCCTCGTGATGCTTGACAGGTTGATAGTGTAATCGCCGGCCTTGTCCGGTACCTGGTCCACAAATGTTGGGTTCGGTGCTACCTTCTCCAAGACAGGGAAGTCCTCCAATCGAATCGTTTCGTTACCGAAAGGAGCCGAAAGATCGGGTGGGTTGTAAGCCAATGCCAATTCTCCAATGACGACAGCCCTAGTCACGTTTCCGTGCTCGAACCAGGTGCTCACGGTCTCAACGATGGATGAGTTCAATCCTGGTTCGTGCATATCAGGATGGCGGACCGTGTGGCTGTGCGAGCTGCTGAGCGATCGAGCCGAACGAATCGATTGAGTGTCCGAGGCAGCATGCTCATCACCCAGGTTGAGGCGATGACTGGCTGGCCTCAGCGGGGACTGTGGCCTTCCGGCTGGCGGAGATGCAGGAATCGGGATTTGCGGTGACGGAGAAGTTGCCAACGGGATGGGGGATGCAGCGGGTGGCAAGGGCGACGCCGAGGGCGACACAGCGCTGGGTAAAGGCGGAGCAGCGGTTGGCTCGGCGAAGGGAGGCATGTCCGGCCCCTGCGAAGAAGACGGAATGAAAATGGTGTTCCGAACATCTCGCCTGCCTCTGGTAGTGTTGGACCTCTTGGTTGGTGCCGCTTGCTGGGGAAATAATTAGCCATCAAGTCTTGATAGGCATCGTCCATTACGAACCATTCGAAGCGTGTTGGCGACGTTTGCAATCGCGCTCTGTGCCTCGCCACTGTCTTCTTCTTGAATCGGAGCGTTTCTGATGTCCACCTTGAACTGAGGGGGTATGCTCTCACTGTGATACGTGTTAATGCTTCGAAACGCAGCAGGGGAACGGAATTCTTACGACGCTGCTTCCGCTTCCGCTTGAGTGAACAGGTCAGACGTGGTAGATGCTGCCGGCACTGTAAAACCATCTGAATCTTTCTCGGGCTATAACAACTCCTGTCAGCTGGGTCTGTGATCATTGAAATATGTAAGCTGACCTCCGATGTAATGCTTGATGAGGTCGTAGGTTGCAGGGGCTCTTGCAACTGCGGTAAGCCTGAGCTTTGGCCACCATTGATCATGTCCGGATCCTTCGGGCCTTCATCTTCAGGGACTGGAGATATGCCATTAGTTCGGTCGGCTGATGCGCTCGGCCGTCTGTCCGGAGAAGCGATGGATAAGCTCGTTTCAGGAGAGCTTGGTATCTGGCTCTCTGCAAGTCGGGACGGGGATGCTGGGCGGTGGTCTGCATCTCTGGACTTGTTCCCCCGGCTTCCAAATGAGCTGAAGGCAGCTCCTAAATTGGGGGACGACGATTTCCTGTCTGGAGATGAAGTCCTGGCATAAGGTGCCGTGCTCTTACGTCGGCCCAGAACCGTTCCCAGGCGCTTCAGGCCGTGGAGGCCGCCATGCTTCTGCTCCTGTACTGTTGATCGTGAGCGGGGTTCAGCAGGCACTCTAGGTGACCCACCTGAGCCAGACCGCTGGCTAGATCCGTCGTCCGGGGTGGGAGGCGGCTGCATCGTTGGGTTCTGACTGGTGCTGGCCTGTGCTTGATTCCTGCCCCTTTGCGTCTCGAGTTTGGGCTTTCCGTTCGTTGTCTTCAGGGAGAAGGTTTTAACCTCGTCGGCTGTCTGCACGTCCAGAATTACGCCCAAAGCTTGCTCTGCGGGTCCTCTGGACCTGTCAATCTGGTCGAGCTCCAGGGTCTGAAACTGGGTAAGCGCGTCGCGTAGGTGGTTGATGCGACCCTCATCGACGGCTTGGAGCTGCTCCAACACAAATGGCGCCTGCGAATTCCATTGCTGGCTTGCATTTTCGACATCAGTGATGGCAGTCGCAACCTTTCCTGCGGGGGCCTTTGCGCCCTTGTCCTTCAGCTTGTCTGCCCGCTTCTGCGCAGTCTCGATCTCCTTGGCCATCGACGCCATGTTGCCGCTGATGTTAGCCATGGCCTGCATCTCGCGATTCGTCTTGTCAAAGTCGCGCAGGGGGCGCTCGACGTCGGTCTCGAGCTTCTGGGCGAGCGAATGGTGCGAATCGGCGAGCGACTCTGTTGCGCTGACGATCCTCTGCCATGGCAGCGCAAAGACCCTGCAATCGACTCAGCACGCGCGGCGGCGCAGAAGAGAGGGCAGGAGCGACGTACCCGAGGTCGGCGCCTCCATCCGGCAGCGGCCTGCCGGCGAGCTTGCGCAGTGCTTGTGAATATGCATCCTCGAGGCGGCGGCGCTCCTGAGTGCGGCCGTCAGTGTCCGGGACAGCGCTGGGTGGGGCGACGCGGGGATGTGTACCTGCAGAAAGTCGGCGATGTCTACGTTGACCTTGCTGATGTGCTTGACGCGCTCGTTCAGTACGGCTACGGCCTGCGTAGGCTGGAGCGACTCCTGTAGCTGGGTGTGAGCGGACGGCGCAGCTTCCCCGGAGAGCTCCACTCACCAGCATGGCCGGGTAGTCTTTCCTGGAGAGCTCCATGGTCGCTGGGGGGAGGTGTGCGGGGGTGGCGCCAGATTGAGCGAGGAGACGATCACATAGAGCCTGCGCGACGCAGCGCAGAACGGGGACGAACTCTACAAGAGGTGCGTGGTTGTTTGCTGGCAACTGCTGGGCTGACGTTCGTCAACGAACACTACCCACCACAGACCACCCGGGCTATTCCTCTCCCGCGCACCGCAACCAGGCACTTCCGCTCGCCACTCCTAATTTGATGCCCGCTACACTCCCGCGCGCCGCCGACTCGATCCAGGCCAGTCTCGCATAAAGTGCCCTCAGCCGCGCACCCTCATCCGCCGAAGCGCAAAACCTTTTCGCAGGCGTCAGCTAACCGCGCCCGGACGCTCTGCGAAATTGCAGCCCTACACGGCAGCCCGACCGGTGCGGCATTGCGTAGCCCGCCTCATTCTCCCGCAATGTCCTCGGCCCAGGCCTGGCAGTCTGCCGTGAGCTTTTCGGAGCGCCTGGCAACCATTGTCAAAATGTACGGTAGGATTCGGCCGACTGCCTTGCTCCTATTTCCGCGACACGAGTTTCCGCCCTCTGCTTTTCGTATTGCGCCTGTGCTCTCCATTCAGGCAGACACCTCCCTGAAGCCAACCATGTCCATACTCATTGAATGTGTCGGTGCAGAACCTCATGCTACAAGCATGCGCACCCTGACGCCACTCCGGCCGACGCCAGCAAAGAAGCCAGAGCCCAAGAAAATGACGCATTTGCTCAGGCGACGACATATGTACGTGCTCCATGGCTGGAGAGAGCTATGAGTATCTAAGTGTTGGTAGGTAGACTACGAGCTACGATGCGAGTCTGTCGTGCAGGAGCTAGCGTCAAAGTCTCCAATCGTAGAAGCAGAGGCCGCAGAGGTAATGACAATGAACCCTGTGGCCGAGATGGCCTTCATTTTACGATGAGCCCTCATTACGCATCGATAAGCCTACTGACCTCCATGTAGCAAGCAGACGACATCCCTGAGAACACTGGCTTCCACATAGGCAAGTACAAGAATGTAGTCCACCATGACAATGGTCTGTTTTCCGAGGTCTACAAGGCCCGGCGCCCGGAAGATAGTGCTGCTCCAGGCTCAAGTAAGCTCGTGGCGTTGAAGGTCACTGTGCCGTCTATGATGAGTGCACCGCATGATTCGGAGAAGGAAGCACGCATTTTGGGAATCGCGCGGTCAGAGGAAAACCGCATCATGCCGCTCCTGGAGACGTTCTGGCAAGCTGGAGGCCGATTTGTCTTGGTCTTCGAGTTTATACCTTATGACCTCGACCATTTGCTGAGAACGGCGAAGCTCACCAGCATCCAGACGAAGAGCTGCCTTCGCGATCTGTTCAAGGCGCTTGATCACCTACACTCCCTTGGCGTCATCCACCGCGATGTCAAACCTTCCAACATCCTCCTCAAATCACCATCTGGTCCGGCATTCCTGGCCGATTTTGGTATTGCGTGGAAGGACGGCGACCCGGGTTCCGAGCCAGCAGACCAGAAGATAACTGATGTCGGAACGACACACTACAGGCCGCCTGAGCTTCTTTTCGGCAACACCGCTTATGGATCGAAGCTCGACCTGTGGGCTGCAGGTTGCGTGGTAGCAGAGGTTGCATGCCTAAAGGGAAAGCCCCTCTTCGACTCTGGTGAGCTTGGTAGCGACCTTGCACTCGTCAATAGCCATTTCCAAAACCTCGGAACGCCTAATGACGATGTCTGGCCGGTAGGTTTACCAACTTGACTGAGGGAAAAAAATGACTGACGTCATATCAAGGAGGCCAAGAACTTCCGGGACTGGGGTAAGATGCAATTCTACGAATATCCAACCAAGCCGTGGGCGGAGTTGCTTCCGAATTGCGATGAGGCTGCGAGAGACCTTGTGAGGAGAACGGTAGTGTATGAGAGCTCACAGCGGCTAACGGCATCGGAAGTAAGTACAACCGAGACATTGAAGCGCATCCCATCCATCTTGTTCATGCTTTTGACGCTTGTAGGCTCTCCGTCACGACTACTTCAGAGAAGAGTCGTGAGTCCAGCACAGCTTGTGTTGGCTCAGTTTGTGGAAGGAACGAGCAACTGAAGCAGGAAGAGGAACGACATAGCTTGGTTGATGCTAGCCCAATTGATGGACGTTCTAGAAGCCAGGGGTAATTGATACATGTAGCATTATCGTGCAGCCGATCGGAGGCGGCTCCCACGCGGACTTAAAGAGCCCACGATGCCTTTAATCGGCTGGTAAACAATAGTGCGCGCAAGCCCCAAATAGCAAATTGCACTGCCAGCTGGCAGTGAGCGGCGCCGCTATGACGGCCATGCCTGAAGTGGGCTACTGCCTTGCCGGGTGGCGTTGCCAGCGCGTTGCGCTGTGATTGATGGTTTGGGCGTGAACGAAGTCCCTGCAGCAACCTCGACCCGGCGACTCAAGCTGCCCCACGTCTCCATCACGCCGGCTGGCTCGAGGACAACCATTCCACGCCCGACATCTCCGTCAACAACGGTTCAGACCGCGAATAGTCCCACAAGCGATCACTTTTTGCCAAACTCCCGTTGCCTTGCCGCTCCCGATAGCAGTCGCTGCTCATTGCGCTATCTCCTGCGCAGTCCAATTAGAACACTCGATCCGCGCATGACCTTCTCCGTGCCCGAAAGCGGCTTTTAATCTTGCATCGCTACCGCGATGGCCTTCCTCTTCACCCGCAACAAGCAGAGGAGCAACATGGACCTGGTGCGCTCTACTAAGGAGGCTCTCCAACGCCTCGCCGCCGAGGAGAAGCCTCAGCCCAAGACGGAAGAGGACCTATCGCGGAACCTCGCTCAGATGAAGATCGTGCTCCAAGGGACCCCAGGTAAGGCCGCTCCACTTGGAGATGCGCACGCGCATGCTGACATCCAGTAGAAGCGGAAGTTAGCCCGGAGCAGGTCTATCAGCTCGTCAACCTGATCTGCGCCGAAGACCTCCTGCTATGCCTCGCCCAACACATCCACAAGCTCCCGTTCGAGTCCCGCAAAGATACGCAAATAATCATATCGAATGCCTTCCGATACCGTATACCGAACAATGCCGCAGCCGAGCCGCCGGCCATGCACTACGTCCTGTCCAATCGACCAGAAATAATTATAGAACTATGTTACGGCTACGAGCGCAGGGAGAGCGCCATGGCGTGCGGCGGTGTGCTGAGGGAGGCATTGAAGCACGACGCCGTTGCGGCACTGATCCTGTACGACGAGCCCGATCGGCGGGGTAAGGACATGCTGTCCAATATCGACCCGACGGTGCCATCATCGGGGGAGGGCATCTTCTGGAAGTTCTTCGAGTGGATTGACCGGGGCGCTTTTGAGGCGTGTGCGGATGCTTTCAACACCTTCAGGGTATATCCCATTGGCCTGACTAAATATCGAACCACCTGAATGCTAATTTGCGCGCACAGGACATCCTCACCAAGCACAAGGCACTAGTCTCGGACTTCTTGCAGACCAACTTCGATCGGTTTTTCAAGACGTACAACTCGGTGCTAGTGCAGTCGGATAGCTATGTGACGAAGCGACAGTCGATCAAGCTGCTCGGGGAGCTGCTGTTGGACCGGGCCAACTACAACGTCATGACGCAGTACGTGGCATCAGGGGAGCATCTGAAGATCATAATGAAGCTTCTCCGGGACGATAGGCGCATGATAAACTACGAGGGCTTCCACGTTTTCAAGGTGCGTGCAAAGATGGGGAAATTCGGCCGGCTTCCGGAGCGTCATGCTGATCGTCTCGCCACAGGTTTTCGTAGCGAATCCGAACAAATCGGTGGCCGTGCAAAAGATCCTGATCAACAACAGGGACCGGCTGCTCAGGTTCTTGCCATCGTTCCTGGACGATCGAACCGACGATGACCAGTTCACGGACGAGAAGAGCTTTCTGATCCGGCAGATCGAGCTGCTGCCGCCGGCGCCGGCGCAGCCGGCTGGGCAGCCATCGGCGTGATGAGTGTTCCGACGTCTTCACCGCATTGTATATTCTGTGTCATAGAGAGCATAACAAGGCGTTTGGTTGGGTTGGTAAATGGGTGAGCGACAGGGGCAAGCGAAGGGGTCACGTGGGACACTGGGAGAGGGCACAAGCAAAAAGGGCTGCTGAGGGAGGAGTGCGTGGGTAATAATAATGAGGCGGAACGGAGGCGACACCGGCTATTTGGAAGAAGCCGGTGGGCGGGAACAAGGTAGCTGGAAATGTAGATACGATCATCAGATGACGCTCCAAACAAGCGTCGCGTCAGGGCCTTCGTGACATGGCAAAGCGGAGCCGCAAGGGGCAGCGTGCGGCCAGGTCCAGGCGGCCGATGGCGCTATCGCTACAGGGCTGTCTTTTTGTGCAGAGAAAACGGGCTTTGTGGGACAATCATCATCTCGCTACCCTGCGCGCATGCTCGGGCCGCGCCCTATCTGTGGCTGTTCAACACGTGGTGTGCCGACAGTAGTTTCAAGCTGCCACCTGCCACCTGCCTCGGCGGTGGCAGGCTGGTGCTGGGCGTTGGACTGGGATTGGGCGGTGGAGCGGTTAGGCGAAGGGGGTCACAGTGCTCTCACTCGGTGGTGTTCTCGCCGCTGAAAGCTTGGCCCTACGTCATGGCTTGGGTTCACTGTCGGGTGCCTCTCGCCGAGCGGACGGGGCAGCCTGTGGCGATGCGCAGCGGCCGCTATCCCAAAGTCACTAGCAGCGCGCCTTGATCCACGCACCGAAGGTCGTCTGCCCGCGCGCCTCCCATCGTGCCGTCGACGTGGGCTGCTAAGCGGACAAACGCTGGGGCGTGGCAAGCATTCTAAGCGGGCCCCCCTACCTGCACCCAGGCGCGGACCAGCAGTCGAGTGCAGGGCAACGGCAGCAACCACATGCACCTTGCTCTAAAGACCCGTCCAGTGCCGGTGCCTCCTACTACATCGCTCTTCCCGCTGCCCTACCGCCTACCTAGGTACCGCCCTTTGTCTTGGCTCCCGTGCGTGCGTCGTGCCCGACTTGCGCAGCCGCTGAGAGGGTAACAGCCGACCCTGAGCTTCTACGTCATACGCCTAAGGCGACTGTCCCTTTGAGACCTTTGCCTCGCGCGTTCTTCCGCCGCGCACCTTGCCCGGCGATCGTCTGCCTCGCCTGCCACCAGTCCGACCGTCAGCAGCGTCACTCTGATGTGGTCTCCGCACAGCATTGGTCCTCCATCACACGCAGCTCCATTCGTTCGGCGTCCCCAGAGCAGCGGGCGGTGGCAGGAGACGGGGCCGAGATGACCACAAAATCCTCACCACCATCGCCGACAACTGCTTCCGCTCTCGACAGCGCCGCGCCAGAGCCCGACCCAGCCCGACCCCACGCCCAACACCCCGACGCCCAGGTCGACGACGACGACCAAGCCGTGCAGCCTCTCCCGGTGCTGCACTGCTCTCCGTGCGCGTCCCCCGACAGCGATGAAACGCCCACACTGAATCCTGGTTCCACTTCGCCGGCGTTGAGCGACGCCAGTGCTCCAGAGTCTGACCCTGCTGGTGATGCTGATGCTCCCGCAACGGCCGACACAATCGTTGCTGCGCCACCTGGACCAGCGACAACGGCCCAACCGCCACCCGCCCAGACAACCGTAGAGCTGGACCGCCTGAAGCAAGCCCTCCATGCAAAAATGGTTCTGAGTCAGCAGCGCGCTAAGTTGAACAGCATGGGCGGTGCTCCCCCAAGTCCTAAATCCATGGGTGCGAGAAGAGTTTCCCCGATCAAGGAAGAATCCATGGATCAAATTTCGCCCTCGCTGGACGCTGCCTTCAGCAGTCCAATGCCCACTGGCTCTATCACCGCCTCGACCGAGTCGACCGAATCTTCCAAGACTATCCGGGGAAGTGTTCCCCCTACTCCCGTCCAGATGCCTCTGCGCACGCCCTCGTACCCGTTCCCGTATATTCCTGGCACGCCCCGGACATGGTCGTCCTCGTTCCATCAGCCTTTCACCGCTCTATCGCCCACCGTGAGCGCCATGAATGTGAGGGAAAACGACGTGCCGCGGGACAGGCAATTATCGAGTGTCAGCACGCCCTTGGTCTCTGCAGCTTCTTTCATGCCTCAAGGAGAATCCATCCAGGGTGAACAAAATCCGCAATACCCATCGCCAAACCTGTACGATTTGACATTGCTGCTATCTTCAGAGCCTGGATTGGATGCTTGGTGGAAGGTCGTGACGAACATCATGGGGGAATGGTACGGAGCAGAAAGAGTCACGCTTGCCGTGCCCGCCGATCCGACGGACATAGAAAACGTGCCGTGGGGCCAGAAAGCTTCCTTCAACCAAATCGGAACGTTTGCTCGGAATTCAACGTTAAGCCCACCGGGACAGTATCAGGGCAAGGAGTACAGGAATAAAGAGATGGGAGCCAAGGACAGCAAGCCAGAGCAGACGGACATGCCCCAAACACAAAACGACATGCCTTCACGTAGACTCCGTCCCAAGTTGGAATCCAGACACTCTTTCGCTGGGCATGAACGGACGAAGAAGGATGCGCCCGGCGAACAGAAAACTGCTGGACCTTTGCCTCGACCTCGAGGCCCGCTGAGGACTTCAAGCCACGCTCCCCATGCGCTGGGCCACAGTGATCCAACACTCCCGCAGCGAGACTCCCAAACCACGGAATTTCCTTATCTCCCGAGCAAGCAACGCCTTAAGGAGTCTGCGTTCAGTGATCTAGACTTTTCCAGTGTTGGCGGAGAAGCTGCTCAAGGACCATATTGTCAAGTTTTTCCAGTTCTTCGGGCGTTGGACCATGAGCAGCAGGCATTGATTGACAACTCTGGAATCAACCGCGTACTGGAACGAGGGAAGCTGGTCACGCTTACGCGTGATTATTCTAATGCAGACACTCCGAGAAGAGATTCAGGCGCTCACTCGTCCAAAGGCTCACACAGCTCAACGGATTCAGCACAATCAGCAACCAAACAGCAGCCAACTCCAAAGGCAGCAGACATACGGAGTCGAGCCGGCAATACATTGCACTTTGCTGCGGAAGACTTTCACCGTTTTAAGCTCACGACTCAGTATGAAGAATACGAACAGTATCCCAGCTCTCCGTGGGCACAATCACCAGCTCCTTCGCCCGCCATTCAAGCAAACGCCAACGAGAATCCCTTTTTCGCAGGTGCGAATGTTGACGAAGAATCTTTCAACCCGAAGGGCTCGGGCCCGGACTATTCTCAATTTGCACCTGTGGAGGCAATTGGCATTGATAGAGCCAGCACTGTTACCCACGTTCCTCTGATTCACCCCCTCTTGTCACAGGTCATGCAGCCGTTCGAGTCAGAAAGCGCCGTCGAGACCCCTGCCGAATCCCGCTTCTCGACTGTTTCTTCGGAACCTGCTGCTCCGAGAAAAGCACCAATAGCCATTCTGTCCATGCTATCCCCGATGGTTCCGTATCCGCAAAACCTGACGCAATCACTGAAGCTCATTGCCCCGCATCTCGCAACCACTTTCTCCAATGGCCTGCACTATTCAACAGCGCAGCGCTCGGCACTCGGCACACGTCACCGTCGGTATGGTTCAGGGCAAGACATCGACTTTGGCGCACCTCCAGGTGACACTGAAAGCCTTGAGGACCTGATACAGCTGGATATCGAACAGGTGCCCGATTCCGCTAATGGTAGTATCACCAGTCCGTCGGAGTACTCTGTTCGATCCAAGAACAGTCCAGGTGGATCCATTGCTGGAACACCAGGATGGGATCCTTCCTCCCTGGGCTTCTCGAGCAAGCACTCTGTTGGTAACACTCCAGGCCACGTTCTCGGAAGTGAGGCGGTAGACAGCTATTTCGATGCAAAGAAGAAGATGGGAGCGCCTAGAGGAGAAGCAACGTTGCGACCGAGTGGAACACCACCGCCAGTGGACCAGAGAACTCCCAGCAGCACCCGCAAGGTTGTCACCATCCTGCCAACCGACGAGGATGATGTGACGCCAAGGATAGATCAGGCTCCGACAAGCCAACCTCAAAGCAAGGATGGAAAGGGCCCCGAGGCTGCCAAGTCTTCAGGCAGCCCTACCCATATCACATCTCCCCGTCGATTGAGCCTTCACCTAAAAGATCAACACAACCGTGGTGACCATCGCCCCCACAGCCTTCTTCACTCTTATGGTGCAGATTTCAGCTCATCCTTCCAGTCACTACCTGCCGCGACGACCCCTGCCAGGACACCAGCTCTACAATTCGGCCATGGACGTAGTAGCTCGATGTCTGAACGACAAGACATGCCACCTCCGTCTGAGCGCCTCCTGCGAACCATTATCGACTCTTTGCCGGTTCAGGTATTCACCGCAGCTCCCTCAACTGGTGCTCTGACTTGGGTCAATACGAAGTTCTTGGTTTACCGCGGGCAAGATTGCCGCCAGATCTTGCAGGAGCCTTGGGAAGGAATTCACCCGGACGATCGGCCTGAATACATGAACATGTGGAGTAGATGCTTGAGGACGGGCCAGCAGTTCCAACAGAAGGTTCGGGTCCGGCGGTTCGATGAGCATTATCGCTGGTTCTACGTGAGAGCAGCACCTCTGAAGGACAAGCGTCAGAATATCGTCCATTGGATTGGAACCAACATGGATGTGCATGACCAGCACCTTGCTGAGATCAACGCATCCAGACAGCAGGAGACGGCTGCTTCAGAGGCCAAGTACCGTGCCCTGGCAAATTCGAGCCCGCAGATTGTCTTCGCAGTCAACAAGAAGAAAGGCATCACATTCTGCAACAGCCAGTGGCTGTCATACTCGGGACAAACAGAGGATGACGCATTAGGTCTCGGGTTCATGGATTATGTCCATGGCGAAGATCTTGTCAAGTGCCGGCTCCCTGCGTTTGACAAGGACGGCGAGACACCAAAGAACGTCCCCTTGTCAATGCCCTCTGACCTCAGGCGTTCTACGTCAGTGTCCAACGACTCGTCTAACTCTGATGAATCTAGCGCCGACAAGACAGTGACAAGCCCCGGTGGTTCGACCCCGTCCACTATACACATGCCCCAGACCAGACTCTCAAAGCTCGCAGATACTGGAATCCTGAAGGTCACCAGAGATTCGGATGGAAGACCGTCGTACTCGACCGAAGTTCGCCTACGATCCAAGGACGGCACGTACCACTGGCACCTAGTGAGGATTCTGCTCGCCGAGCCGGTTCTCCAAGGCGAGGAAGAAGAGGAAACGTGGTATGGAACATGCACAGATATCAACGACCACAAACTTCTGGAGCAAACCCTGAAGGAGACCATGGATGCAAAATCCAGGTTCTTGAGCAACATGTCCCACGAAATCAGGACACCGCTCAATGGCATCACTGGTATGGTCAATTTCCTTATTGACAGCAACCTCACTTCAGAGCAGATGGAGCACGTCAACATTATCCGAAGCAGTACAGAGGGCCTCAGGGACTTGATCAACGATATTCTGGACCTGTCCAAGGTGGAGGCCGGCATGATCACTCTCGCCATGGACTGGATGCATGTCCGATCGCTAATCGAAGAAGTCAACGATCTGACTTCGGCAATGGCAATCAACAAAGGGTTGGAGCTCAACTACATCGTGGAAGAGGACGTACCGTCAATGGTAAGGGGAGACAGGTTCCGAATTCGTCAAGTGTTGCTCAATGTTGTTGGAAACGCTATCAAGTTCACTCAGCGTGGCGAGGTCTTCGTACGTTGTAGACTTGCGGACAGCCAGGACGTCGTCACCCAAGGCAAGGAAACGTTGGTCCAGTTCGACGTCGTCGATACTGGATCAGGGTTTACGGAGAAGGAAGCTGAATATTTGTTCAAGCGCTTCAGCCAAATTGACGGTAGCAGCACTCGACAACACGGAGGTACCGGCCTTGGTCTGGCAATCTCCATGCAGCTGGTGGAGCTTCATGGCGGGAAAATGAAGGCAAGCAGTGTTCCTGGCAAGGGTTCAACGTTTACCTTCACTATCAAATTCACTCTTCCTTCGGAGGTGGAGAAACCTCCGCCTGAAGCCCTCAGCCCCACCACAACGACAGTGCTGCCACCGGAGGCTGCAGCCGGACTTACCCTGTCTCCTGTCGACACCCTAAAATCTCCAGCCGGCCAAACAGCGTCCCCGAAGCCTTCTTCCGCTTCGTCGTCGGCGAGCTCGGATCCATCAGTCAGGACTGGCAGAACAAGCGTGCCGTCAACCAGATCATCCACATCGTCATTCAGTTCTGCGAATGCCGCCAACATGAAACTTCATTTGCCCGACGAAAATTCCAACAAGCGGGCCGATTCAACTGAGTCCACTGCATCCAGCGAGACTGCGCGTGCACCGAGCATGTCCACCGCGTCAACACGAACGCCGTCGCCTCTTGCAGCACAGCCGCCAATGTATTCCATTCTGGTGGTCTGTCCTTTGGTATACAGTCGCGATGCGACTGTCAAACATATCGAGATGACTTTACCGAAGGCGGTGCCAGCCCAGATTACCGCCAAAAGTTCGATTGACGAATGCCAGCAAATGATTGGAGGAGAGGATCCTGTTATCTTCACCCACGTGGTACTTGTGCTCCACGAATCCAAGGAAGTCATCACCTTCATGGATCAAATATTCCATTCGCAACCGCATTTCGCCACTTCAATCATCGTCATTTCCGATCTGGTTCAGAAACGCGAGGTCATGGCCGAAGCCCCAACACACGACTACGACAAGTTGATGGAAAAACGTCGTCTGCGCTTCATTTTTAAGCCCCTCAAGCCGTCCAAGTTCGCGGTAATCTTTGATCCGCAGAAGGAGAGGGAAATAAGTACAGATCGGAATGAGAACAGCGCGCAGCAAGTGGCTGTCAATCAGAAGGCGGTGTTCGACGACATGAAGCATCGACTGGGCAACAAGGGACATCGGGTGCTGCTTGTTGAGGACAACAAAATCAACCAGACTGTAAGTGTCGCGCTGCGACTTCCGCAAGACTGCGTGTGCTCATTCTTACTGCAGGTGCTCCTGAAACTGCTTGGCAAGACGTCAATCAATGTTGAGACGGTTCTTGATGGAGTGGAGTGCACCGACAAAATTTTCGCACACGACCATGGATACTATTCCATAATTTTGGTGAGAATCAATCGTGTGAGGCAGCTTAGATTATCAAAAGCTAACAGGAACGACAGTGCGACCTTCACATGCCCAACAAGGATGGATACCAGACCTGCAAGGAGATTCGAAAATGGGAGAGGAAGACCAAGCAGCCACACCTGCCGATCATCGCACTGTCGGCGAACGTCCTGGGAGACGTGTACTCAAAGTGCGTGGAAGCCGGGTTCAACTCTTACGTGACGAAGCCGGTGGATTTCAAAGAGCTGAGCGCGGTGATGACACGATTTCTGGATCCGGCGGATCGATCCAAACCTCACGAATTCATGCGACCGCGGAAAGATTGAGCGAGACGGCATTTTGAGTTCTGAAACGGGACCAAACAGTGAAAATGAGCGCTTTCGGTCGAACGTTGCATAACGAAGCGGAAAACCCCCGACCGGCGTCATTTGGATTTTGAGAGGGAGCAAAATGGGGCGATACCGAGACGCAAGCAAGCAAACAAGCAACATCAGCTTACTCGATATATCAGCGTGGTTCGGTTTCTCTCGCGTCGTCCCTCATTTCTGGTTTTTGTTTTTTTAAACGTTCGAGTTTCATTGCTATATGCACTTTGCTCTTTTTTTTTCTTTTCTTGCCCTTCGCCTTGAAATTGCATTTTCGAGAGTAAGGGTGGACAGGCTTATTTCGGAATGGAGTAATGTTTAGGCTACGGCATCTCTATACCGGCGCTTTGGATGGCAGGGGGAGGTGCAGTACACGCGATAGGGCATCTTCAGACAAGAGGCAGCGGTATAGCGTGGTGCTTTTCTTTCTCTATGACTAGCTACGGCTGCAGGTGCGGCACTCAAAAAGGAAAAGATCGGAGAGGGTCTAGGCAGGCGTGCGGTGTCCTTGTTTCTGCGGGGAAGAGGTGGCAAAAAGAAGGCAGCAGCAGGGGAGACTAGAGGCCGGCATGGCAGCCTGATTTTTCTCTTGGTCGCGAACCTGTATTATACCATAACCTTGAGCATTTAGGAGTAGACGGAAAGAGGACCAAGAAGGATTTTGACATTACATTAGCTCAGTACCCTGTCACCGGTGAAGGCGGTCGCGGAGTTCGCAGCGATGTTTCGCACTGGAGCCGAGACGAGATGGTCGGGCTCCGGGCTGCGCTTCTCTTGGCCTTTTTTTAGCCTGTTGTAATGACTCCAATACGGAGTAAGCTTGATCGTCATTCCTTCACCTCGGCCCTGGACTGTGCTGCACGACACACTACTCCATACTTTACACTCCAGGGCGCAGCGTGGAGGCTCCACGTCGTACAGAGCCGCACACCACTGCAACTGCAACTATTCTTGGTCCTCCTAGCTGCTAGTTGGTTGCGCCGTCCGTTTCCTTGGTCGTGTGATCGGCCGCTTCAGCGATCCAGAACGGTTTCATCGTCACTGCTTCATCGCTTGCCATCACTCCTCGTACCGCTTTAATAATCGCCGCTCCCTCAACCAAACGATCGCCTGTGGCCTCTTCGCTGGCCTGCACCCCGACCACACTCCCTGTTCACCTCGCAACCACCTCCGTCATCGTCGCAAACCGCCGTCCATGCGGCTCCCACGCGCCCTCTCAACGGCGCCCTCGTCGCTCAGCTACCTCCTCCTCGCCCTCCCGCTCCTTGCGCCCTCCGTCCTCGCCGCCGATGACCTCGACATAGAGGTCACGAAGCCCGTGTCGTGCTCGCGCAAGACGCGCTCGGGCGACAACATCGAAGTGCACTACCGCGGCTCGCTGCAGAGCGATGGCAGCATCTTCGACGAGAGCTACAAGCGGGGGAAACCGTTCGAGTTTGAGCTCGGCTCGGGCATGGTCATCAAGGGCTGGGATCAAGGGCTGTTGGACATGTGCATCGGCGAGGGCAGGAAGCTGACCATCCCGCCTGAGCTGGGCTACGGCAGGAGTGGCAACGGGCCGATTCCGCCATCTTCGACGCTGAGTTCGTGCGCCAGAACTTCTTTGCGGTTTTGGGTTTGCTGACTTTTCTGTGGCTAGTCTTTGAGACGGAACTCATGGGTATCGCAGGCGTGGATCCGGACACTGAACCGCCGGGCCATCATCATGAACCCCCACCCCCACCCCCACCCCCGCATTCTGGCGACGAAAAGCATGGTGGCAAGGACGGGCCAAAGGGGCCCCCGCCGGATGGTAATGGCGAGTGCCGGTTGCTGGGTCCATTTGCACTGCTCATTCAAGGTGCATTGGGCGCACTGGCCATGCTATCGCTGGTTTGGAAGAGATACCGCGAGAGGCCAAGACGCCCGGTCAAGGTCTGGGCATTCGATGCCTCGAAGCAGGTCGTCGGTTCTATGATGCTGCATCTGGCGAACCTCTTCATGGCGATGCTTTCCTCGGGCGACTTGAGCGTCGCTGCGGAGGAGACACTGGAGCACCACAAGCCGAAATTCGCTCAGGACAAGGACATGCCCAACCCGTGCTCCTTTTACCTCCTGAACCTCGCCATCGATGTAAGTCTATATCTCGGGAGATATTGGTATTTTCTTTTCTGACGGCATCACAGACCACGATCGGCATCCCTATCCTCGTGGGGCTCCTCCGTGTGCTGCACGCCCTCTTCCTCAAGACGCCGATCGCAAACCCGCCCGAGTCCATCAAGTCAGGCCACTACGGGCAGCCACCGCGCGCGACGTGGTGGCTCAAGCAGTGCTTCATCTACTTTCTGGGACTGTTCGGTATGAAGTTGTGCGTCTTCATACTCTTCCAGCTGCTGCCGTGGCTGGGCTGGGTGGGCGACTGGGCGCTGCGCTGGACAGAGGGGAACGAGGCGATGCAGATCGCCTTTGTGATGCTCATCTTCCCGCTCGTCATGAACGGCCTGCAGTACTACATCATCGACAGCTTCATCAAGGACACGGCCGGCGGCGACGGCCGGTCGGGCAACGCGTCCGAGGAAGACGAGGAGCGGAGGCACTTGCGGAGCGTGGATGACGATGACAGTGACGATGACGACGACATCGACGAGGTTTACGGCTTGGGCAGGGAGAGTGTCGAGCCGACGGTGAAGCGGCCGAGCGGGATTGATACCCAAGCGGCATTGAAGGAGGCGAATCCCACGCCGGTGCCCCAGTATGACCCGAGTATCGAGGCGTCGAGCTCGAGCAGCCCGCGCAGCTCGAGGAGCGGGGCTCTCGAGAGGAAGGAATTGGGCCAGAAGTAAATATAAAAGCAGGGCGGCGTTGGTGGGCACATATTGATATCACATCAAAGGTGGAATGGTTGCGTTTTTGTTTTGTCCTCTGGCAAGAACCACGGTTTGGGCGCTGGTGTTTGTTTGTTTTCAGGCCTGGGGGCCCGGTAGTTGCTTTATGATACATTTCATTCTTTTGTCGGCATTCATACCTTCTGGGGCAGTGTCTTATCACTTGTATAGAGAAACAAAGTACAAGAGTTTAAAAGGCGCTCATCTTCAAGAACCTTGTCTCCTCATTCGTGATGCCGAAGAAAACGGGTTTGGCTGGGGGTGAATGTGTAGCTTGAGGACAGTGAGGATGGGGGGGTAGCTGTGATCCATCCATCTCAGCCCAGCCCGGATAGCCTTGTACGTGGACGCTGTTCTGGATCTGAAAGGCAAGTAAGGATGCATGTCTGGGTGATATTCAATCAAGATGTTGAATAGGCAAGCAGAGGCAAGGATGAACTGTACGGTGAATGGATTGGTATATTGACGTCGGCCTTTGATATTCACTTTCACACTCTGGCAAGCAGATCATCGCAAACTTGGCTCTAGGCGCTCTCCCTGATGGCCGTCTTCGCGCTCGCGATGGCCTCCTTGGCCTTGGTAACCTCCTCAGTGGGCGCGGCACCTCCGGCTTCCTTGTTGGCTTCCTGGCCGCGATGTCAGAGAAATTGCGTGCATTGGAGATGATGAATTGCAGGATACATACGAGTTCGTCCTCGAGCTTCTCGATGGCGTCCTTGATCTTCTGGCGGAGAGTGGGGATGACGTTCTTAGTCTCCTCGAGAGCTTGACGCTAAACCGGCAACAAGAGCTTTTAGCCCACTTGAAATTCCATGTGTGACAAGCTGGATAAATTACCTCCTGCTTTAGCGTGTACTCTGCATTCTCGTCGCTAGTGGTCTCCTCCTCGAGCTTCTTGATGCGGGTTTCTTGCTGCTGCTGCTCCTTGTGATAGCTGGCCTCTTCCTTGACGAGGCGGATGACAGAGGAAGTGGCGACGGCAAGCTTGGACGGGGGAGCCATGTTTGCGGTGGGAGAGATGTTGTTGTTGGCCGTTGGTGTTTTTCGGTATTGATGATGCAATTCCTCTCCTACGATGGCGGGGTGAACGATTGGTGGGGCAGGCGCAGCAGGTGCCAAGCCTGCAGCCCATCACTTTTCCGTTTTTGGTCGAGAGCGCGTCAACGCGCGACGCGGGTCGCGTAACGCGTCGTCCAGGGCGCTTGGATCAACCTCAACCTCTGATTGCCGACGAAACTTCAGCCCGCCGCTTTCCTCATTCCATCCTCCCCCCCACACTGCAAACGCCATGTCGTCTCCCGCACAAAGGCGCTCGCAGCGCAGCTCTGCTTCAGCTACTCCCCGCCGGAGCCAGCGCAACGCCCAGATTCCTTCCAGCAGTCCCTTGGTTGCTGGCGCCGACCAACAGCTGCAACCAGAAGCATCGCAGGCCTCTACCTCCAGAAGCCGTGTCCAGCAGCAAAATGTCCCCACTTCTTCGCCATTGTTCTACCGCTCGTCGCCCGTCGATGGCTCTGCCCCTGCCAATGGCGCCTCCAACAGCACCGATGGCGACAGAACGCCGAGGGCATCGGCCATGAATGTTGGAGGTAGGAACAGCACTTTTGAACCACTGGCGATAAAGATGCTAATGCGATGATGCAGACTCATCCCCCATCCGCTATGCCTCCAGCTCCAGTCCTACCCGCGCCGGAAATGCCCAGCGCGAACCCCGCAGCAGCAGCAGCGCTCTCTTCGTCCAATCCACACTCTCCGGCCCGCCAGGCTCATCGGCGCGCAACAGGCGAAGCGACGTAAACTCGGATGTTTTTGGCGGCTCGAGTGCTCGCGGTCGCCGTCTCTTCGTGGACCAGCACGGCAACACCGTCGGTGCTGGGGCCCAGGCTTCTGATGTCAATACCTTCTCCAACGTCGACCCCCACACTTCGGATGCCGAAGCGCTGGGCGGTGACTCCAGCCACCTCGTCTGGGGTACCAACATTTCAATTAGCGACTCAATGCACGCCATAAAGGACTTCTTATCCAACTTCCAGAAGAAGTACCGCATGATTCAGGACGGCGAGCTGCAGGAGGGACAGCAGGTGCCCCAGGAGCACCCTGGCGCGACGAAGGAGTACGTTGAGATGATGAAAACCATGCTGGACTTGGGCGTCACAGCGCTCAACTTGGATGCGCGCAATCTGAAGTCTTACCCTCCTACGCGGAAGCTGTGGCACCAGTTACAAGCCTTCCCCAACGAAATCATCCCGATGATGGATGTGGCGATCAAGGACGTCATGGCTGAGATTGCTGAGAAGCGCATGAATGAGATGAGAATGCAGCAGCAGCAGGGCCAAAGGCCTCCGAGGGCGAGAGATGGCAGCTCCCTGCCGCCCGATCCCAATTCGGACGCCGACTCTCCTGCCGCTTTCCCCAGCGATGCAGCAGGTGGAATTGCAGAGGTCCCCGATCTGGTTCGCGAGGTTGAGTCCAAGCTCTACAGAGTGCGCACTTTTGGCCTGGACAACACCATCAACCTCCGAGAACTCAACCCGAGCGGTATGTAGCTGATCCTCCCCATTGACATAAGCGATACTGACATGGGCTAGATATGGACAAGATGGTTAGCATCAAGGGTCTTGTCATCCGGACTACTCCTATTATTCCGGACATGAAGGACGCCTTCTTCCGCTGTTCCGTCTGCAATCACACGGTCAAGGTTGACATTGATCGTGGCAAGATCGCGGAACCCACTCAATGCCCCCGACCGGTTTGCAACTCGCCAAACTCGATGCAGATTGTGCACAACCGATCCGGGTTTGCGGACAAACAGGTCATCAAGCTCCAAGAGACACCTGACAGTGTTCCTGATGGACAGACGCCGCATTCCGTTTCTCTGTGCGCGTACGACGAGCTGGTTGACGTCTGCAAGGCAGGTGACCGCGTTGAGGTCACTGGCGTCTTCAAGTGCAACCAAGTCCGGATTAACCCCCGCCAAAGAACGGTGAAGAACATCTTCAAGACCTATATCGATGTTGTCCACATCCAAAAGGTGGACAAGAGGAGGATGGGTATTGACACAACCACAATTGAGGAAGAGCTCTCCGAGCACATTGCCGGCGACATTGACGAGGTGCGGAAGGTCAGCGAAGAAGAAGAGGCCAAAATCAAGGAGGTTGCTGGCCGGTCCGACGTCTATGAGCTGCTTGCAAGGTCGTTGGCGCCCAGCATCTACGAGATGGATGACGTGAAGAAGGGCATTCTCCTCCAATTGTTCGGTGGCACCAACAAGTCGTTCGAGAAGGGAGGCAGCCCGAAGTACAGGGGTGACATCAACGTTCTCCTGTGCGGTGACCCGTCCACCTCCAAGTCCCAGTTGCTCCAGTACGTCCACAAGATCGCACCACGTGGCATCTACACGAGTGGCAAGGGTTCCTCAGCCGTCGGTCTGACAGCCTACGTGACACGCGACCCTGAGACACGCCAACTCGTGCTCGAGTCGGGTGCGCTCGTCCTGTCAGACGGTGGTGTGTGCTGCATCGACGAGTTTGACAAGATGTCGGATGCAACGCGCTCGGTGTTGCACGAAGTCATGGAGCAGCAAACTGTTTCCATTGCCAAAGCCGGCATCATCACGACGCTCAATGCCCGCACCTCCATCCTCGCCTCCGCCAATCCCATCGGCAGCAAGTACAACCCGAATCTCCCCGTCCCACAGAACATCGACCTCCCGCCCACCCTACTCTCGCGTTTCGATCTCGTCTACCTCGTCCTCGACCGCATCGATGAGCAAAACGACCGCCGCCTCGCCCGCCATCTGATCGGCATGTACCTCGAGGACACGCCCGACAACGCCTCCGCCAGCGAAATCCTTCCCGTCGAATTCCTCACCGCCTACATCTCGTACGCGCGCTCGCACTGCCAACCCCGCCTGACGCAGGCCGCGTCGGACGAGCTCGTCGCCGAGTACGTGGCCATGCGCAAGCTGGGCGAGGATGTGCGCGCCGCCGAGCGCCGCATCACGGCGACGACGCGGCAGCTCGAGTCGATGATCCGGCTGGCCGAGGCGCACGCCAAGATGCGTCTGGCACCGACGGTCGAAGCCTCGGACGTGCGTGAGGCAGTGCGCCTCATCAAGAGTGCCCTCAAGCAGGCGGCGACGGATGCGCGCACCGGCTTGATCGACATGGCGCTGCTGACCGAGGGCACAAGCGCGAGCGAGCGGCGCCGTAAGGAGGACCTGAAGCGCGGCGTGCTGGCGGCGCTGGACGAGATGACGCGCTCGGGCGCGGCGGTGCGGCTGAGCGACGTGGTGAGGAGGGTTGGCGAGGGGGCGAGCGTGGCGGTCGAGAGCCAGGAGGTGGTGGAGGCGTTGAGGGGTTTGGAGGCGGAGGGGAAGGTGCAGGTTACGGGTGAAGGGGCGAGGAGGAGCGTGAGGAGGGTTACGGGGGCTCTTTGAGAGGGTGTTTTAACGATTGAGCGCAGCAACTTGGATTACTTTTTTTTTTTTTTTTTTTTTTACGAACGGTAGGGGGAAGGGGAGAAAAAGGCAGCAAGTATAAGTGTACTGGGGGTTTGGGTCGTATTCATGAGATATCACGGGGGTTTCTTTTCTTTCCTCCTTAAGAGAGCTAGAATTTAGGATTATAACACGGACACGAAAATGCAAAAAGCTTCGAACGTAAAGAAGAGAGAAATGCTGAAAATTTTTTTTGAGTTGGTTGAGAGTAGTGTTCTCTATCCCAAGCATGTAGGGAAGAACAGAAGCAACTTGCTGAATCAACTTTCCTCTAGCTAGTAGTTTTCCGCAATAGTAATCCCAATTGTTTTGCCTGAGGAATGGTTATCTGTTCCCCCAACCTGTGCAAGATTACTCTGAAAGACATTATCATTTTTGGGCTGGAAGGGGAAGGAGTTGGTAGTAGTGGTTGGTGGTGGTGGTTGACTATTCTTCGTCACACTTCCCCCTTCTCACTGTCCATGAACTTGCCTTCCTCCCAGTCTTTGCAGGTGAAGTGAAGAGATAGAAAGAGGGTAAGAAAAACAGTCTACGAAATGAAATGAGATAAAGCATTCCGTACGACCTTGCAGGAAAAAAGTCGAAAAAGAAAGTTTGGCTAGATCTTTGATATATCCATCTCTTCTCTTTTTTTTCAATTTTCTTTTCTTTTCTCCGCCTTATGTATGGTGTTTGTGTGTGCACCCGATTAACAGCCTTTCCCGTCTCTAACGACGGGAGAGAGAAGAAGAACTTGACCAAGGCAAGGAACAAACGCGAGGAACCTCAAATTCAAGCCGCCTGAACCAGAAAAAAGGGGGGGAAAATGAAAAAAAGAACATCCACACCGCCAACGCCAACCACTGACGAATCCTAAAAGAAGAAGAAGAAGAAATGGCTCGACGAGATACTCCTTTGACAGGAGAAAAAAGACAAAACTCCCTCCACTTGCTCCAAGGAAGGAAAAAAAAAAAAAAAGCAAAACCCAGACCCAAGGAAAACTCTAACAACAACGACAACGGTTCTAAAAGGAGACGCATCCCCAAGCCGACAAGAAAGAGACAGAGAGAAGAGCCTCCCTACAAAGCCAACCCACCAGCCTTACCACTCGTGATCTGGGTCAGCGTCTCGTAGCCACCCACCTGCGCCGGGAACTCGCAGGCCGAGGAGGCGGGCCGGTACTCGGCCTTGACGACCGAGATCTGCAGGCCGGCGACCTGGTCGGCGGCGACGGGGGATCCGTCGGGCTGTCAAACGGCGAGAAAGAGTTAGCGTGGTGTTCGGCGTGTTGCTAACGTATGTGATGTGGTGCGAAAGCAGAGATTGCTATCGAGGATTGCTCCTCAAAAAAGAAAAAAGGTTCCAAAAACTCACTTTTGCTATTCTCCACGCAAGACTCTCCGTCAGATACGGCACCACGTCCGACGGGTCCATGCAGCCCAGCTCGCCGCTGCCAACGCGCCGCTCGAGCTCGCGCGTCAACGACACGGCAGCGTAGATGTCCTTGCTCGCGCCGGCATCCGGCATCGCCGAGCTGTCCATGACGAACAGCGGAGCGGCGCCGGCGAGGTGGCTGTCGGTGCGCCATGCGGCTGGCTCGTCGTTGAAGTCGCCCAGGAAGAGGTAGATGGAGCCGGAGCCGTCGAGGGCGCACTTGTCGATCTTGATGTTGGCCGTGTATTCGAAGCGCTTCTCGTTCCTGGCGGCCGCGTCAGGGTCGATCTGGGCGGGTTGGAAGAGCTGCTCGACGGAGTCGGTGGTGTCAGCGATGTCGCTGCGCTTGGTTCGGTGGCCGATTGTGCTCTGGCCGTAAAGGCTGTTGATGGTCTCCTTCAATTTAGCCTCGTCTGGGTTGTCTTGGAGCTCTGGATAAGTGTAAAAGAAATTCTTAGTATCACGGGCTGATTTGGAGGTCCAGTAGGTGCCGTCATCTTTGGAATGGAACGGATAAAGCGCTGAGAAACAAGTTAGCCACGACAGCGGATGGATTGTGGAACATATTCCTACGTGAATCGACATCCTGGTCCACTCCAGAGTTGACCATGAACGTGGAGTAATCCTGAGGTGCGCTTTCCACGTAGCTGCCTGGGTTGAGTGCCTGCCAGATAGCAAAGCAGCGATCAATGTTCCTACCAAACATTAGACTGGGGCCAGGCAAACAGAAAGGAAGCGTGCTCACGTGTGGTGAAGCATGAAGGAAGGATCAAACGCCGACCATGGCACAGCAAGCATGTGGCCATTGGCGCCACCGACGTAGTTGTGCACCCAGCCGTGAACAGCCTCAATGCTCTGGTACTGAACAGGGTGGTAAGAGGCCATGTTGCTGAAGATGGTGTAGTTGTGATAGTTGGAGAAGAGATCATAAAGAGCCTCACGCATCTGCGGGCGGAGGTTGTTCATGTTGTTGATGACGCCGTTATCCTGGATCTTGGCGTCGGCTGTTTTGGTTGTCGGATACCTCATAGTCTGGGTGTAGATTGAGAATTGTTCGTTGCTCTGCTCTTGTTAGTCAGTTGTGACTAAGAGGCTGCAAAGCACTCTTGGAATTACCTGGCTATAGAGAGCGTCGTGATCCAGAGGATTAAACTTGTAGGAATACAAGGGGTTGTGGATGGTCTCTGTGCCATTGTGGAGGGTGACGTTGATATTCGGCGCAGTCAAGAAAACGGGCACGTTGGTCTCGCCCTCCGGAGGAACGACTGCCCAGTCCCAGTAAGGAAATCTGAAAGTGTTGGCGGCGGCCGCTTGCTCGTCCCTTTCTGGCCCGGCCGGCCAGTCATTCGCAATCTCGAGCATAAGACCTTGCAGTGTTTGCTGTCCCGTCATGAGTGTCTTTCCTCCAAAGAAACAGGATCAATCTTACCTCCCAGAGGGCAATGTAGGGCCTGTGCCATGGCAAAAACAGGTTGGACGAATGTGTGCAGTACCCTGCCCTGCTGGATCCTTTTGACTCTACGCCATCCCAGGGCACAAATGGCATGCCATGAATTCCTGTTACCCGAATCAACATCCACCTCATCCAAGCCTGTAGTCCTTCCTCCGCACTCACCGGAAATGGAATACCACGACGTTCTCTCATCTTGATCCATCTGCTGGAGCTTCTGCATCCCCAGAACAAACAGATTCCATTGGGCTCCGGTCTTTGCAAGCTCGCGGACCTCCAGCCGGACCTGCACATCAGCCTGTGCGATTCCAGTGATTGCGAGGGGCGTGTGGCCGTTGTCTTGGCGCCTCGACTTGGCCAAAGTTCCACCGTTCAAGTCGGAGACCTTGTGTTCTGCGAGGCGGCGGCCAAGGCTCAAAGGCGAGCTCGTGACGGCAGACAAGAGGCATGATCCTGAGATTGCCAGGGCCAGCAGCCGGTGGCCGAGGGCCGAGCGCATCTTGGATGGTGGGGTGGGGGTTCCAGGAAGTGGGAGAAAAAGCAACTGAGGTGGTTCACAACGAGTGAGGTAAGAGGCTGGGTTGTGCAAGAGGCGGCAGGGTTATAAAGCCACTACGACCAGTCCACGGCAGGCTGCATTAAAAGGTAAACAAACAACAGACTGCAACGAGAGGAAAGAAATGGAAATGTCTGAGGACGAGAGGAGGAGACGGATGACGAGGGCGTGTCTTTTAACTCTTGGCCTCAGGGCCAGTGTAGCATATGATGCAGACTAATATCAGCGGCGGTGTCATTTTCACGAGGTACATACATACACAGTGAAGAAGCATGTTCAGCTCAGCTCATGCTCTTTTGGGCAGTGGTGCGAGAATCGAGCGGAGAAGCGTGGCGCTGGCCGGGAGACCCTGGCACGTCGGCGGATTACGATCAGCGACAGGGTAGCGGAGCGTGTCTGCGACAGACGCGCGAATTGCAGGATCACTGGTTGGAGTCGTTGAAGGTCAAGCAGCAGCGCCTTTGCGTGACGTCGGCTGCAGCAGAGACGAACGAGACAACGCGTACCAAAACGGGCAGCACTGCAGCAATCGCCGTGAGGTAAGCTTAACGCGCCATGGAGTTGAGACCGGATTGGGCTGCGCGTGTTCCTGAACCGGGAAAGCATCCTGACGGGGAGAATGGCGTGGAGGATGAGGTAAGGTTGATGGCTGAAACGTCGAGCAAAATGGTCTCTTTCGCTCGGCAAACCCTGGAACCGTCACACTCGCACAGCAGCCAGCCCGTCCGTCTTTCCGTCCGCTCGACCGCCTCCGATGCGCTTGCAGACGCGAGCGAGCTGCATGTGCATGTGCTTGCCCTGTGCCCTGTACCTACCTCTCCTTGCTGGCATCCGATTCCTTTCCCCGCCAGCCGTTGATTCACCGCCGAGTGCAGACCGACAGCCAGGCATGCTGGCTTGCTATATTTGGCTGCCTTCCGTCATTGCACCTCCGTAGCACGAGAAATATTGATTTCTGACGGCTGGCAACTGGTACGTCGATGCTTGCTCCGACCACTGTGGTAAAGAGATCATCGCCGGGATAACAACGTGTGAACCGCCCCTTCGGTGTAGGCTGCCATACCATCCCTGGAAGCCGCCGATGCTCTTGCCTGAGCCATTTTTGGGAGACTGAGCTGTTGACAGGTCACGCAGAGTCAGTCTGTAACAAGTGCACATAAAGGGGTCCAGCCAAAAACGTGTCGACAGCTTATCTGCTCGAGACCCGTCTTGTGTGTGTAGCTCTGCCACCTTGCTTCATGCACCCATCATTTGCGTGCTGCATGGGAAAATGCCGTCGAGGGAAGAAGAAACGTGCGGTCCGGCACTGGTGTCTGGGAATAGACTCGCCCCGGTACCTGAGCCATCCAAGGAACACCAGGAATGTTCCCCCATCAAACCTTACACACCCAGGCGCCCCAAAGCTCGTATCCTCTCCTTTTCGCTCTCACCACGTGCTGTCCGCTGATTCAGGATCCGAACCTCCACCAAATCTCTCGGGCATTCCTCTTCTCCCGGCGAACCATATACCAGCTTCGAACCGAGAGGGTAAACGGAATGTCAAATCGAGTGGGGGAGAGGATTTCAGCCAGCATCACCGGACCCAGTCCGAGACTGATGCTGATTGTCCGGGGAAACGGACAATGCACAGTGCTGAAGATCATCAGAGCCCGACATCAACCTACTCACCGAACTTCATCCTCTACCTGCAGCTGGTGTTGGTCCGACAACGAGACATGATGAACATGATGAGGAAACCAACGTGTGAACGCCTGAAGCTTCTGGCAATTTTCCTTAAATGAAGTAGCTTGGCACTCGTCCGTGAAAAAAGAAAAAAAATTGTAAGACGTCCAGGGTAAGTACCTAAATAATGCACTGGTTGCCCAGAAAGGGAGAAACATAAAAAGTGCCAAGGACTTGCTTCGTCTTGCAGCTCCGTTCCCAGGAGCGCCTTGTTGCTCCCACCTATCGATTCCGCTCTTCCAACGCCTTTTGGGATTTTACACATTTGAAGCGCTTTTGATTCCGCCGCTCCGCCTTATGAATTCGCCTCATCGTCAAGGTCGGTTCTGGGCTCCGTTCCGTGGAATGCGTCGCCAAAAGCGTCTCCTTCAAGACCCAAGTCTAGATCATCGCCACCCGTGTAGTCCGCCAACGCATCGCCAGCGCTGTCAAAAGCACTGAAGTCTGTCGCGTCGAACATTCCAGGCGTGTTTCCGGCTGCGGATGCTGATGCGGATGTGTTCATGCCATCTTGGCCATGGCCACCTGTTCCCAGATCCGGTGTGTCGCCGCTATCGTCCCCTCCGACATCACCACCCATCGTATCTTTGCTTTGTCCCGTCTCGCCGCCTGCATTCGCGCCGTCGTTTGTGTTGTTGGTGTCCACCATGACCCAATCGTCAGCCGCTTTGTCGTTGGAACCTTCACCGCCCATGCCCGACATATCGAGGTCTAGATCCATGCCTTCCATGAGATCCATGCCATTGGCTCCATTCGAGCTCCCACTTTCACTGGGTGCAGCTGATCCATCCCGGCCGTGTGCTTGAGTGGGTTGGGCGGCAGTGGCACCGAGCATCGCTGTTGATGACTGGCCCTGACCATCAGGCTGAGATACCGGGGGAACCTGGAGCGAGGACCCTCCAGGAGTCGAAACCAGTGAGTTTGACGTGTACTGCTCGAGTAATCCAGCAGCAGTGTTGTCACCGTCCATGGCTGAGTCATCAAGAGCACTGTTTGACTCGCCGTTGGTGGTCAAATTATCCGTCCCGTTTGCCTCGTTGCCATTTGTTGGAGCTGGAGCTGGAGGCTCTTCGACCAACCCCCCTTTCTCTAAGCAATTGACGTTCTTTCGGGGAGCAATGGTGACGCCTAGGGACTTCTCGACGTCTTCAATCACTTCATTGACCTTGGCGTCGGGATCTTCATTGTCTGAGGCTGGTGTAGCAGCCTCGCTGTCGGATGGGCGCCGAGCAGCACGAGCGTCACTGAATGCCGCATCTCTCAAGCGTCTCTCAGCCTGGATGTACGTTTTACTCTTTGTCAGCTCCGCCATCTTTCTTGCATGCTCAGCTTTCATCTTTTCCAGTTCTGCTTCCTCGTCCTTCAAGAATTTGTTGATCCGGTCGTCGAAATCCTTGTATTTTTCCTTGCTGAGCTTCTGGTAGGTCTTCGTGGGTGCGGGTGCCTTCTGACCACCAGGAACAGACGACGCGCTGGGAGCGTCGAAGAGACCTTCCGTGAGATGAGAAAGCTCACCCATAAGACCCAGGCCCAGGTCCACAGGCATAATTTGGCCTACTGCAAATGGAGAGGAGAAGACTTCTTCCATCCACTCGTGATGCTGGACGTATCTCATGGTGCTAATGTCTCGGGGGGTGAGATGATCGAGCAGATCTCCGATCGCAGTATTTTCTTCGTCTTCAATCGTCGTGTCATGCGCCATGCCTACGGCTGTGGGAGGCATACCACCCGGGACGTTACCGGGCAGGTGCGCTGGAGGAACTTGGCGGGGCCTCTTCGCGGGCGACGGCCCAATCGCAGATCCTTGGCCCTGAGGATAGAATTGAGGTTGCCTGAATCCACCAGCAGCTGCCTGCATCGCATGGCCGGGGTACATACCGCCAGACGGGACATGACCCTGTTGCATTTGGCCGGTCCCAGGGAAACTGATGTTTGGCCAATTATGCCTGTCGTGGAGCATGAACCTCTTCTCCATCAATTGTCCCTGGCTTTCCAAGAAACGACGCTCCGTCATCATCTTCTGCATCTCCGCATTGATCGGGATTCGGTTGGTGGGGACCCTCGCCTGTGGCTCCGCCTGAGAGAAGTGGACGATGTACAAGGCCTGATCCGGGATGGGGCCCTGTGAAGCTGGGTTTCTCGAAACTATGCGGTAGCGATGTCTTTGGTGTGAGGTGACTTGCTCGAAGCTCGGCCGGTATCCGCTGCGGCGAACGAGGATTTCCACAGTCTAAAGGCCAGTGAGTATGAATGGGCGCAGCGCAAGAGTTTACAAGCTCACATATCCGCGCTGCGACTCGTACGTGTAGCTTGACTCGGGGTCAGCCCACACGTATCCATCACTCGAGTACGCATGGCCCCGCTGGTTGACAGGCTGCCACTCGAGAAAAACAGTGCCGTCGTTTGGTGGATTCTGGAAATACTGCCATGTCATGGGGGCCACATCCTTCACGATCTTGGGCGCGCTAAGCAGGAATTCAACAGCCTGCTCAATGGAGAGTTGCGCAAGGGTGGGATAGCGATAGGACGAGATGAGGTGAACGTGCGGCAGCTGGTTGGCAACAATTGTTAGCTGGAGTCGCGACTCTGCGCGGATGCGCGCAACATACCAGGAACTGCGGCACCCCGAAGCTTGGGTCCTGCATCGTGAGTGGGCACGCAAACTCGATGCACGAACGCGACAAGGGACGGCGAACAATATTCCGGCAAGGGCAAAGGCGGGGAGGTGATATGCGGGACCACGTCGACGCGTTGAGCTGCGCTCCGTCGGAGAGCTTAGAGCGACGAACCAGCCAGGCGTGTCGTCCACCACCGCCGGCGAAAAGCCAGCCCGATCCGCACTACTCCCAAAGAGGAAATGGTTCAGGGCGACAACATCAACATCACCATTCCCTCAATAATTACCTATAACCTGCATGAATCGTATCACGATTACTCACATAAGGTCTAGCCTAGCAGATAGAAATACTTTACCTTGCGCTAAGAGATGTCCTTCACGTGCGAGCCGCCCTGTACGTCCAAGCTTCATACACGCAGCGAAATTTCTCCGAATCTCACTGCGCTCGTCATCAGGCCTGTAAAAGACGGACCGTATTAAATTGACTATGGATGGGAACTGACGTAATAATTTCTTTTCTTGCCCTTGGACGTCAAGAGCCTTTCACGCGGATTCGTGGCACGCTTATCGGAGCATGCGACTTTCAAATACACTGTGCTCTTTCAAACTAATCTACGGCTATGAAGGATCGACGCTACTTCCTATAACCAATGATACACTGCCCGAGGTAGAAGATCGGCGCAAGTACGGATCCGTAAAACGAGTGTCTACGTTGTGGCTAGCCACTCTGCTAAGAACGAAAATGCTCATATAATCCACCAGCGCCAATTGCTTGTTCGTCGACCCGCTCTTTGCAAAAACCAAAAGACTCGAGAAAACCTTATCCTGGCCGTTCTCAGCCCAGAATCTTCAGCCCACCCTTTGTCTTGCTCTGCTTCTTCTGCACCCCTGATCCCGTATTTGCATGTCCTCCTGAACCATGTCCTCCATGCTTGCCGCCTTTATTCTTCTTGTTGTCCTTGGGGACGACGGCTTTAATCTCCGTAGTACTGCGCTTGACAAGTACAGGGTGGCTGCCGATATACTTGCCCTGCATCTCCTTGGCGGCTTGGAAATAGTCATCACCGTTACTGAAGCTCACGAAGCCATAGCCCTTGCTCTTCGTGGTCCGCTTGTCTCTCACAACACGTGCCTTCTGAATGGAAGTGAAGCGAGAAAAGGCCTTGTACAGTGATTCATCCGTGACTTCGCCGGCCAAGTTTCCAACAAACAAACGGAAGTGGGCAGGGTCCCACTCCAGCAAAGAGCTGTCGCTCCATTGCTGTCCTCCGCCCTGTCTCACGACAGTCTTCTGCTTGCCATCTGGGCCTGATACGACGGCAGCGACACCGGAGTCAGCGTTGACAGCTGACTGGATCTCTTTGCTGCTGAGCGCCGCCGATCCTCCCGCCTTTTCACCTAGAGGCGTGTTGTTCGCGTTGGCTGGCATGTCTGAGCGACCCTTCGTACCCTTGATAGCAGTGTCATCTCTGTTGGCGTACGCGCTCTGCCACTGTGCTATCTGTGCCTCAAATTCTGGATCATAGGCGCTGTTGCCACCGCCATAGCCGCTGCTTTGGCCTTGGCCAGGAGCGGGGAAAGGGTTGCGAATCTGGGGGGGCGTGGGCTGCGAGTAGGGGTCGGCACTGGGCTGTTGGTAGTACGAAGGTTGCTGCTGATAAGCAGACTGTTGGTACCCACCGCCGACGTAGCTGGGCTGCGCTGCTGGATAGGCGCTCGGGGGCTGGGGTCCAGCAGAGACAGTCGGGGGCTGTGACTGCCAGGACTGGGTGTTGGTTGCTACGCTGCGCGGCTTGAAGCCGGTGAAGGCGCCATAGCCACCAGCGCCCTGGGACTTGCCATTTCCAGCAGAGGTGTTAGAGAACTTGGAGAAGGTTGCTGGCTGCGCAGAGGGTGGCGGACGCGCAGGGAGCGACGGATGGGGTTGAGGCGTGGACGAGTTCGACTTGGAACCTGGAGGCGGCGGATTGGACATGATGAACGGCTGGGCAAACGCTCTTAACGGAGTTAATGAGACTTACTGCTCACGCTCCTCCGTCTCCGATGCCGGTTGCTGCTGGGTTGGATGGACGCGATAGGGCGGAGCAAAGCTGGCGGGCCGTGCTTCTGGCGGCAGAACAACAAGATTTCGGGTGTCGCAGCTGGGGGTGGGTGCCTCAGGTGTGTGCGAGCGAGGATTGCAACGGAGGCAACGTTATGCAGAGCGCTTACAGGCGTGCTGACGAAGAGGAAGAGTCTGGGTGACGGGTGACGGGTGAGGGCGGAGTTTAGGGCGTGGACGGGCGAAGATTAGCAGTGGTTGCGTGGGGCTTGGCATACGCCTCTCGGGCCGTTTGAGGCCAAGTGTGACGCTGAGCGAGAAGCCTTACGATGATCGGACACCCAGGTGGCCGCGGCGGAAAACGTGCTACGGAGATGGGTCTCCGAGGACGGGCGTGAGGTGGGCGCGCGCGCGTGTGACGGCCGGAAAATAATCCAAGGCTCTCCAATCCCGGCGGCGGTCGGTTCTGTCATAGCCGCAAAAATATGTCGAAAGCCCCGCCGCTGGACGCCGGCCCACCCCACCATCTGGTATCAACACGCCCGTCCGGCGTCTCAACCGCCGTTTTCGCAGAGTGAGGCGCACCGGTATTGTTGAATGACTAAGTCAGCGCTGCGTGCCGCCCGCCGGACTCTTCTTTTCCCACACGCATTGCGAAAAGACGCGGCGGATCGCGAGTGTGCATTGGCTGGCATGTAGCGCGGGCAACCAAATGAAACCGCCATCAAGTGCCAGTGGTGTGCCAGGATGGCTCTCTATGCGGTCTCGAATCTGTAGGGCTCCAAGCGCAGACGTTCTGGACGAAAAAATACCTCCTTCCCAAATCTTGTGACGCAACGTGGGGCTGGCGCCGCCGCCTTATAAAGCATCCTGTCCACTCTCCGGCATATCGGCGCCCTTCACATCCCACCTCGCTCTCAACCCTCCTCCACTCCCATCCTTACCACCCTATCCCCAGACCTTTAGTCCACTCCCACAAGCATCATGTCTGCTGAAACCGCTGTGTAAGTTCTCTCTCTCGCCAAGTCCCTCTACCCCGCCGTTGGTGCCGCCGCGCCTGTTGAGTTCTCAGCTCGCTGTCGGAGCGCTCGGCATCTGCTCAAACGCCGACCATGGAGCTGGCGACTTCTGTTCCCATTGACGAACCGATAATCTGACTATAGCGCGCGTCTCTCCCACATCGATGTGGGAGGACCTGCGCGCCCTGTTGCTAGCGGAGATTGGGGCCTCATCGGTCTGGTAAGTACTGCAGCTCAGCCTGACACTTGACTTTGCTAACCTCTGTATAGGCCGTCAGTAAGTAGCAACGTATCCACCGACCACGACACAGTCCTAATAAGCATACAGTGGGCCAGAACCTGATTTTGAACGCCGCTGACCACGGCTTCACCGTCGTCGCCTACAACCGTACCGTCTCCAAGGTTGACAACTTCCTTGCGAACGAGGCGAAGGGCAAGCCCATCGTTGGTATGTTGTATAGGCTTCAATGCGTGCCAATTCGTTGAACTGATTGAAAACAGGCGCTCACTCCGTGAAGGAGTTCGTTTCCAAGCTCAAGAAGCCCCGCAGGATGATGATGCTCGTCATGGCCGGCAAGCCCGTTGATGGTATGCGTCCGGAACAATTGGAGCGCATTTGTGGTTACTGATAGTTGGCAGACTTCATTGAGCAGATTCTTGAGGCTGGCGCCGAGGAGGGTGATATCATCATCGACGGTGGCAACTCCCACTACCCCGACACCAACCGCCGCACCAAGTACCTGGCCTCCAAGGGCATCCGCTACGTTGGCGCCGGTGTCTCCGGTGGTGAGGAGGGTGCCAGGTACGGCCCCTCCATCATGCCCGGTGGTAACGAGGAGGCCTGGCCCTACATCAAGGACGTCCTCCAGAGCATCTCTGCCAAGAGCGACAACGAGCCCTGCTGCCAGTGGGTCGGTGACGAGGGTGCTGGTCACTACGTCAAGATGGTAAGCCTCATGCAGTGTGTTGGAGGAATTGGCTTCTGATACTCCCCAGGTCCACAACGGTATCGAGTACGGCGACATGCAGCTCATCACTGAGGCCTACGACATCATGAAGCGCGGTCTCGGTCTGTCCAACAAGGAGATGGGTGATGTCTTCGCCAAGTGGAACACTGGTGTCCTCGACTCATTCCTTGTCGAGATTACCCGCGACATCCTGTACTTCAACGATGACGATGGAACTCCTCTCCTCGAGAAGATCCTCGACTCGGCTGGCCAGAAGGGTACCGGCAAGTGGACTGCCATCAACGCCCTCGACCTCGGCATGCCCGTCACCCTCATCGGCGAGGCTGTCTTCTCCCGCTGCCTTTCCTCGCTCAAGTCGGAGCGCACCCGCGCTTCCACCATCCTCAAGGGCCCCGAGCCTAAGTTCGAGGGTGACAAGCAGGCCTTCATCGATGACCTCGAGCAGGCTCTTTACGCCTCCAAGATCATCTCGTACGCTCAGGGCTTCATGCTGATGCAGAACGTAAGTCGCATATCTTCGCACCAGAATGGATGGGGCAGCAACTGACAATGTATCACAGGCCGCCAAGGAGTACGGCTGGAAGCTCCAGAAGCCCGAGATTGCCCTCATGTGGCGCGGTGGTTGCATCATCCGCTCTGTCTTCCTCAAGGACATCACCAAGGCTTACCGCTCGAACCCCGACCTCGAGAACCTGCTCTTCGACGACTTCTTCACCACGGCCATCAACAAGGCCCAGCCCGGCTGGAGGAACGCCATCAGCAAGGGTGCTCTGTGGGGTATCCCCACTCCTGCTTTCAGCACTGCGCTCAGCTTCTACGACGGCTACCGCACCAAGGACCTGCCCGCCAACCTGCTCCAGGCCCAGCGTGATTACTTCGGTGCGCACACGTTCAGGATCAAGTCTGAGCACGCGAGCGAGAAGTACCCCGAGGGCCAGAACATCCACGTCAACTGGACCGGCCGTGGTGGCAACGTCTCTGCCTCGACGTACAACGCGTAGAGCAAGACTGGGGAGAAGGCGAAAATTGAACGGCATGGATATTAGAAGGTGCATGGCGCGTGTCCCGTGCGGATGATGGAATTATTTGGTTACGCGTATATGCCAATTGAACATACGAATTGCAATGATGGTAATTGAGTCGTTTTAGATGCATGTGAAAGCCGTGGTTGCGGTGCCAAGGAGATAGATGGCGGAGTTAGGCGTCGTGTGTTGTCATATTTGGGGCAGGCGTCTAGCCAGGACAGCCGCGCGCTGACTCGCCTCACCCCGACAAGTGACTTCGTGGGAGCCTCAAGCTCAACGCGCCCTCATCCACCCTCGTCCCGCGCCTGACCGCCCCGCGCGCTGATTCCTTTCTCGTCGCTCCTTTTGTTCCTTTAATGCGTTTGCATGCCGCCTCAGCCACGGAACTGAGGGAGCACGCAGCTTAAGAGGAGGCACACCACTTCGCGCAATGGCAGACGGCAAGCGCCTCTCTTCTGCCGGGAAGGTCGCAACGCCTAAGCTCGGAGACCAGTCTATCCTGAATGACTCGCACTTGTTCAAAGTCATAGGCAAGCGGTAAGTTGAGCTCCCCCAGCATCACCAACCGCCCAGCCGCCTGCTTCCCCTCGCCCTACCCTGCGGCGCCCTGGCCCGCGCCCTGCGACACTGTGGCTCACTCGCGCGCCTGCAGCGTCAAGATCACGACGACCGTGGCCAACCATGTGGTCGAGGGCACCGTCTTCGCCGCCGACCCCGTCCTGAACGCCATCGTCATCAACACCTCTCCCGCCCCGCCGAACCCGTCGACGAACCTCGCCAGCCAGCCGGGCAACTACCACGTTGTCTCGATCCCGCACATCCAAGAGTTCAAGATCCTCGGCGAGGATGGCGCCGCCGCGGACGGAGCCGGCCCCGTAGGCGGCTTCGAGAGCGCCATGCCCAGCATCTCCGCCATGGACCTGGGCGCGCTCAAGGCCCGCGAGGACGCGGCGGTGCGCAAGCTGCTCGAGAAGGAGGCGACAAGGAACCGGGGCGTGTCGAAGGAGGCGCAGGAGATCTTCGATGCCATCAACAGGACGTACGTATTCCCTTCGCACCCCTCCCCCCACCACTCTAGCCTTGGCTTTCCCTCGCTTGAGCAAAATGCAACCACCCCCGCACCCGCATGTATGCATGGGCGATCAATCTATGACTATTGGTCTAACAGGCACAGGCTGCCCACCCGCTGGCACGATCAGACCATCATCGTCAACGAGGCCGTCATGCTCGGCCCGCCCTACACCGTCAATGACCTCAAGGCCGCCGAGGGCAAGGAGCGCAACATCGAGCTGATCAGGAAGATCATGGAGGGCCATGCCGCGCGGAAGAAGAACGCACAGGGCGCGAACAAGCCTGGTGTCGCTACGCCCATCCCGCCTCGCAAGGGCGGCTGATTCCACGTTTGATGGCTCATTCAACGACCATTAGGGGACGGATGGACGGACGGGCGGGCGGATGGACAGGCGGCTGCCGACAATGCAGGAACAAATTCACGAAAAAACAATTACAACAGAGCAGAGGGGATCTGCGGGGCGAGGGGGTGCAGATGACTGAACAGTAGTTGGTAGGTTGGATGGGGACTTCCCCCACAACAAGGATCTGGATAAGGCCTTGTGAAGCAATCCCATTCGGAACAGAGAAAAGGACAGTGATCGGACATAGAACCTGCGGCCTTGAATCAAAACATGTTCAAACCAAGCTTCGTTCAAAGGAGTAGACGATTCTGAGTGACCGGTTGATTCAATTCTTCTAAACTGAGTTTGGGCTCAATTCTAGATGTTGCAAAAAGTTCTGTTAACTTTTTTTCTTTTTAGTCTGTTCGCGGCCCCTCTATCGAACCACTGCCTCTTCTTTTTTCGATCTAACATTGCCAAACTTCTTCTTAAACCAGAACTCATAACAGTAACGAGATCGAGCTAGAAAAAAAAAACCCCCGTTGTAGTGCTGGCTAGTTATTCACTTCGACCCAGGCTTATCCTTCAGCGACCAGCCCATATAGGTAGAGCTTTCACTAAGAACGGTAACTAGATATTATTCATCTAAGGCTTTCGGGGTTCCCAGCACATAGCAAAGGCTTATTTATGGTTGTTTCGTTTTGGTTGTTGTATGTACTTAAACCTATACCTGCCATCAAATATCTCCCCTGACTGCGTGTACTTCTCATTTTACGACCACCTATATTGAAGAACGCTGCGGCTCTTTTGGTTAAAATAAAACTGCCTATGGATTAAAAGCCTTGGTTGGTTTGTTCATAGACCTTAACAGGGTTTCCACGTGGGTTGTTCACTTTCCGATCAGCATTGCGTGCATGTTTTCCGGCGAAAGGGCCGCCAACCTAGGAGGAGCCGCCGACGTTGGTGTAGCGCAGGTACGGCTTGAGCTCCCTGACCTCGCCAAACTTCTTCTGGGCGTCGGCGGTGCTGACGCTGGGCGGCACGATGACGTCGTCGCCGGCGTTCCAGTCGATGGGCGTGACGACGCCCTTCTTGTCGCCTAGCTGCAGCGAGTCGATGACGCGCAGCACCTCGGCGCTGTTGCGGCCCGTCGAGGCCGGGTAGATCATCATCAGGCGGATCTTCTTGGCCGGGTCGACGATGAAGACGGAGCGGATGGTGAAGGGCAGGCCCTTGGACGCGATGTCGCGCATGTCGTCCTCAGTCACCATATCGTAGAGGAAAGCGACCTTGCGGTCGGCGTCGGCGATGATGGGGAAGGAGAGGGTGGTTTTGCTGAGCTCGTTGATGTCGTCGACCCACTTGTCGTGCGAGGTCAGGTCGTTGGCGCTCTGTTCATTTTGCGTCAGCATGACTATTCGTCCTGGTGTTGATGAATATCTCTTTTTCTTACCAGACCAATCATCTTGACGCCGCGCTTCTCAAACTCATTCTTCAGCCGCGCGAACGCGCCCAGCTCCGTCGTGCACACGGGCGTGAAGTCGGCCGGGTGCGAGAATAGAATCGCCCAGCTGTCGCCGATCCATTGGTGGAAGTCGATCTCGCCTTGTGTTGTCTGGGCCTTGAAGTTGGGGGCTACGACAAAAGGTCAGCGTTTTCCAATTCCTCTTCCCATCAATTTATATTTCAGGTTATTGTGTTTCCGTACCGGTGGCGCCCAGACGCAGGCGTGGCTGCTCGGCGGGCGTCTGCAGAAAGCGGCGGAACAGAGGCGTGGCGGGGCGCTGGATGGTGGTGGAGCGCAGCGCGGGGCGGGCCGTAGCGCGCAACGAGGCGTTGAAAGCTCGGGGAGCGGCGCGGGTCAGGTAGGAGGCCATTGTTGCGATGGTCAATGTGTGATTGATGTGTCGAGTTGGTGGGAGGAAGGGTTGGAGTCGTGGATAGGTAGAATTGGAACTGCTTAGAAACAATGCTTGACCCGCTCCCGCGGCGGGATGGCGTCAGTCCGCCCGCGCCACAACGCCGGCTTCGCCCTCTAAAAGTGTATTTCCGAAATCGGAAGAGGCCTCTTCAACGTGCGTCTGGAGGATGCAGGTACAATTGCTGTTGGATGCAAGGTGAGAAGTCTCCTGCACCTTTTAACTGCGTCTTAATCTATCTTGCAGTAGTGTTGGAATAGAATAGCTCTCGGCCAGCAGAAGCTTTAAAGCTTTGAAGAAGCCATATGGGACAGCTTAACTCTTTCCTACAAGATCTTCGCAATGTGATAAATGAGCCATGATCTGGTCAGTGCGCTTTTGGTCTCGCGTCGCGGAGCAATTTATATATTCCTCAGCCGTAACATGATATTACTAAATATAGCTTAGCGCCTTCGCGCGCCTCTGTAAAAACATTGGTCGTGATGGGCCCCGAGGAAAGCAAGGCGCTCGAGGCCAATGTCTTGGGACCTGCAGAGAAATGGAGCGGTGCCAGACTTGGAGACATTACGTAGCCAAAGCTGCTTCCGAGCAAAAAGGATGGCATCTTGCCTGCACACACAAAGACCAATGCGAGACTTGAACAATGATGAATGTCTGGTATCAAACGCTTTTTTCAGTAATGTTTCCTGGACTTCCGAGGCCAACCTAATGGTCCTCTGCTGGCCGCCATCTGTGCCGATATTCCAGGCAAAATGCTGGAGGACAACGATCTTGCTCCCAGTTTCTCCCGTATTAAACTCCAGTGCACCAGCCCTACCCAGTGTGTGATGCGTATTCAGACAAAGAAAATCTTGAGAATTGACCTCTCCCAAAAACGCCAGTCGCGCTCATGATCCGACCGCTGCGTCTTTTGGCTCCTTCAGATGACCCACCTGTAACTCGCGTATCTGCCCGCCGTCTCCGACTTCCGGATTATCTTGACTACCTGACCGCGGCGAAGTCCGAGATATCTCGCGACGGGGTCTCCCTGCTGGATACGCGGCAGCTGGCTCTCCTTCAAGCGGTAGCGCTGGAGTAGCGCGGCCTTCTCCTCGGCGCTGAGCAGCACGTGCTTGGGGACGAGCTCGTGCTGGGTGATGTTGACCAGGAGGTCCTGCTCCATGAAGATCTCCATGATGAGCGGGTGCAGTGATGGAATGATCTTCTGGGCAGCGCCGGTGACGGGGACGGCGGTGATGAAGATGCCAGAGCTGAACTGGTTCTCGTTGAGGGTGTGGCCGAAGTTGCGCAGCTGCTTGACGCCGATATTCTGGTCGCCGTTGAACTCAACCCAGATGTTGCCGACGGACTCGGCGGGCTTGCGGGGGTTGTAGTGCTTGAGCTTCATGTCGTCGCTGGGGCTGGCGGAGAAGGCGAGGTGCTTGCGACTGCGGGTCAGGTTAACTGGCTGCCTGCATGGTGAAGCGGCGGCGGCTTTGCGGGCTCACGTACTCGACATAGCCGGAGGGGTCGCCAAACTTGCTGCGAAACTCGTCGAGGGGGATCTTGTACTCGACATCGGGCATGATGTAGCCCTGCGAGGCGCAATGTCAGTCAGACGGGTGAGAGGTAGCTGTGGGAGCTCTGGTCGTACCCTGTCTGCAACCATCTCGTGGGCAGTACGCCATGCGCGCCACAGGCGGGAAGCCTCGCGATCGGCCTCGGTGTTCCTGCCGTCGTCCATGGTTTGTGGCAGGCGCGGTGCGGGGGGAGGGTAGGTATGGAGGAGGTTGTCGCGGCGGTGGTGATGGTGATGCGCGCCAAAGGTTTAGAAAGAGAAATCCCCGCTCACCGCCTTTGGATCTGCCGGCAATGGCTCCCCGCGCCACTAACCATTTCTGACATCAACACCACGATCATGTCTGCTCCACAGATTCCAAATCTGCTCGACTCACTGCGATCTGGACGAGCTGGCGCACGTGGAAGAGGCAGAGGCGCCCGAAATGGCGGCAGCGAGCGTGGGGACAGCGCTCAGGACAAGATTGTCCAGCAAACCGACAATGATGCTTTGGGCTCCCGCTTGAGCGCAGTTGAGGCTAATTATCTCCGTGATCCGTTCATCAAAGCCTTCGCCGTTGGCCCCATCGAAAAGCGCGATCCCATGATCGACCAAGGTAAAGGCCCAGTTCTGCATTCTCACCGCAGACGGTTATTCTGATGCACCGGCAGGCACTTATGTTCGCACTACCGCCATCGACTACCTCGTGGATAAATTCCTGGCCACCAACCCCGAGCAGCCCAAACAGATCGTGTCGCTGGGAGCTGGCAGTGACACGCGCTTCTTCCGCATTCTGTCAGCGCGCGCCACTGCCCCTCTAGTCTACCACGAGATCGACTTCCCCACCAACACAAGGCAGAAGATCACAGCCATCAAACGCACACCATCACTCCTATCCGTCATCACCTCGCACCTCGCCAACCCTTCCGACCTCTCCATCTCAGATGACATGACCTCGCTACGCTCCCCTCTCTACAACGTCCACGCACTCGACCTCCGAGCCCTCGTCTCATCAGAAGCAACTTCTCTCCCAGACCTACCCAACCTCTCCCCAACCACGCCTACGCTGATCCTCTCGGAATGCTGCCTCATCTACCTCTCTCCAGATGATGCTGATAGCATCGTTGAAACCTTGACCACGAAGCTTATCCCCGCACCGACACCGCTCGCCCTAATTCTCTACGAACCGTTCAGGCCCAACGACGCCTTCGGAAAAGTCATGATCTCCAATCTGGGAAGGCGGGGAATCGTGCTGCAGACGTTAAAGAAGTACTCCACTCTGATGCGGCAACGTGAGCGCTTGAAGAAGTTCACCTTCACCAGCGGTCAGGCCTCTTCTGATATCAAGTTCATATGGGATACATGGATCAGTCGCCAGGAAAAGGAAGCCCTGGATGAAAGGGTCAAGGTGAGACCGGATGGTTTGGAGGAGTGGGTGGTCTTGGTAGAGCACTACTGCGTGGCATGGGGTTGGCGAGACGGTGATGGGAGTCTCTTCAGCGCAGCTTGGTCAGACTTTCCAGTTCAAGCATTGAACCCCAAGGAAGAGGAGATGGGCTAAGGCTTCGATGCACGGCGGGAGATTACGTGTAGATGTGAGTATCCTTTGCAATCCATCGACACTGCCATGAGCCTTCAATCCCTTCTATTGGTTTTCATTGGTCGATATGAGTAAAATCTACTTGACCTTTAGGGGGTCAAATAACAAGTCTCCAGTAGCAGTGGCTGAGCCCTTTTTAATTGGATTGTGCAGGAGTTCCACTCTCCTCTGAAAGCATTTCTGTTGCCTTGAAGACGCCCCGCCATACGCTGGATTGTCCAGGAAGCTCTCTTGTCCAAGGGAGTTTACACGATGATCGGGGATGTAAAGTTTGCTCCATGTGACCTTTATTCAACCGCCGTCTCCATCAGTAGAATCATAGTCCCAGAGCCAGACCGGAAGAAGATGGCCAGCATATGGCAAGAGGGTTGTGGGTGGCACCCATTCAACTGGATGGTAGACTACCACAACGAGGTAGATGTTCAGCATGCTCCTGAGCACTCCCCAAACTCTCGAAGCACCTCGCCTCGTCTGCTTGTGAGAGGTATTCTCATGACGGATCCCCGGACTGGCAAAACCGGATATTTGAACAAGAACTTCGGTGGCTACAAAACTCAGCGCGCCGGCGTCGCTGGCAGCTCACTCCTCCCCATACCTCCAGCCTCGGGCACAACCCTGTTAGACTCTGGCGCCTCAACCACCATGCCCCCGTAATCCGCTTCGACCGCATACCGCCCGTTCCCGTCCCCCACAGCCACGGGGTGAACATGCGAGTGCCCCGACTCCAAAGCCACCGTCTTCGTGTGATCATACGATGGCAACTCCAGCGCCTTGGCCTCCCCCTTCGCGCTTCCTTCCCCACGACGCCGCCGCCGCCTCGCCCTGACGAACAACGCCACTAGCGCCACCAGCACAAGCGCGAGCAAACCGCCAAGCACCCCAGCGATAATGGCAACCGTATCACCACCACTCCCGTCATCAGACGATGTCGACCCGGCCGAGCCACCGTCGGAAGTTTCGTTGTTACTGCTGAAGACGGGGAAGATGACGTTGCCGATGCTGTCGGCCGGGACGGCGGCGGCGGCGTTGGCGCAGCAGTTGGAGGGTTTGTTGCGCCGGCGGCAGCACCAGGTGCCGTCGGTGCAGTGGTGGACGGCGGCTTGGGTCCAGTTGGCTTCTTTGACTGTGTGGTGCGGACGGTTTTTTTAGTAGAGGTACGAGAGGTGTGTCTCTGACCCCAGGGCGCTTTTGGAGGGCCAATTGAAGAATAGAAGCACGCGGTGAGGAAGGAAGCTTCACGTACCATGATTGCACACAGTGGCGCACCCTTCGTTGTTCTGCTGTGTGCATCCGGACTGGTAGACGCGGCCTGCGTTCTGGTGGCTGGTGGACAAGCACAGCCCGCTGTCCAGGCACAGGTCGAGTGGTGCGGACGCATTGTTGGCGTTGCTTTTGCAGCATGCGCTCACCGTGGCTGTGGTGTTACAGGGCCTGAACCCGTCGTCCATCTCTTGGCCCCTGAGGTCGTAGCATGTGGCTACTCCTGCGGCCATCCATGGCGCCGTGGTGAGAAGCAGTGCGAGGATTGGGAGTATCATTTTTCTTTCTTCTCTGACGGAGCGGGGAATATGGCGATGAAACTGGAAATACCTGTCTCTTATGTATGCAGGAGAGTGGTGGTACAGGATGTGCAGGGTGGTGCATAAGCACTCGGTGGCCCCCTCATGTGCAACCTCATGGGGCTGGCGGGCTGACACTGAGAAACAGACCCCAACCAACTGATATGCTTCCATAGATTCCGTTGCCTAACAAGGGATAACACAATGAGCGATTCATTCGCCTTCGAGCACCAGTCAGCTTACCCGCCGCAGCAGCTGAACTAATCCCTTCTATAATTAAGACTGAGTGATATTACACAGCTCACACCTTTCTAAAAGACCATCTAGTAGCCATCATCCTTCACTTCCGACACCATGCAGCACAAGTCAACTAATGAATGAGAGAGAGGGAGAGAGAGAACGACAAGATATTGATTCAATTGACTATCTAAAGTGAAGTGAAGAGAGAAATGAAGAAGCCACCAAAAAAAGACTCCCCATTATCTCCTAGTCCCCCCAGTGCCAGTATGTCGACACTGAGGCTCCCCAAGGTCAGCCAGGAAATCAGATCCTGTCAGTTGCTGCTGGGAAGGCCCACCCGCCCCGGCTTTTTGTTTATAGAGGACAGCCTTGATCCTCTGGTCCCACTCAGCCGTCGGAGCCGGCCTCCCCCATCACCTAGTCCATCCGGCGGGATCATCAGGGGAGGTTCCGGTTGCGACTGGGGTCCGAAAACCCATTTGAATTTTTCTGAAACTTTTTCTGTCTTTCCAATCTAAGCCAAAAGACAAAGAGAAGGGTTTGGGGAGCAAAGGTTTGGAGGGCGGGTAGAGGGGCTGGTTATATAGGGGAGGAGGGGAGGTCTGTGCGGCGTGCCTCGAGGGCGCACATGGCGGGCTCTGGGCCGCTAAGCCTGAAGGGGAGGGGGCCATATGGTTTGTGATGGAATAGGCGCGTCCAGGCAGCTGCGTGGAAGCCCATGGAAGCTCAGTTCTACCGCTAGGCTGCCCTCGAGTTCGAATCCCGCAGAGACAGACCGGTTGTCAGAGCACGTGGGTTGATTAAACTATTACTGCACATTCTTCAAAACACCTACTACTTTTAAAATCCTCAGTACGCCCTTTAGTGCGCTTAAGATTGGGCAGTCTCCAAAAAAGACTCTCATTGTACACAATCCCCAGAAAACCAAACTTTTTTCCCCCCGACCAAAAAGCTCCTCCCCTCACCTCGGATCCGAGACGCCGTCTAACCGTAGTTGAAGGGATTCCTGCACAGCGGGCAGCTGCTCGCATTGCTGCTCTTGAACCACTTGTACAAACAGCTCGTGTGGAACAAGTTCTTGCACGTCCCGCAGCGCTTGCTCGGCAGCTGCTTGTCGGCGCTGATGATGGAGTAGCAGATGGCGCACTCCGTCTGGCCCTTCAGCGCACCAACCACGTTCCTCCGCCACGACACCAGTCCGTCCACCAGGTTGCCGTTGGAGAAGGTGACGACGCCTTGGCAGTTGCGCAGCCACGCCTGCCACTTCTGCTCCGACACGGCCACGCGGTTGATGCCCTCGACCTGGACGGGCGCGAGCGGGTATGTGGGCGGCAGGCGGATGACGATGGTCATGAACTGCTCGTCGACCTCGTAGCCGGCCGTAATCTCCTTGCCGCGAGTGTTGACCTTTATCGTCAGCGCCTCGTCCGCTGCCGCGTTGTCCTGGCTGCTGGCCCAAAAGCTGACGGCCCCGAGCGCGGCCGCGATGATGCGTGGCGACATGAAGCGCTCCGTCCAGCTCTCCACTGCGAGCACCGTCTGGCGCGACTTGCAGTCGATCCACCACGCCTTGGCGAGCGAGGGCAGGTACTGCAGGGTCAGGAAGTAGAGGTGCGCGGCGAGGTAGCGTGCGTCTGCGAGCGGGCTATCCGTGGCATGCTGGTCGTATTGCGCCACATCGAACTTGGAGATGTCGACGGGCTTTCCCTTGGTGTGGCCTAGGAACTCGGCCAGGAAGTCCAGAAGCTGTGGTACGTGTCCTTCCCTTTGCAAGTGCTCAATGTAGTCCGTCTTGACTTTGTATGACTGCATTTACTGGTGAGCAAGATAGCATTTGCTAGGGGAAATGTGGTAATCTTACCGAGTTCGTGAAATGGTCGAAGACGAGCACCCAGCTGAGTAGATAGCCACGAAGGTTGAGAGGCATGGCCCGGTTGAAGTCCCAGCCCGTCCTAACTTCTTTAGAGGGCGCTTCGAGGACAAGCGAAAGGAGCTCATCAGGCAGCTGGGCCGTTGTCTTCTCAAGCGCAGCATTCACCGAGATCTCCTCTTGAGCGGCGGGGATCTGCTTGTGGAGAATGTCGAAAGCGGCCTGCTGCACTGAGGTTGACTCGGTAACCAAAAGCGGAAACAGCTTCGAATTGTCAGCACATATGGAGCTTGGGCTGTGGAACGTGCAGCACTTACTTCTTCGGTACTCTCCAGCTGCGTAATGGAGATCGAGTTGAGCTGTCGAGACAGGAGCTCATTGACGATCTTGAGGGGCTGATGGCTGTAATCATCCAGGCCTGACTGGTCAGCACACCGTCTGCCCGTCATCATCGCAGAGACTCACCTTCGGATTGTTTGAGAAGCTCAATGAGGCCTTGGGATACTGCGGGCTGCGAAGACTTCCAAATCTCCACCAAATCCTCGTTCGGGTCCTCATCGGCCTGAAGGACCTTGAGAGTCGAGTAAAGCTTGAGCGATGCATGTATGCATGGGATGGCTCTGTTATCAATGTTAGTTGTGGGGTCAATCAAATGCCTAGGGTGAACTCATACTCTTCATATCCAAGCCCGTGGTCCTTGAAGCTCTCAGCTGAAGACCAGAAAGAGGTCAGGGAGGACAAGATATTCTCCCAGTGCTCGCCATATATGTCCTTCATGAGCGGAAGCAGCAACGAGAATGCGCGGCAGACCTCTGCCTTTACGTAAAGCGGAATAGCCTCCTCGTCTTGAAGCTCGAGCCAGTCGCTCAGGTGCTTCACGAAGAAAATGAGCCGCTGCTTCGCAATGGTGTCGGTGATTCCATCCTGATTCGCAACAATGGCATTGAGCAGAACGAGTTGTCTTAAACCTCCTTGCAGATCCTGGGCGATGTCGTGGCCAGTCAGCTGTGCGATGAGCTCATTGCACATCCGGGACGCGGATCCGTGAGATGCCAACGGAGAGCTATGGCCGTATAAGAACGCGGCAACGAGAAGAGTATCGGTGCTTCTTCGAATCTCCTTCAATGTCTCCTCCATGTTTGCAGTAGCCTTGGTTTGCCGGCCATGTGTTTCAATGAGCTCAGAAGTCACAAGAGCATAAGCTCGAGCATTGTAAAATGCTTCAGTCCCCAGACCTTTCGAGCATTCACGGAAAGAGTCTAGCGCCGCACGAACAAAAGCGGAATCGGAAGACGCGTCTTCAGACCACCAAGCTCCAGCCTTACTGATCCAGTTGGTAATCAAGCTTTGCATGTCTGCGACGACTTCAACCACATCGCTTTCCGTGTGAGGATTGTACACGTTGAATATGTCGTTTGATGTGGCACGGCTGACATTGTCGTTCGTGAGATTAAACGTCAGGAGAAGCTGCTTGTAGAGCTGGGCTTGCCTTTCCACAGGCAGCTTCTCAAAAACCGGGGCTTTGGCAAAAAGACGAGCTGTGTAGGCGGCCATCCTCAGAGCAGGAGCAAAACCCTCAGAGTCCCGTGGCGGGCTTGTGGGCTTCTGGTCCGGCTGAACCAGGTAGACTCCCCCGCCAAGAGGGTTGGTGATAGCGAAAGTAGGGTGTGGAGGAATCGCCAGAAAGGGCTTCAGGGCGGCTTCCCAAGCACCGTAGGTTGGCAGTAGCTTCTCCAAGAGGTCCGCATTGTCCAATTCTGAGTCCGTGAGAAGGTCTTTGGTGAGCTCGACGAGCGTGCTTGGTGAGACGGAATCAGCAGATGCTTCTACCAGTCCCCTGGAGATGACGTCGAAAATGGAGCTCTTGAGAGCTTCTTTGCTGCTGCTGTCCGAGAGAGTCGTCTTGATACGGCTTTCCAGGCTTGAAGCTTGCTCAGCGATCTCGTCATTGGGGTTTTCGGTGATCGAAACGAGTTTCTGGAGGAGTGCAGAGCCTTCTGATGTTGCAACATAGCGCCTGATGATATCAGGGTTTTGCTGGACAACATTGAAGAGACCTTGGAGAGCATTGTGAGCCTTATCTGAGATGGAAAGTGACTGAGTCAAGTCTGACAGGACCGTGTCGATCGTGTCATCGGACAAAACAGAAGATCCTTTTAGAAGCTGATTGGGGAAAGTCCAATCTGCTTCACCCTGAATAGAGAGTCGGAACCTGTCGAGAATGAACTTCTGAAGCCCAGGATCCGCCGAAGCCACCTGGCTTTGAGAGTCGAGCGAGGACAAAAGCTGCGCTAGCCCCGAAAGCTTCGCATGCGGTTCTGGCTCATCAACACACCTCTTCAAAGTCGCTTTCCAAGCAGCTTCGAAGTCCGGACGGTCACTGAAGACGCGCAGGATAGAGGCCAATTTGGGAGACGAGGGAGATAGGAAAAGCGAGGGAAGGTCATTCGTGACGAATGACGTGAGAAGCTCAGAACACTCGGCGTCTTCGAAAAGAAACGTCTTGAATGACCGGAGCATCGCCTCTACCACACCTGCTGCGCCATAAGGTTTACCATTCCGAGAGTTCAGCTGTTCAAGAGCTTCTTTGATGACCTGTGCGGATGACCGGGCCAGTTGATCGCGGACAATTGCCGGAGGATCGTTCTCAAGCAGTTTGGATGTTACTGTAGCCCACCTCTGGCCCTCGTCGCTGACCTGGTTTTGCGACGCATCGTGGCCTTTTGCCTGTGCCGGCAGCGACGTCTTCATATCCCCGACAAGAACAGTTGTTACTTGCTCCCATTGGCTCACAAGTACCAAAGGTACTGCAGGAATGGCCAAAGCTTGACTTATCAAGTTTGCTGCTAGAGGGGTCGGAACAGCCCATGTTGCAGTCTCTGGAGAAGGCTTAATGTACTGGAGTATGAGGGGGGAGACCATCTCGGTCAACATCTTCTCCTGGTAGCCTTCCGAGGAAGCTCCAGAAAGCGTCGAGGCAACCTTGAAGTATGCAGCGTAAGCGGCACCAAGGTTCGAACGAGGCTCATCCTTGCTGATGATACCACTGCGTATCGCGCTTAGAATTTCGACGGCCTCGACTGAGTCAGGAGGCAGCACCTGCTTGGGTAATCTAGTTATGATCTTATTAACGTTTTCCCAATACTCCCTGGGACCGCTCTGAGAGCCACGTTTCAAAAACTGTAGTAGTTGCTTGGTAACAGGCGTCTTTTTCGAGGTCGACTTTTTCGAGGTCGTCTTTTTCGAGTTATAGTGCTCGGTCCACACGGTGGGGAAGATGGTGGTGATTGCGACCAGTGTCTCCGAGAACTCATATGATGAGCCAGTCTGATCGGAATCGAGGCCTGTGGCGAGATATGACTGGGACACTGTCGGAAGGCTGGTCGATAGAGCATCTGGAGCAGACGACTGTTAGTCTTTTATGCGCTCCGCAGTGGTGGAGAGTACCAGCCTACCCCTTTGCTTCACCATGCATGTCCTGAGCAGCTTGTGTATAGCGCGCCTGACAGCGGGATCGTTGTGGGACGCAAAGTCCCAAATCTTGCCATCTCGTATGACATCTTCATAGCTGCTCTGCTCCTTTGCAAGCTCCTCGGCGGAAAGTTCGGTAAGCAGGCTGGCGATGGCCGCTATACTCGAGGCAATCACTCGGTTGTACTTCCCCTCGGCATCATCAGGATTTGTAATCCTCTCGTCGCTCAGAGTCTTTGGTGTCTCGTTGTCTATCACATTCCGGCAGTATTCAAGGATCTGTTGCTGGTATGCTTTGCGGAGGTTGTGCATCTTTTCGGGTGTGGAGAAGACCGAGTTAAAGGAAGCGTTCGCGGCCAACGAGACGGACTTGTCATTGTCGTAGAGGCCAGCCAGCCATGCGCCGACAACTTTGGGCATGTGTTTCGCAATGCGCCTACCGCATGCGACGGCGATCTGACCTTGAACAGTGTGGGCAAGCTGGCGGACGCGGCGAGCAGCATCAATAGAAGTTCGCGGGTATATTTGAACCTGGCAGATAACGCGCCAGTTAACACTACCGCCATATATGTACATGTTCGAGGACAACGCACCCACGCCTCGAGCACAGCCTCCTCCACCGGGGCAGACGACGAGGTGACGGTCGACTGTAGATCCTCCAACGCCTTCGCCTTGGTTGTGCTATCCTTTTTCGACAGATTCTTGAAGGCAACGACCGTGTTTGCGTCGGAGATGGAGGAGAGATCTGGCGGCTCAGACACGTAAGAGAGCGGGGAGGCCGAGGCGCCGAAGGCAGAGGAGGCTGCGGAGCCGAAACCAAAGGGTCCGCCGAAAGCGCCGGCGGCGGCGCGAGTGCTGCTAGCCTGAGACCTGGCTTTCTTCATCGTGTGGGAGTGGTGGGTTGAGAAGAACGGTGATTTCAGCGGGTGTACAGCAAAAAGGTCTCGATGACGCACGGCACAGCTTCCTTAAGTACTTACGCGCACGCGCCAAGACTCGCTTGTTCCCGGCGCTAGGTAGTGCTTGACCGTGGTTTACGTGGTTTCGCGCCACGGACGCGCCAAGGCTGACCTGCGGCTGCGGCTCATCTGCGTTCCATTGTCAGCAACTGCACCCTCCCCGGAGGCAAACGGTCATGTGAACTGCTGCTGCTGGGCGCTCACAACGTCGCCGACCCTTCTCCACACCCACAGGCTAATTCTCGCCCGGCGACAGCCCGGCCGCTCGCTACCATGAAGTTCAACATCGAGTATGTCAACACTTTTGCCCGTCTCCCCCGTGCATCCGCCTGACGTGCCGCAGTGATCTGCCGGTGCTTTTTCCGTACCCACGCATCTACCCAGAGCAGTACAAGTACATGTGCGACCTGAAGCGCACTCTCGATGCCGGCGGAAACTGCATCCTGGAGATGCCCTCGGGCACGGGCAAGACCGTGTCCCTGTTGTCGCTGATTATTGCCTACCAGCAGCATCAACCCGAGAAGCGCAAGTTGATTTACTGCTCGCGTACCATGTCCGAGATCGAGAAGGCCTTGCACGAGCTGAAGTCGTTGATGAAGTACCGGACGGAGCAGCTCGGCTACGAGGAAGACTTCCGGGGCCTGGGCCTCACCAGTCGAAAGAACTTGTGCCTGCACCCATCCGTAAAGCGTGAGAAGAACGGCTCTGTTGTCGATGCAAGATGCCGTAGCTTGACCGCCGGCTTCGTCAAGGAGAAGAAAGAACGTGGCGAGGATGTCGATCTCTGCATCTACCACGACAACCTGGACTTGCTAGAGCCACACAATCTGATTCCCCCGGGAGTCTTCACCTTCGAAGACATCTTGAGATACGGAGAGGAGCACAAACAGTGCCCCTACTTTACCGCAAGACGAATGATGTCCTTTTGCAATGTCATCATCTACTCCTATCACTACTTACTCGACCCCAAGATCGCAGAGCGAGTGTCCAAAGAGCTGTCGAAAGACTGCATTGTCGTCTTCGACGAGGCTCACAACATCGACAACGTCTGCATTGAATCCTTGAGTATCGACCTGACCGAGGACTCGCTACGCAAAGCCACGCGCGGTGCGAACAACCTGGAACGCAAGATTACTGAGATGAAGGCGACAGACGCCGAGAAGCTGAGCAGCGAGTACAAGAAGCTCGTCGAAGGCCTCCGAGAAGCTGACCAGGCGCGCGATGAAGACGCCTTCATGTCAAATCCCGCTCTCCCAGATGACCTGCTGAAAGAAGCAGTGCCTGGCAACATCCGTCGAGCAGAGCACTTCGTATCCTTCCTAAAACGTTTCATTGAATATCTCAAGACTCGCATGAAGGTTCTGCACGTGGTCGCCGAAACGCCACCATCATTCTTGGTTCATCTCAAAGAGCTTACTTTCATCGAGAGGAAGCCGCTTCGATTCTGCGCTGAGCGATTGACCTCCCTCGTGCGAACGCTGGAGTTGACCAACATTGAAGACTATCAGCCACTGCAAGAAGTTGCTACCTTTGCAACGCTAGTGGCCACCTACGAAACCGGATTCCTTCTCATCCTTGAGCCATACGAAGCCGAAGGCGCCACGGTCCCCAATCCCATCTTCCACTTTACCTGCTTAGACGCCTCAATCGCCATCAAACCCGTCTTCGAACGCTTCAGCTCCGTCATCATTACTTCCGGAACGATCTCGCCCTTAGACATGTATCCGAAGATGCTCAACTTCCAAACGGTAGTGCAAGAATCATACACCATGACCCTTGCCCGGAAGTCTTTCCTACCCATGATTGTCACCCGTGGTAGTGATCAGGCGGCTATCAGTTCAAGTTTTGGAGTCCGCAACGATCCAAACGTCGTCAAAAACTACGGCGTTCTCCTTCGAGAGTTCTGCAAGCTCACCCCGGATGGCATCGTCGTCTTCTTCCCCAGCTACCTCTACATGGAATCAGTCATTAGCCAATGGCAGGGCATGGGTATCTTGGACGATGTCTGGCGATACAAGCTCATCCTCGTCGAGACACCCGATGCCCAGGAAACCTCCCTCGCCCTGGAGACCTACCGCACAGCCTGCAACAACGGCCGTGGCGCCGTGCTCCTCTGCGTCGCCCGTGGCAAAGTCAGCGAAGGCATCGACTTCGACCATCACTACGGCCGCACCGTACTGAACATCGGCGTCCCCTTCCAGTACACCGAATCCCGCATTTTGAAGGCCCGCCTTGAGTTCCTACGCGAGACGTATCACATTCGCGAAAACGATTTCCTCTCCTTCGACGCCATGCGCCACGCGGCGCAGTGCTTGGGTCGCGTGCTGCGCGGGAAGGACGACTACGGCATCATGGTGCTGGCGGACAAGCGTTTCAAGAGCAAGCGCAACCAGCTGCCCAAGTGGATCGCGCAGCACCTCTCCGACGCCGACTCCAACATGAGCATCGATCAGGCGGCTGCCATGGCCAGGAAGTTCCTGCGCGACATGAGCAAGAGTTTTGGCCAGCAGCTGGCTGAGGGCGTCAGCGTGTGGGGGCCCGAGGATCTGAGGAAGTACCAGAAGCAGCAGCAGGAGGAGGAGATTAGAATGCTGATGGATGCGCCAGGGAAGGAGGTCCGGATGCGGGATGCGGCGGATGAGTTTGATGAAGGCGGGGATATGGATGAGGTTATGGCGGGTATTGATGCTTGAGTGGCGGGGCTTTTGCATACAGGAGTAAGAAGATGGTAGCTTCTTGAACCGAGTCCAGCGTGAGCGATCAGCATTGTTGGAATCGTCTAGAATAGGATCACTCTCGGCTCCGAAATTGGATTTGTATTACTACGAGGCCAGCCTGTTCGATCACTCTGCACTATCTGTGCTGAGCCGTTTTAATCTTGTTGTGGATGGCACACCTACTACGGTCTAAATTTAAGCGAGTCGATGTGTAAGAGGGAGAAGTAGGAGAAGAGGAATTGCGCTGTGCCGTAGTCAGGACCAGGGTATTGTTATTTTCGCGGGAGGCGGGCGGAACTAAGGGAGACTGGGGGAGACTGGGAGCGACTAGGGGGAACTGGGGGGACTGTTGGTGGTGGTGGTGGCAGGTCAGGGGCGACTGGGAGCGACTGGGGGCAACTGGGGGGAACTTGGGGTCGTTGGGGTGGCGGCGCTAGAGCAGATAAAACCCCATCCATTCACTGGATCAACGTAACTCATTCCGGGCTTGCAGGCGTATTAAACAGCGCATATGGTCTTCCAAGATGTACCACTCTTTGCACTGAATTCAACCATAGAAAATCAATGTTGTTCCCAAGAAATATTTGTGATCCTGTGAGGTAACGTATTGAACGGAGGCCTTGTCCATGGAACACCCTGCGACCTCCTGAAGACCTAATGAACTACTCCTGATACGTCTTGGCCAGCGTCCACATGTTCTCCATCTTCGACCTTGTCAGTGCCTCCTTCGCTTCGGTATCCGACTCGCACATCTTCAGGCCAAACCACTTCCTGAAAGCGCGATCCCTCTCCTCACCCTCCCAAATCAGCGTACACTTGTTACTGCTCAGGTCCTTGAGCTCGCCCTTCTCGTTGACCGACTGCAGCCACGCAGCCTCGGCTTCGCGGTTGCCATCGCGCACACTGTTCGGCATTTCGTTCTCGGTCCACTGTGTACGTTGGAGCATCATCTTCCTGTAGTTCTTGATGCTGTGCGGGCCGCCTTCGACGATGATCAGGTTGAATTTCGGATTGACGATCGTTATGCCCGTCAACTTGTTTTGCTTCGCGTTCTGGTCGATTCTGTATCTATGTCTGCCGAAGCTCAGGTTGTCGACCTTGAACACGCACATCAAAATCTGTACAGATATGTTAGTGTTGAGTTGGGTAAGGTTTCCAAGCATGTACTTACCCCCTTGGATGCATCGATTTCTTGCTGATTTGCCAGCTTCTCATGCCTTTGCTCTTTCGTGAGCATACGTGCATGGTTGTCATCTTCGTGCTTCGCCGCTCGCTCGGCGATCTCGCGGTTCACACGAGCCTCTACCGCCGTCGGGTCTTTCACTGCCTCCTCTCCTAGCACCTGTTTAAATAATTAGCATGGAAATGCACGTGAAAGGACAGTGGAATCACTTACCCGCATAAGATTGCTCTTCTTAACCTTGGGTGGTGGCGGCGGTTCAAGTCCCAGACGAATTTTGGCTTGCTGCTCCTTGTGCTCTGCCATACGTCGCTGACGACGAAGCTTGGCCTGTTCAGTCTTCGTAAGAGGCAATGGCTTGAGGCCTGCGTTCTTTCTCTCTTGAGGCGGCTCCAAGAGCACGGGATGTTGTACCTGTTTCTCAAGGTCAGAGGTTGGCTCAATCCACGCCAGGAAAATACTTACGTAGATGGTGACGATGGAGTCAGAGCCATCCATCTTGGCTTTCTCGATATTATACCCCTCTGTACCGACCAGTCCTTCATCCCCTACGCGTTCATTAGTTGAGTATTACTTTTCTGTCATGCTTGGGCCAATTTACTTACACCACTCGACTTCTGGCGGCGCAGGAATCAGAAAAGCCTTCTCGTTGTCTTCGTCAAGACCAACCTTTTTTGCCTGCTCCGCGATCCTCTTCTTCATCTGCTCCAGCGCAGCCTGTCTTCGCAGAGCATTGGCCTGTTGGATGAATTTACCCTTCTGGTTGAAAACAAGCTGCTTCGACCCTCTGGACTTGCCCATGGGCGCGCCTCCCACGCTGGGGTCGTAGTAGGGGTTCTTCTTAAGCTCTTCCAAGCTCGGACCCGACAAGTCCAGCTGCTTCTTTCCCCTGTTCAACGGGGAGCCCGTCCGTCTATTCGCCATGGTCGTCGCGAACTTGGGCTGAATGGCTTGTTTCCCTTTCGCCGCAGCCGCGCCAGTGTCCCCCATCAGCGCCGGGTGCAGGCCGATGTTCAGCCCACCTCTTGCGCGCGTCGGCTCATCGAATTCCGGAGCTGGTTGTGTCGGGGGCGCAACCCTCTTCGTGGCGGCGGCCACGCGGGCCTTCATCTGCTCGATCTTCAAACGCGCAGCATCGGCAGCGCTCTGGGCGGGCGGCTGCGGAGATGCTGATGCCGGGGTGCCCGGTGCTGACGCCGGCGTTGGCGATGCGGAGGCGCCATTCTGGGCCTGGAGCTTTGCCTTGACGGCGGCGGCGCGGGCGCGGGCTTCGGCGATGGCCTTGGAGATGTCGGGCTTCACACCAGCTCCGTTGGGTGCTGGCGATGGGTTGTTGGAGCGGGGGCGTTTGTAGTCGCCATGGTCGTCGGGATAGGTGCGCTTCTCAACCATCGCGGCGAGCGGTAGTGGGCGCCGTTGCCTGGATCGGGGTAGACGGGGGTCGAGGGAGGACTTTGGTAATGTGAGACGCGCCTTGGCCAGAAATCCTGGCGACGTGAAGCTGGAGCCGACGACGCTTGACTAGGCGGTCAATTCGGCGGTCACGAGGGACGCGGCAGATGCGAAACGCGAAACGTCCGGGAAAACGCCGGTCTAAATTTTTGGCAGCTACCCATCGCCGCTGCCCGCGACTCCAGCACTTTTTCTCGCCTCATGCGGGATCAGTCGCGCGCAATCCTCCACAAACCCGCTGTAGCCCAAAATGGCACGGAATCAGGGCATGAACACGTCGGAGCCCGTCTCGAGCGCCATTTCCGGCGTCGAGTTCGGTATCCTGTCGTCCGAGTCGATTAAGAAGCTGTCGGTCAAGCGCATTACGAATCCTACCACGTTTGACACGCTTCTGCACCCTACGCCCAGCGGTCTCTATGATGCTGCGCTGGGGGCTTTTATGGGCAATGCGTGAGTGCAACAGCTCCTCGCTCTTGCCCACGTCGGGCATCTGCGATACAGCCTTTGGTCGCGCCTGCTAACACATGTGCAGCTGCTCGACTTGCAATCTCACCGCGGGCTGCCCTGGACACTGCGGCCATATCGAGCTACCCTTCCCCGTCTACAACCCTACCTTCATGGACCAATTGTTGCGACTCTTGAGAGCACAATGCCAGTACTGCCATGGTCTGAAAATGTCCAAAGTCACCACCAACCTGTACTCCTGCAGGCTGCGACTGCTTCGCCACGGTCTGCTCAGAGAGGCCGCAGAAATCGAGGCTATAATGGCCCGGAAGGTCAAGGAGTCAAATGAGGAGGGCGAGGATGTCGATTCCGACGACCTCAGCGATGCTGAGAACGAGGACGTCATTCAGAAGCGCGAGGCCTTTGTGAAGCGCGCTCTGAAGGCCGCCGGCATCCGTTCGAAGGCAGACTGGTCAGAGAAGAGGACCGAGGCTGTTGCCGAGGAGCGCCGCCTCCTCTACAAGCACTTTCTGGCGGATATCACAAAGCCGCGCAAGTGCGGTAACTGCGGAGGTATCAATCCGTCTTTCAGGAAGGACCGCTACGTCAAGATTTTCAAGAAGGGCCTAAGCAAGAAGGACAAGAACGCCATGATCCAGAAGGGCATCAAAACGAGCGCTCCGATTGTCGAGGAAATGGCCCGGAAACAGGCACTCAAGGCCGCGAAAAACAAGCACAACCCGGACCGCATGGACGTCGACGAAGGTGTTGCCGACATGGGCGAGGAGGCTCCGGAGGACTCTGAGGATGGCAAGTCGCTTGACGCGGATGAGGAGATTGCAGGTGGTTTGATTGCCGAGTCGGCGATGACCGCCAGCAGGAAGAAGCCGACTGAAAAGGAGGACGAGCAGCAATCTTACGTCAGCTCTGCAGAAGTCAAGTACAGCCTGGACAGGTTATTCGAGAAGGAGCAGGAAATCTTGGGACACGTCTACGGCCCCCGGACGCGCAGCACAAAGGGTGGGAAAGTAACTGCGGACATGTTCTTCCTCTCAACCCTCATTGTGCCTCCGAACAAGTTCAGACCAGAGGCCAAGACCGGAGACGCCATTGCCGAGGCGCAAAGCAACACCCTTTACAAGGCCATTCTGAATGCCTGCGCCCTCGTTCACCAGATTGTCCATGAAATCAAGACTGGCACCTCTGAGGGCCAGAGAATTAGGAACTACGACGACCTACAGAACGCATGGATCGGAGTCCAGGACGCCGTGAATTCGCTGATCGACCGCGACCGCAACCCTGTTCAAGGAGCTGCCGGCAAGAAGAACGAGGACGGTATCAAGCAGAAGCTTGAAAAGAAGGAAGGTCTCTTCCGCAAAAACATGATGGGAAAGCGTGTCAACTTCGCTGCTCGTAGTGTGATCAGTCCTGATCCCAACATTGCAGTGTTAGTTAATTTCCACCCACCCCATAATCGTTCGCCAACTCAATGTACTAACTTGGAATCGCAGCAATGAGATTGGTGTTCCGCCAGTTTTCGCAACCCGCCTACACTACCCCGAACCCGTCACGTTCATCAACGTGGGTGAACTGCGTGAGGCCGTTTTGAATGGTCCTCACAAGTGGCCCGGTGCGGTTGCGATAGAGGACGAGAACGGCCATGTTATTCAACTGGAGAAGAAAAATGCCGAGGAGCGACAGGCATTGGCAAATCAGCTGCTCGCGCCATCCAGCACTAGCTTCAATGGAGCAAGGAACAAGAAGGTGTATCGCCATCTGAACAACGGCGATGTAGTCATCATGAACAGGCAGCCGACGCTGCACAAGCCGTCGATGATGGTTCACAGAGCGCGCGTACTACCAGGAGAGCGCACGATTCGCATGCATTATGCCAATTGTAATACCTACAACGCGGATTTTGATGGCGACGAGATGAACATGCATTTCCCGCAGAACGAGCTGGCCCGCGCCGAGGCCGCCACCATTGCGGACGCCGACCACCAGTACCTCTCTGCCACTGCAGGAGCGCCTCTCCGTGGCTTGATTCAAGATCATATCTCCATGGGCGTTGCTTTGACGAACAGGGATACATTCTACAGTCGGGAGGACTACCACCAACTCGTGTACGCTTGTCTGAGGCCGGAAGACAATCACACAACGTCCGGAAGGCTTCTCACCGTTCCACCAGCAATCTGGAAGCCTCGACCCCTCTGGACTGGCAAGCAGCTCATCACGACTCTGCTGAAGAACATCAAGCCTGAAACGCACGGTGGCCTCACGCTCACTTCAAAGTCACAGACGGCAGCCGATCGCTGGGGCAAGGCCTCTGAGGAAGGAACCGTCCTTTTCAAGGATGGATATCTCCTGACTGGCATAATGGATAAAAAACAAATTGGACCTGCCGGAGGTGGTTTCGTCAATGCGGTCTACGAAGCTTACGGACATACAGCCACTGGCAATGTCCTTAGCGCATTGGGCAGATTGTTGACGAAGGTGCTTCACATGCGGGCATTCTCCTGTGGTGTGGAGGACTTGATTTTGACCGCCGAGGGAGAAAAGGCTAGGAGAGAGATGCTTCACGATGCCGAGACCGTGGGTCTTGAGGTCGCCGCGAAGTATGTTTCTCTGAAAAGCGCCAACCCTAAGCCCGACAATCCCGAGCTTCTCCGCCGCTTGGAAACGGTGCATCGTGATGATTCCAAACAGCATGGCTTGGATCAACTTACAAACGCTGCAAACGGCAAGGTTTCTTCGGCGGTCACTAAAGCCTGTCTGCCTGATGGTCTGGTCAAGCCCTTCCCGAAGAACCAGATGCAAGCCATGACCGGGACTGGTGCAAAGGGTTCCCAGGTCAACGCAAATCTCATTTCCTGCAACCTTGGCCAGCAGGTCTTGGAGGGTAGGCGTGTCCCCGTCATGGTTAGCGGCAAGACGCTGCCATGCTTCAAGCCGTATGAGACAAGCGTGAGAGCAGGTGGTTATATCGTCGATCGTTTCTTGACTGGGATCAGGCCTCAGGAGTACTACTTCCATACCATGGCCGGTCGTGAGGGTTTGATCGATACGGCCGTCAAGACTTCTCGTTCCGGTTACCTGCAACGCTGTCTCATCAAGGGCATGGAGGGCCTCAAGGTTCATTACGACACCAGTGTTCGTGATTCGGACGGTTCGATGATTCAGTTTCTGTACGGCGAGGACGGTCTGGATCCGACGCGCGAGAAATACCTGATGGATTTCAAGTTCACCGCTGAGAATTTCAAATCTGTCTTCCAGTCGATGGATCTCCAAGGGCAGTTCAGAAAGATCTGCAGTGAAGAAGCGACCGAGTGGAACAAACACGCGGTCAAACAGTACAGGAAAACAGGTGATTTGGGTGCCGCCGATCCCGTTCTTGCCCTTTACCAACCTACTCGCTTTGGTGGAAGTACCTCTGAGACCTTCTATACCGCCAAGAAGAGGGTAATCCTCCAAAGTTCCCTTCACCATCGAAGCTTGGCTAACCACTATTCAAGTATGTCGATACGAACCCGGACAAGCTCATCAAAGACAAGAAGCAGAACGTTGAAACGAACTTGACCAAGAAATCGTTCAACATGGCGCTCGACGCCAAATATCTGAGGAGGTGAGATTCAAATCCGCTCTATGGAACGAAGTTTTAACCTGGCTAACTCTGAACAGTGTCATCGAGCCGGGAGAGGCTGTCGGCGTTGTCGCTGGCCAATCCATCGGTGAACCTTCTACCCAGATGACGCTCAACACCTTCCATTTGGCTGGTCACTCGGCGAAGAACGTCACCCTCGGTATCCCTCGTCTTCGCGAGATTGTCATGACAGCTTCTGGTTCGATATCAACGCCTAGCATGACCCGTACGTAACCCCTTCTGTACTCATGAAACTTTCAAGTCTAACTCCAAAAACTACAGTCTACCTTAACGAGGAACTCTCTCGCGAAGAGTGCGAACGCTTTGCCAAGGGAATCAGCCGTCTCTCGCTTGCTGAAATCGTCGAAAACGTCACCGTCAGCGAGACTCTTGGTCGAGGTATCGCTTACAGCCAGGCCAAGATGTACAAGATTCGTCTCAACTTCTTCTCTTCTGAAGAGTACTGCAAGGAATACGCCATCACTGTCAAGGATGTCGAGCGTTCCATCGAGACGAAGTTCCTCCACCGGTTGAAGAAGCTCACCCGTGATCTTCTCAAGAAGAAGGGTCAAGAGAAAACGCTCAAAGCCGCTGCGAAGAGTGATGCCGTTCCTGACATTGGGAAGTCTTCCCGCACAGTCAAGCAGCACCAGGGCCGTCCTCAAGCTGAAAAGGAAGGTGGAGATGAGGGCGATGGCAATGATGACGAGGGCAACGATGACGACGATGACGACGACGAGGACGACGAGGATGCCACCAACTCCAAGCAGAAGTCCAACCGGTCCGAGAACGCATCCTACGCGAATCCCGACGACGAAGAGGAAGCCATCGCAGCTGAAGGTCGTCGGAGGGATGCTACCCCTGATCCCATGGACGAAGATGAGACGTACGGCGGCAGCCCGAAGGGAAGTGATGAAGAAGCGGAGAGTGACACGGAGTCGCAGCGCGGCAAATCCACCAAGGCGATTGCTGCCGAACGCGAACAACGGATTCTTGCCAAGGTTGAAGACTGCACATCATTCAAGTTTGATGATGCCAACGGCCAGTGGTGCGAAGTCACTTTCGAGTACGACGCCTCGACACCTAAGCTCCTGATGCTGAACCTTGTCGAGCGAGCCTGCCACGACGCGGTTATTCAGGCGATTCCGGGCCTGAAGGGCTGCCTGGCCACGACGGAGAAGGTTGGGGAGAAGGAGGTGCCAGTCGTCCTTGCCGAGGGCGTCAACTTGCTGGCGATGAGGGACTACCAGGACATTTTGAACCCGCACAAGATCTTCACCAACGACATTGTGTCGGTTCTCCAGCACTATGGCGTCGAGGCGGCGCGCGCCAACATCGTGCGTGAGATGGCGGCCGTCTTTGGCGGTCACGGCATTTCGGTGGACAACCGCCACCTGAACCTCATCGGCGATGTCATGACCAGGGGCGGCGGCTACACGGCCTTCAACCGCATGGGTCTCAAGAGCAACGTGTCGCCGTTCATGAAGATGAGTTTCGAGACGACGGTTGGGTTCCTGAAGGATGCGATTCTTGAGGAGGACATTGATACGCTGGACAACCCCAGTGCGCGGATTGTCGTGGGTAAGATCAGTAACGTGGGTACGGGTTCGTTTGACGTGTTGACGAAGGTGGCTTGAGAGAGGATGGAGACGACGATAAAAAGCTTGATTTGAGTCTCGGTTTTGTCTATCTTTGTGATGGAAGGCGTTTGTGTGTCGAGGGCATAGGTGCGGGGTTAATTTGGGGTTGCTTTAATGCAGTACCTTTTCGTGTATGCGGGCGATATAGCATCAGGTACGTCTCTTAGCAAAATGTCGAAGCTCGGATGCTTTTTTCCACTTGGTCGCTGCGCCAAGGAATGTCACTTCCTCACCAGCAGGACCAGACCGCTTACGCCACCGAGTCTACTAAACTACACTACTCACCATCTCCATGAATGCTTAGTACGGCGAGGTTTAGTTGTCGAATCAACGGCAGAGCCAATGCCTTGTAAGTGTTGTGCTTTTCCTTGCACAGCCCGTCTGAGTCATGACTCTACTGACGCGATTGGCTTCGAGGCAGATCCTCCATTCGCAAGGATATATCTCCACGAGTCGCCACGAGGCTGAGTGCGGAACCTCAGAACTCGGGCCAGGCTCCAGGCAACAGTGCTGCAGGCACCAGTCAAGAAGTGGGAATCTGAGACAGTGGAAGATAAGGAAGCCAAAGTCTGCCTTGCGTTAGCAAGCTTCACAACACACCGGTTGGCGACATTCGGCCCCTCCCCGCCATGTTTGTGTTCAGTAACGAATCAGCACTTGGGGATCGGCCGTCCGAAGGATGCTTACCCAGTGTTACAGCAGCTGCGGGCTTCTGCCTGGTGCCAAGTTTCCTGACCTTCCCGCGCTTCTGCCTGCCGTTGTTACACAGGCAGCAGACGCAGAGGTATGAGACCCCACAGAATGCGGGGTTGGATGAGAGTCATGTTGACGGAGGCTTTTGTACTTATAGTTTCTCTGAGGGCCAGGCACTGCTTCAATTATCACGAGCAGGTCAGCCAGCAAGCGACTCGACCTCCAATTCCATCTCCATACCTACTGCCCTACGAGAAGCTAGAGTCGCCGTCCAACACAATGGCGGATAACAACAAAAACATGGCCGAGGAGCCCGTCAGCGGTGACGCCAAGGACCTCCGCAAGCAGATGCATGCTATGATCCGTTACAAAGTCGAGTGTGAAGACGAGTATGGCCCCAAGTTCGACGTCAGGCAGGACTCTACGCCCTTCGACCTGCAGGTTACTCGCGACGCCAGCGCCAATGTCGACGAGTCAGAGCCTGTCTTCGAGATCATCACCGCCCTCAGCGTGGCGTCAAACCGGCCCAAGTACTACGGCGGTTTCTTCGGCGGTGGTGCTGCTGGCCATGAGAGTCTCTCGGACAGCGAGGTGAGGGAGCCATTCGGCCTTGGTGGCGATGCTGCCACCGCTACCGGTGCATCTGGCGGCCTCGTGGCAGCGGAGAAGAAGCCGCCGACGTTGGAGAACAAGCGAATCCTCAAGATTGGGGAGACGCGCATGGAGATCCACTCGCCGTGGCTGCTCGAGGCCATCAGGGAAGTCATTGAGTTTTACCCAAGGTGAGTTTCCCAGCTACACTGACAAGCACAACCTGCTAACGATAAAAAGTCAAAACCTGACTGGAGACACGGTGACATTCCACGAGCCCTACTGTGCTTTGGCCCATCATATTACAGAGCTGCGCGACTTGAGCAACCGCCTTGCGCTGGACCGCGTCTCAATTTCCGACGAGCAGCCGCCCGATGACACGTCGGTAAAGTATGAACACCTGCGTGTGCTGCTCGACTTCCTCGATCCTCATGTCGAGCGGCTTGTGCTGCCCGCGCGCCGGCGGCTCAAGAAAGAGAAGCCCACAACCACCTTCGACGACCTGTGGTACCTGCTGCGCCCCAGCACGCTGTCTTACTGTGAGTGGGATGATACGATGCTGGGTTGCGCCGTCGAAAGCGTCACGTACGAGCACGATGATAAAAAGGAGGCTCGCAAGTGGAAGGTGAAGGTCTGGTTCCTGGGCCACCGCTGGAAGACGGCCCGCATGCGCCGCGCTCTCGTCGACATTGAGGTGCCGTTCTTCGAGGGCGAGAAGCCTGTGACCAAGCTGCCCGTGTTCCCGCGCGAGTACTTTGATGGGCTCGATGGGGGCGAGAGGAAGCGCAAGTTTCAGGAGAGGGGTGCGAAGGCTTGCGAGATCCTGTGGAAGGGCCACTCGTACCTCTCCTACAACGGAGCCTTTATGGACAACGCGAAGCAAGACGTGAGTACATCCACCAACACCAACCACTTCCCGGTAACTTACTCGACGTGAAACACAGTACAAAGGCCCCATCATCGCCGAGAGCAAGAAAGCGCGGAACGAGAAGGTGCCGGAGAACAAATGGGAGTTCTCGTGGGACAACTCGCTCGACTACGCGACTTCGCAGGTGCTGGCCGAGAACCGGGCACGCAAGTGCATGATGCCGCTGAGCGTGGACCCAGTGCAGACGGCGCAGGCGGAGCTGCATGACGACCACCTGTTCCTGGTGTCGCCCGTCATGGTGGCCTTCGCGCTGACGCTCAAGTCATGGATGCCGGTGCACGTCGACCACATGGCGGCCTTGGGCCCGCCCGCCTTTGTGCCTGATGCCAACATCGGCACCGACAACCTCAACATTATCCGCGCCCTGTCGCGCCGCCAGGTGTCTACGCGGCCATCGTGGTCGGCCGACTTTATCGCACACAAGGGCGAGGGTGTCGTCGTGCTGCTGCATGGCCCGCCCGGTGTGGGCAAAACGTACACGGTTGAGCGTACCGCCATCGGCACGGCGCGCCCGCTGCTCAGCCTGACCATCGGCGACCTGGGCAAGAACGAGGAGCGCATAGAGAAGGAGTTGGCCAAGTGGTTCGATTTGGCGCACCGCTGGCGTGCCATCCTTCTCATCGACGAGGCCGACATCTTCCTCGAGCGCCGCAAGGTCACCGACCTCGCCCGCAACGGCGTCGTTGCCGCCTTCCTGCGCAAGATGGAGTACTTTGGCGGCCTGCTCTTCTTGACGACAAACCGGGTCGAGCACATCGATGAAGCCTTCATGAGCCGCGTCCACGTTGTCATCGGCTTCGAGAAGCTCGACCTCCCCAAGCGCCGCGTCATCTGGCAGAGCTTCCTGGACAAGCTGAAGCGCGAGCGCGCCGGCGTCGTGACCGTCAGCCCGGAGGCCGAGGCGTACGTCTTGGACGACGAGGACATGGGCGCGGTCGAATGGAATGGCAGGGAGATCAGGAACGCCTTCCAGACGGCCATCTCGCTGGCTGAGTTTGAGTGCACCGAGGATGTGGAGGACGAAGAGGAGGAGAAGACGAAGGAGACGGTGGTGGGCGTGGAGCATTTCAAGCGGGTGATGGAGATGAGCAAGACGTTCAAGGATCATGTTGAGACGATGCGGAAGAAGAGCGATGATAGCGAGTGGTCCGACTTGTAAGTCGGGGGCCAGTAGTGACTGATCGGTGAGGGTCCTGCTCAGACTCCTTCAACGTGTCGATCAAGGCACGGTTTTCGCACTATGTGGTGCCTTCCGCTCATTTACCACCTGAAGATAGATAGCAACCTGTCGGCAAGTCCGCATAGCTCCTGAACATATGATATTCGATGACTTCCCATGAGAGGCTCGAGAAGCCTTGCCGCGGGAATCAAGTGCTCACTGGATCGAAGAAACTCCTTCCACTTCGAGTGGCAAATGCTTGCCCAGACATGGAAATTCTATTGGTTTGACAAGGCAACTGGTTTGGTTTGCTAAGGATTCCATTTGTTTCGGGCTGGAATGTTCTACATGGTGGACGGACAAACAACACTGTTTTAACATATAGCTGCCCATTAAGTAAAGAAACAGGCAATAATTGAATACCTTCTCTATCTAGGCCCTCGAACTACCTTCTGCGTTACCAACAATTTCTTTAGGGGATCCATCCTGACGACTGCTTCAACTCCCCATTGACGAAAATGCTTGGGCTGAGTTGGGGTATCCATCACGCCATTTCCTTTCTCCGATCCACTGTGCCCGGGGATTCTGCAAGCATATGCATATCTATGTCCGGATGGATTCTTCAGCTCCCTATGCGGGTGACTTGATTATCATACGCGTCTTCAAAGGGCTTCCTCCGCTTTACCTCATAATCCCATTGATGGAGTGTGAGGTCGAAGGCGTCACCTGCAATCTGGGCTCTCACCTTCACTTGCGATTACCCATTTAGGTTTAGTCTATTGTTGATTGGCTCTCCTTTTCCCACCTCCTTCACCCACCATGCATGCTAAGCCGGCCTCGTCTATCCCGTCCACTGTTGCCACAGCTACCCTCTCCTTCGCAGATGCACTCAGCTCATGCCAGCTCTGAGACCGACGTCAGGAAGATCCTCTCCAGAACAGCACTTTGGCTCTGAAACCGGCGAGGTCACCACTGGGAATCTGTCCGTCCCATCCTAAGGGACGAGGACGTATCGATCGATGGCAAGGCTACTGATCTGGAAAATCCAAGCTCTACTGGAATTGGACTATGGGCAAACTAACGGAATCACCGACTTGATCATATCCCTTCCAGAGGATCCGAGCCCGCGATTCGTAGACATCAAAGGTGCGTTTTGATGGCCTAGACCTGGGAACTTTGTCATTCCGGACTCAGTCAAGCTATCTAGGACTTTGATGATGAACTGGTAAGCGGAGTATCCCGTGCCCTTACCAGTGTACGAACTGGCATACTGGTAGCTCAACAGCGGCAACTACAAGCAGGGAAAGAAAATGGAAGTCAAGGTCTTCCAGACAGGAGAGAAGGTAAAATGACTCAAACTGAGATGGAGTTTTGCAACATGTTCCATGGTCTGGACGCAAAGTAGGATTAATCGGAGCCATCTCCACGGCAAGGAGTGCGCAGTGAATGTGTAGTGGCATGTGAGAGACAGGGTTCATCAGGCGCCCATCTCCGCAGCCGATCGTCATGGGCTGCAACGATGGTATCCGCAAAAGGCACAGACACGATGAGGAAGCAAGTCAATTTTGGAGAAGGGCTGCAAGGCAGCGGAGAAGTCTCGGAACGGCAGGGCGCGGGAGGGCGGGATGTAGCAGGAGACGAGACGGTTGATGAATCGAGTTTGCGGACGGTCAATCGCTGTTGGTTTCGACCACAATTAATCCCATGAATCACACAGGGCGTCGCCTGCCTGAAGTTGCGATGTTCTTGCTGCTTGGTTGCCTCGCGCTCGCTTTGGTGAGGCCACGGACCGCGGCGAGCGGGAGTGGGCCGGTGCATTGGGCGGTGGAGGCACAGAGCAAGCGCAAATTCCGGGAGTGAGGGTGTAGTTGCCGCGCGGCAAAAAGCGGAGTCCCGTATAACAACAAGAATTGTGAGGCTGCAGACAATAATAATAAGTGCAGGTATTTCGTGGCTTGCTGGACGGAGATGTCGGGAGGATCCAAGACCTAGCGGTGCGCCGGCGGGCGATCATGGGCGGAAGGGGTTCCAGTTGGCTGCTTCCCCAGCCGTTCTAGACGTGCAGGTTAAGGGGTCGGCCTGGTGCGAGCGTCGTTTGCCGACCCTGACAAAACAACAAAAGGCCTACTTGACTCTTGGGCACGGCACTCTCCGCCGTCGTCGCATTTGTCTCGGCTCCATGCTCCAGTCCCGGGCTTGCGGCCATGTCATGGCTGGCTTGCCGTGGCTGCGTGGCTTTACTGTGACTTCGCATCAGCATTGCGCAAGAGAGAGGACCGGCAGGAGCAGACGAAGGATCGTCCGGGTTATCAAGGTTAGTGGACGCATCACCGAACATTCGAATCCGTTAGATCGCCCGCCATGGTCCGTCTAGAAGCACCCTAAATAGCGCCCGCCCCGACATCCTTCTTCCAGCATTCCATCTCTCCATCCTCCCCGTCTATCTACGGAGCCATGTACAAGGAGTGGCCTGTTGCTTGAGCATCATATACTTTTGATCCGTCCGCCTCACCATCCACGACGAAGAGCAAGTAGGCAGATCCCTGCAGACCAGGATTCCCCGAAGTGTCTCCACAACTGCATGCAAATGATGACGATTGATGACATGTCCCTTCCCCTTTTCTCGTCGTTGGTCGGAACAGCTCCGCGAAAGAGCAAGAGAATAGAAGAAAAAAACATCAGCCCTACGGAAACGGGGAAAAAGTGGAGTTGGCCATGATTGGGAGGATGGAAGAGGGAAAGAAGCCGTGGGTATCAGCATCGCATATCTTGCGTACCACCCCTGCCGTCAAACCTTCTTCACAGATCCCTGCTTGACATAGCCCTGTCTTGAGTGTGGGTATGTAGCGGTATGGAGCAGGTTACAAGGATCATCCAGAGGGCACGGGCGATTATCAGAGCATTGGACATCAATAGAGATGATGGTTGGCGAAGCGTGGGATCACAGCATTTGAAATGTGAACAGAGATTCTGCGAATGGACATATCAGATGGGAGTCATGGAAGGAGAGGGGGGGTTGGAAGAGCGAGATAAGTGATTGACCGCCCGTTTGACACACGTGGGATGAAAGGAGGCTTGTGCGAAGTCGCAATAAAAAAAGAGTAAGTGTATATTAAGGGGCAATGCAATTGGAGCCGTTGGTCCGGCAAGAAAACAATAAGAAAGCAAGGGTAATGAGAGATATTAAGAATGAGGTCGAAAATAGAATTTCCATGGGGGGAGCGAGGAAAGTTGAACCCCACGTCGATACAAAAAAATAAAAAAAAAATAAAAAAAAAATGACGAGTCGAACATCAATCACCAGCAAGTACGCCGTGCAACTTCGCGTGCCAGAAGCGAGAGTGTTTGTCGAACTCGAGGTCAATTGGCGGCAAGGGGCGGCTGTGTAGCAAGTGTAGCAACATGAATGTGCAACGCCCCAGAAGGGAAACGGGACCAGCGTTTCAGAATCACTGGCTGCTCACACGTAACGGCTGTGTCGCTTGGACTTTTCTGTTCGTAAACGAAGCGAAGAATCAAGAAGAAGGGAGGGGAGTAATGTGTGTGATTATTGTGTGCGTGGCCGGTTTGCGGCTATAGCGGGAAAGTCGGAGCGTCCGCCCTTCGCCGCCATGCAGCCGGCCGAGTTGCCGCCGGCAAACCCATTTGGGGGCCAGCGAAGGGGGTACTGTTACGAAGTAGTGTTCGCATCGGGAAATTCATGCGCCAGATGCAAGGCCGGGAGGATTGAGTAAGGCGTGAAGAATTGACCAAGGAACAAGCTGCCGGCAATGACGACCAAAAAAATAAATAAAAATAAATAAATAAATAGATAAGCATTCGTCACTCTCGAGTCAACAACCAACTCTCCCCGAGTCAACCTCCTTGCCCCGCCCGCTCGCGGGGAGGCGGCAGCCTTGCGAACAAGGGAGAATCAGCTCATTCTGCGTGCGCACGGGAGATCGAGGCAGGCAGCGGAAACACCAGCTAAGACGAGCTGGGACGGTTAGCGGGCGGGTGCGATATGCCCATCCCATGCGTGCGCGTGGCAGCAGGCAGGCAGTAGCTTTTCTTGGCCGCAAAGTGACACGCCCGTGGCGCCCAACAAGCAACACACCAAAACTTTAACTCCCTCGAGGAGCGGGCGGCGGGCCCAGGCGAGATGGAGCTGCGCCTCGCCGTTTTGTTACACGTCGATTTCTATTTGCATGTCATCACAATTGTCTCATGCATGACGCAAACCATCGTTTTTGATCTTTGCTTTCTGCTGTACACCAGAGAAGCTAGCTAAGCTGGACAGGCTTGTTGAAAAGTGTATCGTGTGCGCGCCAAAGCACAAAAGCCCCATCTTCTACATCTGGAAGCTCGGGGGTCTCCGCGTGATAAGAGAAAACGGCGCGAGTAAAACGAGAAAGAAAAAGAAGCCTGCGGGAATCTCATTCAGGCTGGGATCTAGACGGCTATCATCGGCTAAACAGAACGAGAAAATAATAAAAAATAAATAAAGTAAGTTGCGAGGAGAAGGAATTGATTGGAAGAAAAACAAGCACTTTTTGCGAGAGAGATGGCGGGAAAATAAATATAGTATAGACGGAGAACACCTTGCTGCAATGCACCTCCCAGCATGCGACGCCATGTAAAAAGCCCATAATGAGCCACCTCCGCGGCTCGTGCCGTGACATTGATCCCGTTACTCCCAGAACGCCGTACCCTATGCAAGTCTCTGCAGCAAGAGAGACCCAAGAAAAAAGCCCGATCGTCATCTGCCAAGACTGTGGCCTGCAGACGCGTCTGCCAGGAATGCCTCCGTGGATGCTCCGTTGGACAGCGTGTCGGACGGTCCGCCCGTATGCGGTTTTGCGGATTTCAGTGGTGGTGGTGGTGGTGGTGGTGGTGGTTGGTGGTTGGTGGTGGGGAGAAGTAAGGAAAAGGAATGAATCTGAGGAACCTCGAATCTTCGATCCTCCCGAATCAAGGAGCGTGACCCTCATATCTCGGGAGCGTGAAACATTGGATGTTGTGGATTGGGCCCCCGCGCAGTGCGTGGGGACTGAAAGTGGGTGTTGTGCCGCGGACTGACGTGACGAACTCTTCGTTTTTCACATGTCTGCGAAGCTATGGGTGGTGAAACGCAGAAGGGGGAGGGCTTCGGCCATCCCAGGGCACGCTGCAGCAGGGATGTGTCGCAGGAAAAGGCTCTCGAGCCATCGTCGCCGACGTCGAGAAGCCGTGGGCTGGCGGATTAGAGGATGACGCACTTGGGCTTGTGCTCCTTTCCTCCCCTGCCGCCCTTGTCGTCTCTGCCGTATTTGCGGTCTCCTCGGGGGCCGGCCGTCGGTGTGCGGGCGCCCTTGCCGCCCTTGGGGTCGGAGCTCTTTGAATTCCTGCCGGCCTGCTGTCGCTGGCGGCGGAGCTGGCGCACGACATCGTAAAAGGCCTTTTCGACGTTGACGCAGTTTTTGGCCGAGGCCTCGACAAAGTCGCATCCGAGTTCCCTGGCTAGTGCGCTGCCCTCCTGGGTGGACACCTCGCGCTCGGTGACGCGGTCGCATTTGTTGCCGACGAGCATGACGGGCGAGGGGCCGAAGGAGCCAGAGCCGGCCGAGGTGGAGCTGAGGGGCGAACCGGGATAGGTGGGTGAGCTGGAGATGGCGGATTCCTTGACGCGCTGTATCTGGTGGTGGAACTTCTGTATGCGTGCAAACGACGAGCGCGAGGAGATGCTGTAGACTAGAACGAAGCCCTCGCCGTCTCTTATCCACTGGTCGCGCAGCGCCGTGTACTCCTCCTGACCTGCGGTATCCAGCACCTCCAGCATGCACGACTGGCCGTCAATCTGCACCTGCTTGCGGTACGAGTCCTCGATGGTAGGGTCGTACGTCTCGACGAAGTGGTTCAGGCACAGCTGCGGGTGGTTAGCAGGGGCTGAAGAGAGTCTTTGTCGGCGGGCCTACCTGGATGGTCAACGCCGTCTTTCCCACACCACCGTCACCCAGCACCACCAGCTTGTACAAAGTCATCTTCCCCGCCATGGTGGCTGCGAGCGAGGATGGGCGTCGTCGTGGAGGTTGGGGTGGGAGCGGGCGCGGTCAGCTTGATCGGGCGGGAGCGAGAGCGAGTCGCGGTTGTTGGGGCGTATTTGTGACGGATCGGCGGGTGGAATGGCTGGGCTGGGCCACGTGTAGGTGCAGGTGCAACGAGGGGCGAGGGTTCAATTGAGGAAGGGGAGGAGAGTCGGGTGAAACGAAGGTGAGGAGCGGTGGCGTGTAAGTACGACGTGTCTTGCCTGTGCGAGGTCGGCTGGGAGGCGGAGATGGATGGGCATGGGCATGGGCGAGCGACACGTGAACTACTGTTATGGCTAAGGGTTGGGTTGGTTGCTCGCTCGCACAGGCCAGGGCTTGAGGAGAATTTTCGAAAGGAGGATGGGATGGGCAGCTCGCAAGAGTGGAGTAAAAGGACACTAAGCGTCGTGGCTCGCTTGATCGAGGGCGACTTCCGGCCGGGAGATCAGCTGGGCGCGCACACATGGCCGCTCTGGCTGTTTGACATTCATTGCAGAGCGGGCGGCGGATGCGGTGCCGGGCCCATGACTCTGCTCGAAATGAGGAGCTGCACAAGAGAGACCCCACCTCTGCTATTCCCCAGAGCGCTGGAGCACCTTAATCAAAGGCCCGGGTCTGCGCTAGGAGGCTGCGCTTCCCCGACCGGTCTGATTCGTAAAAGCCTCGAAATTGTCCGAACTGCCGGGAACCGCCCAGCCGGATTCATTACTGCTCAGATTTGATTGATTTCCGGCCGGGTAATCGTGCTCACTAAACACTTCAAAGCTTTGCTTCCACAGCCTTGTGTGCCCCCCGGCCCTTGGCTGCAAAGTACTCCTTGACCCGCGCCCGCGCCACCGACACCACCGCCGCGTCCTCGACCGTTGCCGGAACCTGCACCTCCTTGTCCGCCTCGTCGTGCACCGCCGCCTCCACCAGCTCTCGCAGCACCCGCCGCAGCGTCTTGCCGCTGCGCGTCTTGGGGATCATGCCCTTGCCCTGGATCATCCCGCCGAGACTGGCAATTGACCCGATCTGCGACCGAACCGCGCCCTGCACCTCTTGGAACAGCTGCGAGTCGGGCAGTGCCGCCGTCGGGTGCTCGTGGCGGGATAGCGTCACAAACGCGAACGGGAGATGCCCTTTCAGCGCGTCCGGAATCCCTACCACGCACGCTTCCGCCACCTCGGGATGCGATGTGATCGCCTGCTCGATCGCGCCTACGCCCGTCAGTCAGTCATGTCCGCGTACATCTGTTCCCTTGCACCTACCAGTGCTGAAACGGTGGGCTGCAACGTTGATAATCTTTGCCCGGTGTTAGCTTCGGACCATTACGACCAGGCCACAACTTACATCATCAGATCTGGACATAACATGCACGTAACCCTCCGTGTCAACCATGCCAGCGTCTCCCGTGTCGATCCAGCCGCCATTGAACCTCTTCATGTACCCCTTGTAGAACCTCTCGTCATCCTGCCAGAGCGTCGTCATCCCGGTGGGCGCCAGAGGAATCCCCAGCACAATATTGCCCATCGTGCCCTGTTTGAGCTCGTTGCCGTCGTCGTCCACCACCTTGACGTTGAACCCAGGCATGGCTTTACCCGCCGACCCGGCCCTGATCGGCGCCGGCTTCTGCCTCTCCGTGGCGTTCAACGCAAGACCCGAGATTGGTGACCCGGATTCCGAACTCCACCAGTTATCATCCACGATGGCGTTGGGAGCGCAGTATTTATCCAGGAGCCGTTGGTACATGGTTACGATGCTCGGTTCGCTCCGTTCGCCCGCCAGGAACAGTCCCGTCAGGCTCTTTAACCCGCCACGTTGTCCAGCCCTCTCCAGGAACGTATTATCCCCGTCTTCTCTCCGGATCGCCCGCAGAGCCGTTGGCGCCGTGAACATGGTCTTTACCTTGTATTCCTCCACGATCCGCCAAAAGGTCCCTGCATCTGGAGTGCCGATTGGCTTGCCCTCGAAAAGGACGGTGGCTGCTCCGGCAAGTAGTGGTCCGTAGACGATGTACGAGTGCCCGACAACCCAGCCAATGTCCGACGCACAAAACATCACGTCACCGGGACCTTTCAGGCCAAACATGTACCGGATGGAGAATTCGAGACCGACAGCATGGCCGCCAGCGTCACGGAGGACGCCTTTTGGAAGACCAGTTGTGCCTATAGCCAGTTCAGCCTTTTTTTTTTCCATAAAAAAAAAATAAGAGAAACGCTTACCGCTTGTGTAGATGATGTAGAGACCGTCGGTGGACTTGACAGGAACAGCATTCGCCTTGACTCCTCTGTTTCTAGCACTCTTGACAATTCTCTGCCAATTCCGTTCGCCATTACCCTTTTCCACCGGATCCCAGCGGAGCTGGTCGCGCTGCCAGATAATCGTCTTGGGAATCTTGAAACTGCTCTTCCTTACAGCGTCTTGAACGAGTTGCTGATAGCCGAGAGGGCCTTTGGCGCCCTCGATGCCACAGGAAGCAGTCATTATGGCGCTCGGCCGGGACGCCTCTATCCGCTGTGTCAGAGCAGCAGAAGAGAAGCCACCGAAAACAACAGCATGGATGGCGCCTAAGCGGGCAACGGCCAGCATGGCAAACAAAGCAGCAGGGATCATTGGCACTGTACACCATTTTTAGTTTTCTGCCGTTGTGGATGTCACACGGGAGCTCACTATAAATAAGAACAACGTCGCCCTTCTTCACGCCCTCTTCCCTCAAAACGCCGGCCAAGACCTCGACCTCGTGCAGCAACTGGCGATAGGTGATTTTCTCCTTGGAGCCAGAGACGGGCGAGTCCCAGATGATTGCGACGGCATCTCCATTTCCGGCGTGGACATGGCGATCAATGCAGTTGTACGAAGTGTTGATCTCGCCGTCGGGAAACCACGACCAATGGCGGTGCTTCTCGCCAAGGTTGGGCAGGGTTTTGGTGGTGAGGGCGAGGGCACGTGAGGGCGGCTTGTGCCAGTGGAGGCTGCGGGCGTGGGCGGACCAGAAGGCTTCTGGGTCGCGAAGGGAGGCGGCGTGGACGTCGTCCTGCGGGTGGTGGGCAGCCATGGAGCAGTGAAACCAGGGATGGGGAATGTGGTGAGGGATGGGCGCAGCAAGCAGTAGTACCTCCGGTTTGATAAGTGACGTCGGGCAGGCGGCAGGGCGCTGACAGCCGAGGCGGCCAGGATTTACGCTGTCGGCTTTCGGGTCACCGGGTGAGGCTCTCTAGGCCTGGGGACCCCGCATCCACGGCATTCGGGCCCTCCTCCGGACGGCGGACACGACGCCGTTCCAACCAACTCCTTGCCGCCTATTTGCGAAACGTCTCACCCACAGGCAACTGCCCTTTATCAACTTGCGGGATGATGCATCGCCCTCAATCTACACATCACATGGTGGAGGCAAGGAAGAGCTTGGCCCACCCATCGTGAGCTTCCCAGTCAGGTGTCTTCTCTGACCTCTCCCAACAAAGCCGTTGGTGCTCCTTTGCTACAACGCTTCCATTGAACATGGCGTGCTGCAGCAGAGGTTTTTGTTGTCCCACCACGCACGGAAAACCTTGGCGGCGTTGACCGTTGACTCATCGCCTCGACGCCTCTTAAATTCACGCGCCTACATGATGCTGTACAACATCGCTACCTCATCCCTGGTTACCAGCTCTTGTCACATTTTCACTCCACCATGAGCTCGGAATTGACGTCCGAGCAGCTTGCTCGCTACTTCCATCACATACGACTGCCTCAGGAGTTCCGACATGACAAAACCCCAACTCCGGACCTGGCCTTCTTGACAGCGCTGCACGTCCATCACATTTCCACCCTGCCATACGAAACCTTTCCCTGCACTATGCAAAGGACGTCAACATCTCACTGGATGTGCACCGCATCTTCGACAAGTTTTTGGCAAACGGACGCGGTGGCTACTGCATGGAGCACAGCATCTTCTTCAATGCCGTGCTGCGAGCTCTCGGTTTTCACGTATACTTGACAGGGGCCAGGGCCCGTCCTCGCAAGCACGGAGCCCCCGTCGACGACTACAAAGGATGGCATGCATATCCCTTCGTTTGCTTGCCTGCATGCTAACCAAAATCTTTTCTCCAGGGTGCACGTCGTGAACATCATCACCCTCGCTGACGGCAACAAGTGGGTGTGCGACACGGGCTTCGGCGGCGACGGCATGCGGCAGCCCATGCCGCTCGTCAAGCACCACATCACACAGAACATTGGCCCACAGGAGATCCGCTTCGAACACGCCCACATCACCAACCACACCAACAACACCAACAACCCCAGGGACGACCAGCACAAGGCCTGGATCTACCAGTACCGCAACGCCGCCGACCAGCCCTGGGAGTCGTTCTTCTGCTTCACCGAGACCGAGTTCCTGCACCAGGACTTTGAGATTATGAACTTCTTCACTAGCAAGTCTCCAGACAGCTTCCAGACGGTCATGCCGATGGTGGTCAAGTTCCTGCTGAATGTAGACGACGAGGGCGTCAGGGAGATCTATGGCAGGCTGACGCTGGCGAACGGTGACATCAAAGAGAATCTGCGCGGGAAGACGCGCCTGCTTCGTTCATGCAGGTCAGAGCCAGAACGCCTGCAGGCCCTGGAGGACGTCTTTGGCATGACGTTCACGACCGAGGAGCGGGCAGGCATCAAAGGTAGGGTCTCGGAACTTCTGCCAAACTGAAGGGGAAAGAAAGTCGACGACGCCGGTGCTGGCTCCTACTTCGAGTAGCCGTTTGTGGGGAAGAGCTAAGAGATGGGTTTGTGCTTGTTCTTCTTTTTCTTGTTCCCCTTCCCGTGCAATTGGCCCGTGTTAGACTTTGCAATGACTTCTTAAGAGATAGAAATCTACGACTGGGATGCAATAGAAAGAAGAGTCGAAGCTACGCTCCGCGGAGACAGGAGAAAACAGTAATGTCGTTATGACGCTTACCTACCTGATTTGCACTCTCCTTTCCTTTTTTGAAGACGGGGAGAAGTATACTCCCTATGATGCAAAGCGGGCTGCAAGTCGATGCGGGAAATACGCCGTGACGAATGTTACCGAAAGTCTAGGCGGCCCAAGGAAAACTAAGTTGTGGCAAAGCAGGTGCCAGCAGGATTGCCAGTTGCCCAGTGCTGCACAAAGTAAAGCACATGCACTGAACGGATGCGCGGTCCACCTCAACTCGATGATCGAGGACCGAAAGCGGAAGAGAAGGGTATGGGGCTCTTCAATACTTGGTGATGTATGGCGGATTATTTGATATCAAGAAGAAGCGGGGTAATAAAAAAAAAATAGAGAGAAAGACGCGTATACAACACATGACGCCAGACCACTGGACTGGAACTCACCTTGAGCCCTTTCGCTGTTTAGCGTCGGCGGCTGGACATCCACCCGCCGAACCGGGGCAAGCCACTAATAATAAGACAGGGCAGCTAACGTCGTAGCTCGCGGATGATGCGCCGCGGCGCCTCCGGTCCCGCGGTAACCAACGGCTGGCCTGGAATAAGAGCAAAAAAAAGCCAATAAAGGCAGCACCCGAGACGGAAAAGAAGTGGGTTATACATGGCGGACCGTGTCCCGCGGAATCGACAAGGCGAACAAGCGCCAAATCGCCAAGAACAGCAAAGGATTTACCAGGATGAAAACAATAAAAGAATTGGTAGGTGATGGGGGCATCGGAGTGGCCGAGATAGTCCTTTCGCCGCCACCGCACGTACACGCCGCGCGCTTTGTACCGGGAGCTGCCGATCCGCAGTGCTCCACTGTGGCAGTTATGTATGTCCGTCGGATTGTTGCCTGCCATCCGTCGTTGTTTGTCGTTGAAGGTGATCAGTTGAAGGTCGCGTTTTTTGAGTTTGGTGGTGCGACAAAAGCTTTCAGTCAAAAGGGCAACGGCGTTGTTGATCTTTTATGGGGTAAAAGGGAGCATGATGGGACCTCGGGCTCCCATAACACCCCGAGCCCCGTTCACATGCGTGTATAGCCGAGATTGTTGATCCTCTATTCCTTTATCCCGGACTCTAGCCACCCAGGCTATTATCAGCTGAGTGTTAAAGTTTCCCCTTCTACAGCCTACGCAACATGGCACCTCACCGGTGGGATATACTAGCCAAGAATGGAACACACCCCTGGCGGAGCATGTGCCGTGACGCTCAACGTCGCGCTTGGGTCGGTGACCGCTACCACGGACCGTTGGAACACTCGGACCACAACTGGAATGCGAGTGAAAGCACGCCATCAACATGTTCTTTGACTACTACGTACTCACTTTTCCATGCAACTATAAGCTTTTCAGACATGTCTATGACTTGAACGTAGCAAACTCGCCATGAATCCACCACAAAGCAAGACGCTGAAATATTGGGAAGTGTACCGAAGGCTCGGTTTTGGTGGGTATCAGGGTCTGTCAGGCCGTTCCGATGGTCTGCGGCTTCAGTGCCGTATTTGGAATGAACAAGCAGATCCATGATCAGTTCGCCAACGTTTCTCGTAGACAGACCTCTTCTGCTTAGACCCACCAGCGTCTATCTCGCTAGCTTACTATTTGATGGGGACTATGACCTTTGAAACAGGGATGGCAGGTTCATTCTTCCAATCTAAAAATAGTCAGCTCTAGAGGAGGAAAGGCCTCTAGCATACTCTTCATTTTCCCTAGAACACCAACGGCACCGTTGTGGGAACACAGAAAGAATCTAGCCAAAGCAACTTAGTAATTTATTAGTAGGAAGGCAACCTGTCGGCTGGTCTGACTAACTAACAACCTTCTCTAAGTTATGATAGACTTGCTATGAAGCCTCTAATAAAGCTCGGGCACTCAGGATATAGTTCCCATATGTTGCTCACTCCAGTCTCCAAATGAAAATGTCTTGCTTGGCTATTTCTTGATAGAAAAAATCCTTCTCATCATAGAAAAACTAGAAAAAAAGGAACATAGATAGCCAGTATCACGAACCCAAACGAAACTACAGCACAGCCTTCTCCCTCACCGCAGCCTCGTCCCTAACCACAAGCCCGCCACCACCTCCACCCTTCTCCTTCACCCTATCCCTCAACACCCTCCTCAAAATCTTCCCACTCGCACTCTTCGGAATCTCCTCCACAAACTCCACCTCCGCCAGCCTCTTATCCCTCACCTTATTCCGTCTCACATACGCCAACAACTCCCGCCCCACCACCGTCACCTCCTTGTCCTTCCCGACCCTCTCCTTCTTCAGCACAACAAACGCCTTCGGCCGCTCCCCCGCATACTCATCCACCACCCCCAGCACCGCCACATCCTCCACCGCCTCGTGCCCCAACAACAAATCCTCCAGCTCCGCCGGCGCAACTGCCACGCCCTTGACCTTGATCATCTCCTTGATGCGATCCGTAATCACCACCGTACCATCCCTCCCCACCGCGCCCTGATCGCCCGTGTGCAGCCAACCCTCGGCATCAAACGTCTCGGCCGTCGCCGCCGGATCGTCCAGGTAGCCCATGACGACCTGGGGCCCGCGGGCGAGGATCTCGCCCGCCTCGCCAACGTCGGCCTCGACCCCGTCGGGGGTGATGATTTTGACCTCGGTGGAGGCGACGATGGTGCCGACGGTGTGGGCGTGCGCGTAGTCGTACAGGCGCGGCGGGTGCGCCGTGATGCAGCTGCACGACTCGGTCATGCCGTAGCCTTGCTTGAAGCCCGTGGCGGGGAACCTCTGCTGCAGCTGCGCCAGGATCTCGGGCGACAGCGGCGCCGCACCCGACGAGAAGCGGCGCACGCACGAGAGGTCGTACGAGGCGACGGTCGGGTCGCGGACGAGGCGGATGAGGATGGGCGGGACGAGGAGGATCTCGCGGATGCGGTGGGTCTGGATGGCGCGGAGCATGGTGGGCATGGTGAAGGTGGGGAGCATGATGACCGAGGCGTTGATCAGGATGGGGAGGTGGAGGACGTGGACCAGGCCGGTGATGTGGAAGGATGGGAGGACGGCGAGGACTTTGTTGTGGTCTGGAGGGGTGATTTGCTGGATCTGGAGGCATTGCGCAATGACGTTTTGGTGCGAGATCATGACCTGTGTGGTGGACTTGTCAGCCAACACTACCCTTCCGTCTCTTCATATCTCCATGTTACTCACAGCTTTTGGCAAACCCGTCGTCCCAGAGCTGAAACTCAAGAACCCACAAACATCCCCGTTCCTCTTGCCCTCCGGGATCTTGAACGCCGGCACCTGTCCCTCTTCTCCGTACGCTTTCCCCGTCTCAATCAACCCTTTCACAGTCTCGAGCCCCTCCGCCTCGCCCTCCAGCAAAAACACTCGCTCCCGCTCCAACCCAACCATCTCGGCGGCCCTGAGAGCCACGTCTACGCTCGCCGGACTCGTCAGCAAAAAACGCGCCTTGGCCTTGCGCAGTGCGTACGCCATCTCGTCGGCCGTGTAGGCGGGTGACGCGCCAGACACCCTGGCGCCCGCCCGCAGTGCGCCGTGCATGGCCACCGGGTACCAGACGGTGTTTTGGCTGAAGAGCGAGACAGTCTGGCCGGGCTGCAGGTCGTGCTTGCGGATCAGCGCGGTGCTGAGGTGCGTCGTCGCGCGCTTGACGGCCGCCCAGTCGAGCCGCTCCCCCGTGATGGCGTCTTCATAGCCAGCGAGCTCGGAGGCTGGGAAGCGAGAGAGGGGAGAGTAGGGCGATTCGAAGAGCCAATCCCACGTTGTTAGGTTGGTGGGGACTGTATCTTGTGTTAGTGTCTATATAGATATCAATTGGAGTTGATGGAGTAATACGTTCAATTGCCGGCTGGAGGGATTTGAAAATTGGCATGTTTGAAATTCAACTGAAGCCAGAGGACAGTACAGTACAGTGAAGAAGAAATGTGAAGACGGAGGGAAGTGACCGAAGCTGTAGGAGGGACTGTTCAAGAAGGCGGAGGTGGAGAAAGAGCGAATTACCGAGGCCTAGCTAAGCATGCAGTCGTATAATTGCAACTCCAATTGCGTTGGATCGCTGGATTGCGGGGAAGATGGGTCGGGCATGGCTTGGGGAGCGTAAGTCCGCCCAATCTCCGCCCACCCCACTCCCTCGACCCCGCCGCCAGCCGACTTCATCTCAAGCCTCGAAAATGGCGTCGAGCAGCCCAACTCCTTTTGTCGACAGGGACCTTCGAATCACCCTCATTGGTGCCGGCACCATTGGGCTCTCTTTTGCCGCACTGCACATCAGCTTCCTCAAGTCAGCCTCGCAACTCACCATCCTCGACACGCGACTTGATCTCGCCGAGTACGTCGCTTCCACGCTCCCGAAATACCTCCCAGAATCCCACCACGGGTGTGAATCCTCGATCCGCCTGTCGTCCTCCGTCCCAGATGCCGTCCGCGATGCCGATATCATTCAAGAGCAAGGTCCCGAGAATCTAGCCTTCAAGGCCTCGATCTGGAACGAGGTGGTCAAACACGCTAGGCCTGAAGCCTTGCTTTGGAGCAGTACTTCAGGCATCACTGCGTCTGCCCAGGCTGAAGCGGCTGAACTGGACGAAGACGCCGCAGGAAGGATGCTTGTTGTACACCCCTACAACCCGCCCCACATCATGCCACTGCTCGAGGTTGTGCCGGGAGCCAAGACGAAGCCAGAGGCAGTAGATAAAACGCTGGAGTTTTGGAAGGCCAGAGGTCGCGAGCCCGTGGTGCTGAAGAAAGAGTGCCCTGGCTTTGTTGCGAACAGATTAGCTTTTGCCCTGCTGCGGGAGTCGATACACCTGGTCAACGAGGGCGTCGTGACCGTAGAAGAGCTCGACCGTGTTGTTCAAAATAGCATGGGCCCAAGATGGGCTGTAGCCGGTCCATTCAAGAGCTACCATGCCGGTGGTGGGCCGGGAGGCCTGGAAGCTTTCTTCAACAATATTGGCGGCACAGTGCAAGGCTGTTGGGATGATTCCGGCAAAGAGATCGTGGGGGAAAGTTGGGAAGCCAAGATATTCAGACAGTCCGAGGACGCGTATGGAGTTGTAGACACATCTCAGAGAGACATGCTGACTAGACGTGTGCTTGGGGCCGCCAAAGACGGTTCGCCATAGAGTCAGTCTAGACATATCTTAGTTTTGCACACATCTTTGATGGAATATGTGATACTGCTTACGATGTGAAGTTGGTCTGTAGGATTGAATTAAGAATGTGAGGTATAAACCTAAGAAGACAGTTGAATAGAGTCAAACACCCTACACAAGCTCGGGTTTCCAGGTCATGGTAACAACGTAGTAGTCAATAGTGTCTTGGCTCCCATGTGCCAGTCGCCATTTCACGCCGCCAAAGTCGGCGGCGCCCGTCCACTGGGTATACTGTGGCGGAGTCATCAGAGGAGAGAGTTGGGTGCCATCCTCGAGAGGGAAGCGCCAGTTCATAGCTTTGTTTGCAATAATGTCGTCCAGCTGGTGCTTCTTGCGCTGTATAGTTTCAAACTCGATGACCAACTGCTCCAGGCACGAGGGGAATTTGATGTTAATGGGGTAGAGACCATTGCGCCAGTTGTCTAGGATCATCAAGGGCTTGTCGTTGGGCCAGCCATACCACGAGGTATGGCGAATGGTGACGGTGATGCGCTTGGGGCGGAACTGCGGAATTTGTATGCACCAGTGTCCATTTGGACGGCGCACGAAGAAGTGAACATGGTTCATCAGAGCGGTATTCTTTGCAGTGAACTGTCCGAAGCGCCATTGCGGAGCATCCACGGGACCACGGTCTTCCCAGACTGGCAGTGTAGACGTGGACAAGGGAATGGCATTTGTCTCCCAATAAGCCAGGCGACAGGTGGACATAAGATCGGTGTAGATACGGAAGGCGTGGGTGTAGCCGGGGCGATAGTACCAGCTATTCTTCAGGTACGGACGCGACAGGTCAAGATGCTGAGAGACGGCAAGTGTGAAGATCTGATTCCGAATCTCCGGGGGCAGTTTCGACCACAACGGAGACTGTCGCTGAGGATGCGAGTTGGATGGGTTGATGGCTTGGAGTTGGTGGCGAAGGCGACGGCGGTTCACCCGTCGAAGCTTTGCCAGCTCTGTTTTGGATCCGGATAGCCTGCGTCCAAGAGATTCAAGAAGCATAAGAAAAGTGCCGGGATCAAGTGTGTAGGAAGAAGATCAAGAGAAATGTTGTGACATACGGTTCCTGGTGGGGAGACGGTGTCAGCGGCTGGCTCATGTCATCGCCGGCCTCTTCGATGGGGCCCTCATCGTGGACTGAACGGTCCATGGTCATGAGAGACGTGAGCTTGGAGGCGGATCCATGTGGCAACCCTGCAAGGTGGAAAGTAGGAGCCAGAGCAAACGCGGTGGATGCGGCGGCCCCACTTGCCTCAGCGAGCTCAGACCACATGTGGCGGCCACGTCTTTCCGAGCCTGCCTTTACTATCGCTATCAACTCCGAGTCGATGCCTAGTGATTGCGAGAATAGACTGACAGCTAGCTGTGTTTAGCCTCGTCGTCGGCGTACCTCCGCGACCTTTCACAATCCGATGAGGTGTGGAGAACGACAAACCGGTCCAAGCGCCAGCAATTTTGGAGCTCTGTGCGCGCAACAACTTTTATCTCAACCATAAAGACGCCGCTTTATGTGCGCTGCCTTTCACGCGGCCAGCATCCATATCAATGGCCGCGCTTGCCCAGTCAAGGCATTTGTCAACACCAATTTCTTGGTCTATCACTGCACCGCGATTGGCACGTGCTATCTCAACACCAAATCGTTGCCCTCGTCTCCACATTTGTAACAGTGACTCCGCAAACCCTGAGCTTCGTTCAGCATCCCGCAGACCGTTCCATAATAAAACCTCCTCTTCTACATCTGGTCTTCAACCCCGCAACCACCTCCACACCCGCTCGGACCTCACTTTGCGCACTAGGCTCAGGGTACCTTGTTGCTTCAAACACACCAAATCTCCCACTACTTCAAACATGTGCAGCACCGACCAGTCTGGAGTTTCCAGCGTGATCGAATCTCCTGTTCTGGAAACCCCTCTGTCGAGCCCGGACGCTTCACTTTTCAACACCACTGAATTCAACGACCTTCTGATCGAGTCCCTATGCCAGGGCATTCCTCTCGACGACATTGAGCAGACGCTCATCAGCATCGCTCGTCGTGCCGGCGATATGATCCTCGCCGCCGACCCAACCGTCGACGACTCCGACACCAAAAACAACTCCAGTGACCGCGTCACCGCCACCGACAAGGCCGTCGAGCACATGGTCTACACCACCCTCACGACCACCTACCCAACCTTCGACTTCCTCGGCGAGGAGACGTTCAAGGAGGGCACCAAGCTCACCGACGCCGCCACCTTCGTCTGCGACCCCATTGACGGCACCCTCAACTTCATCCACGGCTTCCCCAACACGGCCGTCTCGTTGGCCCTCACCGTCGCCCGCAAGCCCATCGTCGGCGTCGTCTACAACCCTTTCCGCGGCGACCTCTTCACCGCCATCAGAGGCCGCGGCGCCTTCCTCACCCGCCTACACGACGGCCGCCGCGTCCGCCTCCCCGCCAAGCGCGGCCCCCTCTCCTCCCTCAACGACTGCCTCGTCGCCGTCGAGTGGGGAAACCAGCGCAGCGGCCCCAACTGGGACCTCCGCACCTCCGTCCACAAGAAGCTCCTCTCCTCGCCCTCCCCAGCCGGCTCATCCACCGGTGCCATGGTCCACAGCGTGCGCAGCTCCGGCTCCGCCGCCCTCGACTTCTGCTACGTCGCCGCCGGCTGGCTCGACGTCTTCTGGGAGGCCGGCGTCTGGGTCTGGGACGTCGCAGCCGGCTGGCTGGTCCTCGAGGAGGCCGGCGGACTCGTCGCTTCGGCCAATCCGGGCGTCTGGGACCCGGAGCTCGAGGGCCGCTGCTACCTCGCCGTCCGGGCCGCTGCTGACTCGGGGGGCCAGAGGAAGGTTGTTGAGGAGCTTTGGGGGCTAATGGATGGCAAGTCTTTTACTTATCCAGTGAAGAAGTAGGTGAGACTTTCTATCTTCGATAGACATGTTTTTTCTTTCTTTTCCACATCATACAGCCTCTATGGCATAACGGGAGCTGGGCATTTCTCTTCTTTTCTTTGCTTTTCAAGATGGTTGAGTACTGCGATAGATTTTAGATTCTTCAGACTTGCTTCTTCACACTTTACCTCTTCATTTCTGCTAGCATAGCACACCTTTTCCTTTCCCAAAAGATCTTGCTTGGCGTTCAGGGCGCGATGGGATCCTAGAACTGAGCTTCGGATTCGGATCTCGCACTGCTTCTGTTACCTTCTTTCTCTCTTTTTCTTTTCGGATCAGGTCGCACGGAGGAATTGCAAGAACGCTTATGTCCGGTTCTAAAGATAAATGAAAATGCTCCTTTCCAGCTTTCCGAAAGTTTCACCTATACAGAACGAGACTTACGAAATACGAGCAACCCTACTCCAAACTTCAAGATGGATATGTTTAACGATGTAGCCATCATAAACACGCGCTATTGGTAGCCGTGCTTCGCTCAGATGAAAGTATACTCATTCGGTTTGTTGCCCAGCGTAAGGCCACCACCGCTTGCTCCCCCCGTTCAACCAAAGATCTTGCCTGCCTTCTCATCCCACTCATCATCCCACCTCCTCTCGCATTCCCTCAGAGCTCCCGCCCTCAACACCGCCAACTCCTCCTCCCTCGCGAACAAGGCCAATAGCAGCTCCCTCAGCTCCGCAGAGCTGCCAAACCCCTTGCCGTTGACCCCCTCCCTGACGAGCTCCGACCAGGCCTCGAACCGGCTCCAGCCGACCACGGGCAAGCCCGCGCCAAACATGTCGACCACCTTCATCGGCAGGTCGACGCCCGACGACGACGTGTGGAGCGAGACGCCCAAGTCCGCGTAGCTGAGCATCGCAGCGTAGTCCTCCAGGGTGAGCCACGCGGTGCGGATGCGGACGCGCTGCAGCTTGTTCTCGGCCTCCATGGCGGCGATGCGGGCGAGGTAGTGCTCCTTCTGCGGGCCCTTGCCGGTGATGACGGCGAGGATGGCGGGGAGGTCCCGGGCGGCGGCGGCGGCGGAGTAGTCCGCCAGGGCGTCGAGGAGGATGGAGAAATCCTCGTCGGCGGTCCAGGAGGTAGAGCTGACGAGGAGCTTGGTGGGTGCGGTTTCTTCGGGCCAGCCCAGCCGATTTGAGAGCGCCTGGAAGCCTGCCCTGCGAGCCTCGTGCGAGCGGCAGGGTTGGAAGTGCGTTGGTGGCCGGTCATACAGAGGCACGACGTGCTGTCTGCCGTGTTGCTCGCGGAGGACACGAGCCATGGCGTCGGTGACGGTGAAGTTGACGGGAGCACTGCGCGAGACTGCGTATTCGTACCTTTCGGAAATTCGAACCAATGGATGCTTGGGTCCGAGTTTTAGAGCGAGGATTGAGTGGCCGAAATTGTGCCAGTCAATGCATAGGGTCGTGTTGCGCAGAAGACAAACGACGTGAGCGACCAGAAGTGTCGGTATTGATGGTGGATTCTGGAAAATGGTCATTAGATATCTTTCTGAACAAGGGGAAAGGGTACAACAAAACATACCTGCACCAAGGTGTATCTTGCTGGAGATGTGCGATATGCCAAGGCTGAGAAGAGGCCCCAGGTTTGCCATAGGACTTTGAGAGGGGCCATGATCAGGAAGAACAGCTTGCTGTCTGTCTGAAAGCGTTTCGGCCATGGCGGGATGGAGACAACATTTACTTTGTCACTGGATTCCAGAAAAGAATGCAGTTCGGATTCTGTAAAATAGACTCAGCTACGAGTCGTCAAAGCCAGGTAGAGGGCAACTCTCGGGACCTTTGTAGCCAATTATGTCGACATTGTGTCCATGCTTGGCCAGGCTGATGGCATGGTACTGCATGCGCGGGCTCCGGCCGATGTCGCCCAGCACAACCACTTGCACAGTCGACTTGGCAGCCCTTGACGATCCTTTTGAGTACCGGGATGGTGTGAGAAAAAGGATGCAGATGCCTGACAAGGCAAGAACGCCAAGAAAGAGCCAGATCCAGTCCATCGCAAAGCGCCGGGCAGCGGAGGAGGGCGAGAACGTCTGGTAACGTGGTCGGATCCAGGTGGGAGGCGGTGAAATTTATTGGCGTTACCTTATGGAAAAGAGCTGGGTGACTAATTTGGGCATTGGCAGGTGAGACATGGGCCGGATATCGCAGAGAGTCGACAGAGACAGAGACGCTCGCGGAAGCTGCGCACAAAAAAAGATGATGTAGTTCGCAATGGCTCCCGCGCGCCACAATGCACGCCACAGTCGACAGCGACAGGGTTTCCAGACTTGGGGCGCTTCGAGAGCAGCGGACCCCTGAGATAGGATCAAAGATGAAACGCCTCGTCCAAACCCGGCGAGGCGCGCCCAGGCGAACAAGTGAACGCTGCTTTGCCCCGGGAGGCCTTTCCCGTGCTCTCTCATGAATTGCGCATTCTATGGCCCTTGCCCTGTGACGCGTCGGTGCAGCTCCAGAGAGGCATTCCGATAGCCCACCCAAACCAACCTCAACACCTCCGCACCAAACACCACCCCAGCCTGAATGGCCTCCACCTACGCGCTTCCTCTTGACTCCTCAGCTCACATCCACCCCCAGCATGGACGGGGCCATGCCCACCACTACACCAACTCTCTGCTGCCTGACCGGTCGCCAGCCTGGTCTCCGAACCACAACCTGAAGAAGGCGCATTCGCACGGAAGCCTGCAAGCTCCTGCGCCCGCCCCTATGCCTCAATCCGCCCAATCCTCGAGCTCTCTGCTCGCCGTCCCAGACCTATTCAACACCGCTTCTTTCGGCTCCATCAAGGGTCGTCCCAAGTGCGTGCGTGGCGAATCCGATCTTGGCCGCCCCGCTTCAGCTGGCTCTGCCTCAGTCGCCGCGGCTCCTGGCTATGGCTTCCCGCCCATCGACGAACATGCGCACGAAGCAGCGTGAGTGACACTTGCGCATATCAATTGCACCCTTGGAGATGTTAACGCGCTTGCAGACCAGCCAACAAACTCATTGAGCTCTTGACCGGCGCCCTCGTACCTCTTCCCTACGTCCTGGCTTCATTGGCCTTCGCCGCGCATTCCCAGACCTCCGCGCCCGACACGCCGTCTGATTCCGCATTCGACCGGTTACGCGCCTCCGTCGCAGAAGAGGAACCCCCGTCGGACATCGTTCAGCCCGGCCAACACTCCCCAGTCCTCGAAGCATGCATCCTCGCCTCTGGAACACTCCTGTTCACCGCGCTTCTGGCGAAGTTGGGACCAAATGCTCAGGCACTTGATCGGAGAAAAGCGAAATTCGGGGACAGGGGAGACTCAAAAGCTGCTTTGAGACGAGTGCAGCAAATGGCGACATCTGCTCTCAGCGTCGGCCTTCCCTTCTATGCCGCCGCACAGCTTGGCGGTGTTAGAGTAGGCGTGGTTATGCTGGCTGCCATTGCCTGCGGCGTGTGTGGCACCAATGCGGCGCTCCGACCTGTTTTGGCTATTCGGCGCATGGCCCAAGAGAAGAAGCTGCTCTGCGCCTATCTGGGTTTTGGCCTTATCTGCGACATGCTGGGTTTCCTAGCATCCTCGAGCGCGTGGCAGGTTTTGACGGGCTACCTGGCACTTGCGGTGTCGATCTTTGTCGTTCCACCGCCCTTGCCGATCAAAATCCATACGACTCCACCACCAGCACAGCCCACTGGAATCAAGGGTGGCCTGTCGCCATTGATTGAGAGCCCCGACAAAGCCCCAGTCATCCACCGCTCTATCTCCATCACAACGTCCCCACTCGTCCTTTCCAAAGACGACGTGACCACAACCTTCGTTTCGGGAGCAGTCCTCAGCATTTTCACAGTCATAATATCCTCTGTCTTTCAGTCAGCTCCCTCATTCACAACTTCCACAACCTTCTTTGCACTACTTTCCGTGGTCTCTGCCTCCTGCTTTTATATCCTTGCGAGACCTTCAACTTTGCAGTCTTCTTATAAATCGGGTGTTGCTGCTGGCTGTGTCTCGACGGCCGCAGCTGGGCTCCTTCTTCATTCGGATTCTTGGCTATCTGCCTCTGCTGATATCCTCTTCTCCGGTCTTGCATTCTTCACGGTCTCCCGTGAAGCAGGGTCAGCTTCTGCTTCCCATCACCATGGCCACGATCACGACCACAAAAGCCATCACCACCAGCCACATGGACCACATGCTCATGACAAGCACTCCAGCTTCACAGGTCTTCTCCTAAAGAATGTTGAAGCTGGTGGGCTCATTCATAGTATCCTCGTGGAGAAGGACTCTCGCCGTATCGCCTATTTTGGATGGTCAGTACCTTCTTTCTCGGTGATTTTAAGCACTTGGGATTTCCCGCTAACCCAAAATATAGCCTGAATCTTGCTTTCATGGCTGTTCAGTTCTTCTACGGCTTCGTGACCGGATCGCTTGGCCTGTTGACTGACAGTATTCACATGTTGTTCGACTGCGCGGGACTGGCTGTAGGCCTTATTGCTGCTGTCATGAGCAAGTGGCCTCCGAACGCTCGCTTTCCCTACGGCTATGGCAAAATCGATACGCTGTCTGGATTTGCAAACGGTATATTCCTGATGTAAGGACATGATCCTCTCAACCCGGGTCTCAGGCAACTAATTCAGTAATTAGACTCGTGAGCTTCGAAATCATTCTGGATGCATTCGAACGTATCTGGGAAGGCCACGAACTTCACCGCTTGAATGAGCTCTTGATCGTCAGTGTGCTTGGCTTAGTGGTCAATATCGTCGGTCTTACTGCCATGGGCCATGCTCACGCACATGCACATGCGGGTCACGACCACGATCACGGAGACGAGAATATGCGGGGAATCTTTTTGCATATTCTTGCCGACGCTCTAGGCTCTGTTGCAGTCATTGTTTCGACGCTACTCACAAAGTGGAACGGTTGGAGTGGATGGGACCCTCTCGCCTCATCCCTAATCGCTCTTCTGATCTTCTTCTCTGCTCTGCCGCTCACGCTTGGAGCCGGCATGCGCCTGCTGCTATGCAACAACCAGCAGGTCGAGGATTCATTGAAGGATGCCCTTCGGGAGCTCAATTCTATCCGTGGGGTGGTCAGCTACAGTACTCCCCGCTTTTGGATTGAAGATATCGGTGCTGCGCACGAGAGAGGGCACGGTCATACCCATGATCATTCCCATGATCACGCAGACGGACACGCAGATGGACACGCAGAGGGACACGGGTGCGAGCATGGGCACGAGCACAAGCATGATCACAGCCACAGCCACGATCACGGCCATGAACATCATCATTCTCAGTCGCATGGACATGGTCATTCGCATTCTCACGGGCATGACCACGACCACGACCACGCCCACGACCACTCCCACGACCATTCCCACGACCATGCGCATGATCATGCGCATGATCATATGGAACAGAGGATTCTGGGTATAATTCATGTAATTGCAGCAAGGACGGCGGATCTGGAAGACGTTCGGCAGCGGACAGTGCAGTTCCTCGCTGAGAAGAAGCTAGACGCGTTTGTCCACGTAGAAAGGGAAGGTGACAGATGCTGGTGTGGTGGCGGACAGAACTTTTAGAGTTGAGAACCTGTTGGTGTTGCTTTCTTTTCTCAAGAGGGGGTTTTCGACTTCTCTGCATACACGGAGCTTAGGGAGGATTCGTTTGTTATAAGGCATATCTTACTTTCAGGTGATCTTTATTTTGCGTAGTACAAAGGGGTTTCTGTTTTCTTTGGCTTGTGTAGTATATAAATGCGCGTTTGTAAGATGGATCGTGGGGACCAAGGGACCAGTGTACATTATTGAAAAGAGGAAATGAAAAGGGCATATCTTATGAGGCTCGGGCCATCATGTCCCGAATGGGTAAGAAGCTGCCACTGACTCGTGCCCCTGCTTACCTTGATGACTTCCTGGCCAGACTGCCCCGCGGAGAAAGTGGGGTGTCATCATGCTGTCACTTCGTTTCTTCTGTCATCCTTTTCGCCATAGGCCTTTTTCTGCCTGAAGTTTCGCCTCCAACCGCTCACAGAGATTGTCCAAGGTCCGTATGCTTCCGCTGTTTGTTTCGTATGTATGTACACAAGGCATGCAATTTCCCCGCACAACACCCTCTTTCTTTTGCAGCCGCCGTGTATCTCGCGTCCGTGACGCAAGGAGCAAAGCCGTGCAAGCCATATGACTCCGACCAGTCAAATGACGGGGAAGACGACTGTTCCATTCCTTCGAGCATCCATTCCAACGTCCGAACTTGTCTCAAACGCGTCTCTCGATCTTTTCTGCTGTCTGTTATTTCTGTGCTCGAAACATTACAAATCGCAATTGCGGAGCAAGCTCGAGCGAGGCAAGAGAAGAGGAAGATGTAACTGCCAGAATCGAACGTACGATTACATTTCATCATAAGCGGGGGACGAGAGTTGGATTTTCAATTTTCTTTTCAAAAGGCTCTTGGATTAGTCGCCGCAGAGCACTTCTACCCTTTCTTCTCTTGACGCCCACTTTGCTTTTCTTCCATGCGTTCTGGTTCTGATCTTGAGGCTGTGAGAGTAGTCGCAACAGAAAGAGCTGGTTTCTGCGCTATGCCAAACATGTCCGTGCCAGAGTCTGGTTCATCGCTCCTGCAAATGGAGCGAGAGGGGGACCAGCTCCGGCCCGAGGGGGCACCATTGGTCTCGACGGTGCCGTCGAGCCTGAGTGGTAAGACTGCGATCGTATCCGGGAGTTGTCATGGCATAGGAGCGGCGATTGTGAGGGAGCTGTCGGCGAGAGGGGCGTACGTTGGTATGTTGGACTCTCTTTTACGTGATAGAAGTGATGCTTGGGGGAAACAAAAGCATCTCCCCTGAAGCAACCCACCTCATATACTGACTCTCAACAGTCATCAACTATCCCGACCCCTCCCTTGAGGAAGAAGCCCGCACCCTGCAGTCCTCCCTCGGCAACCCCTCGACGGCCATTTGCGCCGACCTGTCCACGCCCACGGGCGCCGCGCACCTCGTCCAGCAAGCACTCGTCGACCTCGCCGTCTCGACCATCGACATCCTGGTCAACAACGCGGCGCGAATCGTGCTCAAGCCGCTGGACCAGCTGTCGCTCGCCGACTACGCCGCCATGTTCGACCTCAACATCCGCGGCTACTTCCTGCTCACCCAGGCCGTCCTGTCGCACCTGCCCCAGAAGGAGAAGGGCGGCGGGGGCCGGATAGTCAACCTGTGCAGCGGCGCGGCGCGGATGCCGGGCGTCAACCAGAGCTTGTATGCTGCGTCGAAGGGCGCGATTGAGAGCTTTTCGAAGGCGTTGGCTGTGGAGTTGCCGGCGAAGGTGAGATTGACATTCCACTTCTCGTTTCTTTTTCGTTTGTCGCTGACATTTTCGTTGGCTTTTTCTTTTAGTACGGCTGCACAGTTAACTGCGTGTCGCCCGGCATCGTGGAGACACCGGGTATGCGTGCGTCCATGACGGACGAGGAGTGGAAGTTCATCAAGCCGCAGGTGGAGCAGATGACGCCGGCTGGGGCACGGGCGGGGGCGACGGACGAGGTTGCGTGGGCGGTAGCGTTTCTGTGCGAGGAGAGGTCGAGGTGGGTGAATGGGGAGACGATGTTTGTTACTGGGGGGCTTGTTCTGGGGTAAGTGACTGTACAAAGATGAAAGTCCTACCATTATCTGCCTAGACTGCATTCATTCGTGGTTTTAACTCTCATAGTTAAGTACATTAGGTTGATAGAAAGCGTGCATGTATACTTAATCTTGAGCACGCGACATTATTTCGCTGTGATTAAAGCTGTTAGTCATGGCCGTAATTTGGCACGTAGAAGGGCAGAATATCGGCCACGAATAAACATAGGCCAATGACGAGTTGTACGTCATAAGCGAGGCTGGAGCTGAATCGCGGAAGCTTCGTTCCTTCGAAATCCAAACAGCTTGATTCCCTCCACTCCATAAACCCCGCCTCCGACCCTGCCCGCAGAGGAGGCTTCAAACATGGCTAACTTCGAGCCCAGTGCCATTGTTCGAGGCGCCCAGTTGACTCTGGTTGGCGGTTTGCCTTCCCACTCGCTGCTCTGAAGCTCCAACACCGGCTAACCCGGACCACTGTGCACAGCAAACCGCGCAATCCAGAACCCAGGCCTCTTCACGTCGGACCACTATCGACAGGCTGCTCTGGCTGTCATTGCCGGCATCGCCATCCGCCTTGTCATCGCCATTCCCGTACGTTGCCCCTCCAGCTATCCTGCCACACCCAGCTGACGGTTGCTGCCTGTAGACGGTGGGTGTTAGGTTGCTATTATCCTTCATATCGCTCTTCGCCGGGTCAGAGGGGTCTACATGGGATCACGATGTCGTCGAGGGCCTGGAGTTCATCGAAAACTCGGTGTTGCAGGTTCCCTTCTTCCTCATGTCGCTGATGCGCTACATCACGCCAACCTTGGATGACATGTGAGACCCACTCCATTGGCCAATCTTGCTGCACACGCACTGATGTGGAGTCTACGCAGGTTCATGAACTCGCTCCAATGGGTTGATCAGACGTACATCCAGAAGCACAAGACGGACGACCCTACCCATCTCCGCGCCATGTACTACCCCAACCTGCGCATGTACCCCAAGCGCGGCGCCACGGCCGAGAAGAAGAAGCCGAAGGACGCCATCATTCTGTTTGTCACTAGGTATGGCAGGAGGGCTGGCATCTCGCTGGCCGTCTACTTTGCCTCGCTCCTCCCGCATGTCGGCCGTTTCGTCCTCCCCGCCGCCAGTTTCTACACATTCAAGAAGTCTGCAGGCATTGAGCCTGCTGCCATCATCTTCGGAAGCTCCATCTTCTTGCCGAAACGATACCTCATCCGATTCCTGCAATCCTACTTCTCTTCGAGAAGTCTGATGAGAGAGCTCGTAAGTTCCGTTGAAGGCTGTCGTGGTGACTAGCGTGCTGATTCATGACCAGCTCGAGCCGTACTTCGCCCGTATCAAATACACGAAAGAACAAAAGAAGGCATGGTTCAAAGATCGCGAAGGGGTGTTGTTTGGGTTCGGCGTCGGCTTCTTCGTGTTCCTCAAGATCCCGCTGCTTGGTGTCCTGATCTATGGCATCGCCGAGGCCTCGACAGCGTACTTGATCACCAAGATCACCGATCCGCCGCCAGCGCCAGCCGAGGCCGAGGCCACGCACTTCGCCGAGAGCCAGATCAAGTGGAGGAACAAGCACGAGTTCCTGAGCCTGTCATTGTCCAACCTGGACGCGCACAATGTGCAGACGCACGACCCGAAGCAGGTTCCCGTCAACCCGGAGACTCCGAGCAAGAGGTTTTCGTGAAGTAGCCGAGTGTGGAGCGCGTATCTATTTCCGGGACTTTGCCGAGTTGGGTGGTGACTATTCTGGAGCTTGGGCGCCATGACGCGCACAGGCAGAGCTACCCCGCCTCAAGCTCCCTTGACTAACGACACTGATGACTTTTATCTCCGCCTTATCGGCCACCAGGTGGACCTTGGGTCTGAAGCTTCCGATTGTCCATTGGCATGGTCCAATAGCACTCTTCTACCTGCCCGCAACCCCGCAGATATAAAATACCATTGCTTACCCTGCGCCCTCGTGCTCTTTCTCCTCTCCATTGATTTCTGCAATTCGACTGAGATTCCCACTCTCACAACCACAATGGCAAAGCACGTTCGCTATGCGGCCAAGGTCGACTTGAGTAAAGATGCCGCTGAGCAGCCGCAGCTTCACGTATGATGCTTACCGTTCACCTTTACTTGCAACCACTGACACGAATCAGAACCGCTGGCACCCCGATAGTTCGTAGCACACCAGTTGCCATGTTCAAACCCATACTCATCTACCCGCAGTTCCCTTCGCCGGCACGATCAAGAATGGCGAGGTGGTGAAGATCGAGTGCGTGGATTGGACCGGGGGCCAGATCAAGAACAACGACAGCGCAGACGACGTGAAGAACGTTGACCTGACCAAGATCCACTACCTGTCCGGACCCTTCGAGATTGAGACGGCTGAGCCGGGAGACGTGCTTGTTGTCGAAATTCAAGACGTGCAACCGCTGGAGGAGCAGCCGTGGGGGTTCACCGGCGTGTTCGACAGAAACAACGGCGGTGGCTTCCTCGACGACATCTACCCCAAGGCGTAAGCAGTATCTTGCCCCCACCATCTCTCTCTAGGGAAGCTGACAGCCATTCCACCTCACAGCGCCAAAGCCATCTGGGACTTCGAAGGCATCTTCTGCTCCTCACGTCACATCCCCGGCGTCCGCTTCGCTGGCCTCATCCACCCGGGCATCCTCGGCTGCGCGCCGTCGGCCGACGTGCTGGCCGAGTGGAACCGGCGCGAGGGCGAGCTCATCCAGGCCATGGACGGCTGCGGCCGCATAGTCGCGCAGCCGCCGCAGCCGCAGAATGTGCACGCTGGCGCCGCCGACGCCGACGTCAAGGAGAAGGTCGGCAAGGAGGGCGCCCGCACCATCCCCGGCCGCCCCGAGCACGGCGGCAACTGCGACATCAAGAACCTGTCGAGAGGAAGCAAGGTGTACCTCCCGGTACACGTCAAAGGCGCGAAGTTTAGCGTGGGAGATTTGCACTTTTCGCGTATGTTTTCCCCCCAATCCATCCGTCAACCTATCCCCCACTTTCCTTTCTTCCTTCTTTCTATTATCCTTTCAAAACTGACACGAACCAGAGGGCGACGGCGAAATCTCCTTCTGTGGCGCCATCGAAATGCCCGGCGTCATCACGCTCAAGCTGAGCGTCATGAAGAACGGCGTCGCGCAGCTGGGCATGCGCTCGCCCATCTATCGACCGGGCCCCGTCGAGCCGCAGTTCGGCCCGGGCCGGTACATTTACTTTGAGGGCTTCAGCGTCGACCAGCATGGCAAGCAGCACTACATGGACGCGACCGTGGCGTACCGCCAGACGTCGCTGCGCTGCATCGAATACCTGCGCCGGTACGGCTACAGCGATTATCAGATTTATTTGCTGTTGAGCTGCGCTCCGGTGCAGGGGCATGTGGCGGGGATTGTGGATGTGAGTGAACAGTCTTTCTTCTTCCTTTTGGGGGGTTTGGCATTGGCGGGCCTGGTTGATGGCTGACTTCGCAACAGATTCCGAATGCGTGTACGACGATGGGCTTACCGATGGATATCTTCGATTTTGATATCTCGCCGGATAAGCCGGCGGAGAAGAGGGATTTGGGCACTTGCGCTTACGCCAGCGATGACTGAGTGTGGTTGATGGGTGGTGGCTTTGGGTCGCTTGCTGCTCTGAACAGGAACAGCTTTTTGGTGGCTGAGTGGAGAGATTGGGAGCCAGTTCATGAGAATGGCCATTAGGGGATGGATAATTTATGCCTTTGTCTACAATGACATGGAAGAAGATTTTATGACCTCAGAGAATTTGTCAGTTGAGGCGTGATATAATTCTGCAACGATAAATATTGGACGTGCCGGGGCGTTCAACAAGTTCAAACTTCTAAACCCACATTCGGCTGGGGCAATGCCATCGCATCTATGCTACAATACTGTGGTTTGCGATTGCCAGAAGAGACTTCACTGCGTGGCCGTGCTTTTCGCAGGATTTCAACTGCGGATCGGACGCACAGGCTGACCAACCATCCTGACCATCCCCACGTGATGATCACCATGAGATGCCGAAGATAAGCATTACCAGTCAGAGAAAGAAGAGATAAGGTTGCATTTGGCTATAGCGCTAACGAATGGTCCGGGGCGGCGGCCATGCCCGAAGATGCCGAAGATGCCGAAGATCAGTGAACCATAGATGCGGCAGATTGCTGGATATTTCCTATCAAGTGTAGTAGAAATAAATAGGTAATTAATCATGTGTTTGTATGTTCTCCGTCCTGTGGAGGATCAGGTTGGCGTTGTACTTGACGAGGAGACGTGAAATGAAGTTTTTGGAGAGGACATTCTGTAGAAACTGCTGTGTCGTGGAACGGCAGATTGGCGGAGGCAGTATTGTGAATGGAGTGCAAGTGGAAAGAACGGACATGGGCCCTGAGACTGTTGTCGTTTGGCTTTATTCGAAGTGAAGGGCGAAGCGTGGGAGACCACAATGCGATCACTGGTGCCAATTGGTATCTGAACGAAGTAGAGACTGGCAATCAAGGAAGGTATCGTGGCCAAACTTTCCGTGAGCTTCTACTGTGACCCTGGCACGTGCTTGGCTACCCTGCATGGAAGTTTCCCGTCACACGCTCAGGCACGAGGCTCCTCGGGCACGCCGCACAGACCTCCAACCCTACCCTATATAACCAGCCCTCCACCCGCCCTCTATACCTTCTTTCCTCTTCAACTCTCTCTCTTTGCCTTTTGGCTTAGATTGGAAAAACAAAACTTCATGGGAGTTGCCAGGACCACAGTCGCAACCGCCCTCCCTTTCAGTGGGAGAGCGGCCTCGACGGCTGGAGGGACCAGAGCGTCACGGCTGTGCTCTTTAAACCGGAAAGCCTGGGTGGGTGGGCCTCCCCAGCAGCGACTGACAGGATCTGATTTCCTGCGCTGAACTTGGGGACCTCAGTGCCGACGTACTGGCACTGAGGGGATAATGAGCTAAGGGGGAGTCTTGGTGGCTTCTTCCTTTCTCTCTCTTCACTTTAGATGGTCAATTGAATCTTTCTTGTGTCGCTTGCTTCAGATTGCCTTTGAACTTCGTGACTGTGCTTCCAATGGTGATGGTGATGTTTGGGATTCCGGCTGCATTTCTTTGGGAGAGGTCAGCAAAGACAGCACACAATATGGGCATATACCACGGGTTTCTCAGTATCAGGTGTTGCAAGGGGTTTGAATTAATTCATCTCCAAGAGAATGTTAAGATCTTCTGATCCTATAATACAGAATACATTGTTTAGTCAGCGCAAATGAGGTCCTCTGTGCGCCGTTCGCCCTTACTGCTTGAAGTCACTCTCGCCTTGCTTGGAATCGATGTCGGATTGCTCAACGCCCGAGACCTTGGCGGCAGATGGTCCCTTGTTGAGCGCCTGTACAAACTTCTGGATCTGAGAGTCGTCGCCCTGGGCTTCACCAACGACCTGTGGCCGGTTTTAGCGAGCGATGCTCCATGCAGTGCGGACATGGCTCACCGTTCCATCCGAGGCATTCTTGACGAAGCCAGTGACGCCGATATCGCTGGCACTGTCGGCGGTAAACGCCCTAAAGCAAACGCCTATGGATTCTCAGTGGGGTCCGAGTGCGGCGAGTGTCCGTGTGTGGTAGGGCTGACCTTGCACGCGTCCGCTGACCTTGTAGGAAATCTAACGGGCGTTAGCTGCGTCAATGAGAACCCCGGAGCCAAACTCACTCGCTTGGACATGTTGATGGCTGATGTCGAGAACAATCTCCGCATGTACCAGTGAGGTTGGGAAAAGCAGTGGGTTTGATGAGCAGAAGGAAGGAATGAGGAAGAGAGCAGGTCGCACAGCCGTCATAGTCGTACCCATGACGTCGTCCTTGGCACGTGCGAGGATCGGGATGAATCCGCTTCACATCGCGCCGCCTAAAGTCTGTCGATAACTACTGGTACTTTACTTTTGCCTAGCTTCAAGACAGATGCGCCTCCAGGATGGGCGTCGGCACAGAGACGATACCTCGCAGAGACGGGTCTGCTGCCCGAGGCTATCAGGACATTCACGAGCCTCGTCCGCATATCTCATTTCGAAGACAGAGAGCTGCGTATGAGTTGTCTCTAGTAAGGCACGCAAGGGTCTGACGTCTCCGCGCCCTCCCGTCCGCTATAGGCGGGAAAATCCAGGGATACAGGCTGCGTCTCTAAAGACGCCTCGCTTCCTGAAATAACGCCGTTTGTGTCTGGCGGGGACCACGGAGCGGGACTTGCGCAGTCATTTGTTTACGACGCGCGACACCCGTCGATACATACGCTTCGGTAAGGCAACGACTAATCTCCGTACCTACGCCGGGATCAGCACATCCGCCGTGACCGCCGGCTTCCAGAAAGATTATTGTGCGTCCCTCTTCACGACATCATCACCAACAACCACTCTTCCTATACGCCTGTGTTGCGAGTGCTTACTGCCGACACCCTAGCCAGGAGTCCGCCCACGACCTCGAAAACCACTGCTTCGTCGTACCCCACCTTCCGAGTCCATCCCACCACGTCACGCCCCGCCGCCGCTCACAACAACCATGGCAGACGAAGCTGAGCGCTCTGGCTCCCCTCAGTCATGGGCCTCGCCCACCCTGCCCGCCAGTGCTGTTCCCGGGCTCGACCAGTCTGTGTCAACAGGCTCAACCTCGTCGTCCTCGGTGTCCGGCATGTCGGCAGGTTCACGGCGGTCATGGGGTGGTTTGCCCAACGGCCGCCGCGGCTACCTGCGCCCCGAGGGCACTTCATTCGCAGAATCAGCGAAGAACAGGGAGAGCGTCCAGAGCCTGGGCACCATTGCTCATCTGCAATACTACTTCGCTCGGACCGGTCTGTTGGATGATAAGGGTGGCCGTGTTGCGAAGGAGAGCAAACGCAAGAAGGAAGCAACCGAAGGAGTCAACACCACGGCAGACCGTGCCCACGATTCGTTCTTGGCTACCCAAGGCGACAACAAGCGTTCCTCCTGCGCCATATCCGATGACGGCTACCTGAGCGAATCCGCAACCGACATTCCCTTTGTAGAAAGCCCCGTCGGCGACGATGAGTTCGAAACTCATATCGAATACCACGCAGCGCCCATGCTCCCTCCGACTGTCAGCACCTACAAGAACAAGGTTCTCTACACCCCACCTCCGCCAGACATTATTGTTCTGCGGAGGGAGCTCAGGGAAGCCCTTGAGGATGCTCGGAGGGTGCTTGCTAACACCGACACACCCGATACGATTGCGAGGTACAAGCGCAAGGCGGCTGCGACGGAGAAAGCCGCAGCTAAGGCTGCCGAGAGAAGAGCCAGCCACAGCGCACCCGAGCAAGACCAGGAACCGATGCCTATACCGCAGGGATGGACGGAAATCCAAGGTCTCCACGTGCTTGACAGCGTCACCCTTGCCATCCGCGCTGCCAAGAACTATTATACGGCGCATGAGAAGCCTGAACGGCTCTACTCCATCAAGCCCGAGAAAACAATCAGGAAAGAATTGTACCAAACGCTGGAAGTGCTGAAACGGATGGCGGCCCGCGATTTCGAAGGTTGCATCCGAGACGAAGAGCGAGACAGCATCAACGGATGGATTGCCGACATTGAGGATTTGCTGGACACAGAACAGGCAAAAGAACAGGCGGAGGAAATGGAGCGCGAGAAGTGGAGCTGGCGCGAAGGTGACTGGACAGGCAGGGAACGTGAGAGAGAGTGGCTCTTCCTCAAGTCGTTTAATCCACATCCCGAAGACGAGCTGCCGCCGTGGACGGACCCGGCCGAAGCAAGCGAGCTGCCGACGCCCTTCTTGGGGGCCATGCACACGGGTATCAGGCTCGTTCACTTGCACAACAACCTGGTGCGAAAGTCGCGCCGGCAGTTCGAGGAGATTAAGACGTACCACACGGACACGACCCTGCCGTACCGATGCGCGGAGAACCTTCGCTACTGGGTCAAATCGGCGGATCTGCGGTGGGAGATCAAACTCAAGGTGGACGTGATGGAGGTGGTGCACGGAGAGAGCACAGAAGCGTGGATGAGTTTCGACAAGGCGCTGCTGAAGTGGTGCAAGGGGGTGCGGGAAGAGATCACGCTGGAGTGGAAGCAGGCGCGGATGAAGTCGATGACGCTGCCGCCGATGCTGAAGATTGACACGGAGCTGCCGGCGTAGGCAGGGCCGAGCTTGTGTTTGGGCTTGGAGGCCGTTCTAGGCGTTTCTTTGGATGGACAAAGTATTTAATGTTCCCGCTGGTGTGTGCATCGTGGCCGTGGTCGACTTCATGAACAGCTCGCTTCAACAGATACCCTGAGTTCGGATAAACAGACAGTCTTTTAATATCAATTGTACGGCGAGCAAGGGCGGGCAGTGCAGTGGGGATGGTTTAATTCGCGGCCTGCCCCTGGCGAGGTTGCAGCTTCACGGCAGCGCAGCGACCAATGCAATCTGCGAGCCCGCGCGTGGGACAGTAACTTAATCAAACGGGAGCTGGCCTCAACTTCCATCCGACCTGACCTAGGACGCCAACAACCCATCTTTTGACTTCCATATCCTTCCCCGACCCCCAACCTGAACGCCCCTCGTCCCGATCCACGCCCCAACAGCCACAACCGCCGCGGGGCCAGCAAGAACCCTGAGCTCAGATCCCAGTCGCCGCATCGTCTTCAAACAGCCAAGCTGCAACTTGTGCATCCGTCTCCTCAGCTGCCGGCGGGCATGCACGCTCCACGTCTGTAGTCAACAGTAAACAGTGGGTAAGTTGTCACATGCAGGTGTTGAGTCAGCCTGCGACATGGTCGCGTCGCGGAGAAGGGCCAGTTGGCTTCGATTCCAGGTGCATCCATCCCCGGCCGAGGAACGCGCTAACCGTCGACGTTACAGGCGTGAGCTGCAGCCCAGTAACGACAACTCACCAGCACCAGCATCGCATCGCCCCCGACTGCCAAAAACAATCGCAATCACAACACGACAGCCGCGCGCCCCCAGCGCTGACCGTGCACAGCAGCTTCGCCTCACCTCACGCTCTCCTGCCCACCTCCTCCTCCATGTCCGCTCCCTCCTCTCCCGACACCAGACCACTGCCACCCGTTCCGGCGCTATCAACGCCTGAGATCGACGCAGAATCGCCCGATAGTGCTTCCGCCGCTGCTGCCCGGCGCGCCCTGCGCAAGCCGTCCCCTGGCCTTCTGGCGCGCATGAAGCTTCTTGACCTCCACCACAAGAAGAATACATTGCCTGTCAACAAGCTCAAGGAGGACACCGAGATCGGCCGCATCCCCGAAGACCAGCTGCGCGAGCTTGACCGCCTTGCCCAGCTGGCCCGGGAACGCGACATCCGCATCGAACGCAGAGGCCGAGCCTGGAGTGGGCCGCGGGCCCCGCGCCTCACGACACAATCGACCGGCGGTAGTGAGAGGAGCTACGCGGATGGCCCACCGTTGGAGAGCGATCACTCGAGCATAGTCAGCGCCAGCGACCCCATGCTATACTCGGACTACGACGACAGCGAAATCGATGTGCTCGACAACGACACAGCAAAGTACCGTTTGCCTGAGGTTCAGAAATCCCAGGGAAGCTCAATATCCATGTCGGGGGGTGCGACTGAAAGTGAACCAACGCCCGTCGACTCCAAACCTCCGACACCACCCCCGAAAAACTCACCGCCGCCGCCGCCGCCGCCACCTCCACCTCCAGCATCCTCACCCCCACCGCCACCGCCAGCATCCTCACCACCGCCACCACCACCGCCCGTTGACAACACACCCGAACTCCCGCCTGAGCCAGTCGAGGAGCCCGAGACGCTGGATGGAATAGAGGAGCAACCTGAAGACGACGAGCTGGAAGACGAACGGCGTGAAGATGAACGGCATGGATACGACCAGCCTGAAGATTCACAGCCTGAAGATGATGGATATTTCAGCCCTCACGGACTCTCTCGAGCAGCTTCAATTTACACCCTCTCACGCGTTTCATTCACCAGCCAAATACAACAACTCACGTCAATAAAACTCCCCGATGCTTCATCCCTGCAAGCCAGCATTTCCGCAATTCCGACGTCGAAAGCCGCCTCAAGAGCCCTGAACGATGCGGCAGGACAAATTCGCGTGTGGATGTCGAAAGCGTCCGACGTGCTCAATGGCTTGGACGCAGAGGACGACGTCGACTGGGCTTCTGCAGCCGGCAGAGAAGGGTTGGACGAGGTCGATGCGGCGATCAACACGTTCGAAACGTTGATCAGGGTGTTCGTCGTGGCAATTGAGGAACTGCAAACAAGGCCGGACATTGGAAACCTATCAATGGCGGATCTTACAAGGCTGGTGGAACAGATGGAAAACATCTTAAACGATTGGGCGGGCATCAAGAACAAGTTGAGGGGGGTGAAAGAGCAGGTCGAAATCGCCATGGAGTGGGAAGAGCTGTGGAACACTGTTCTTGGCGACATAAGCCTTGAGGTGGAGGCTCTTGGCAGGCTGGAGTTCGAAATGGAAGAACGCCGCCATCGCAGTGTGATGGCTGAGGGCATTATCGGGGATAGCAGCGGACTCGACATCGAATCCTTGGAGACGATTGTTGAGGAAACGCCGCGCAACATCAAGAGGATTTCCCACGGCCGTTTCAGCCTTCCGCCTCCCCTCAACGCCCAGACCGCACCTCCCTCACAGCAGTCACCTGGAAACGCCCAAGAGGATTCCAATCTGCTGGCACTCTTTGCCCGTATGCAACCACTTCGTGCTTCTCTGGACTTCCTTCCGATGAGACTCGCTCACTTCCAGATGCGGGCCGAAAATATTTTCCCTAGTGCATGTGAGGAGCTGGACCACAGACGTGTGTCGCTAGAAGATAAATGGCACAAGCTGGAACGCGATGCGGAGTCTCTGAGACGAGAACTTGGAGAGGACAGGTGGGTTTTGGTGTTCAGGAACGCTGGAAGGCAGGCGGCAAAGATGTGTGAATCCGTCAAAAGGAGTGTCGCGAAACTGCGCGAAGCCTTGGAGGACGGGGAGCACATTACCAATCTCCCGGCCACAGCCAAGAAGATCGAAAGCTTCGAAGCCAAGCGGATGCATTACGGCCCTGCCATTGAGCGTGTGCTCTTGATCATTGACAAGGGAGTGAAGGACCGATTGACCGTGAACGGCGAAATTCTCAGGCTCCAGTCTGACATACGGAGCGAGTGGGCTGGGCTGGAGGACGAGATGAGGGAGATGCAGGCATGCGTTGAGGAGCTCAACATGAAGAACAGTGACCAGCTCCGGGATTCCATCTCGACCATACTGTCGACTGAGCGTTCGTTTGCAGGCAGCTCCGTCGACTACACTCCTGGAAGCTCACCTGCCTCTTCTGTAGTCATGAGCCGCAAGGAGAACGAGAGGTTCAAAGCCCGCCAGAGCGGCCACAAACAACCTCAGCGAGTCAACAAACGTTACTCCAGCATCCCCGCTCCATCCTCGGCTCCTCGCAAACCCCCGCTTTCGTTCTCTCAGGATAAGACGCCGTCAAGCTCCCGATACTCATCAGTGACTACTCCGACCCCTCCAATTCGCCGCGCCGCGCCTACCCCGCCCCCGTCCAACAGGCCTCGCTGGAATGGGTATACAAACCCGCACCAAACTTCCATTGGCCACGATTTCAAGCCTCTGTCTCTCACAACCCCTTCTCCCCACGCCAAGGAGCCCATCACTAAGCCACGTGGTCTCCACCGTGTGAAGTCGCACTCCAATCTACCGCAACCCAGTCCCCCTCGCCGGTCCGCCGGCACTCCAGAACCGTCTGGAATTCCTCGCCCTTACTCGACGACTCCGGCGCCGAAGACCAACAAGCGCGCCTCGGTCATAGCCCCGCGCACGCCTTCTCGCAATGCCCTTTCGCGTCTGGATACACGTACTGTGTCGTCGCCCGCTGTGCCTTCGAACGGTCGCACATCGAAGGCGGACAGGCGTCGCAGCGGGTTCCTCGAGCCAGTCACTCCAGGCGGCGATGATGCGTACACGGATGCCGGATACTCAGATGCCAGCAGCCCTGTGTCGACGCGCAAGAGCCCCCGTGCGGTCAGCGCCATGGCTTTTCGCCGCACCAGTATGCTTCCGCAGCCAAGGACGCCTCAGCCCAAAACCACGGAGCGGCCGAGTTTGGACGTTCCACGCCCGAGTCTGGAGGGTGGAAGGAGCTCCAGAGCTGATAGCCGGGCCGGCAGCAGGGCTGGCGGCAGGTTCAGCAGCTTTGGCATGAGAGGAGGCCCGTCTCGGCAAGGCGAGAGGAAGGATGAGAACAAGGGGAGGTGGAGGTTCTAAAGAGCAGGTAGGTTTGTGCTTGGCTCAGATGATTACCCGCCCCTCTTGGCCACTTTTGGCACTTAACAAAAGCGGATTTATTGGTGTAATTGCCAGCCAATCGTTGTATGGCGCGTGCCCGGTGCATGGCTAATTCACAACGTCTGCTGCATGGCAAAAGGGGGTGTGGAGGAGTCCAAAGACATAGCTCGTGTTTCGGCAAAAGCAACGAGGAATGTGCGGCTTCGGGACCTCCACACTGTCCCTTTTTCTTGACCATTTTCAACTGGAAGAAGGAGACTTGTTTTTATCTTACTTGTTTTTGGCGTATAGTCTTGTGGTAATACGGAGTTGGCGACGTGGGAAGGAGATTCAGGCGCTCTTTTGGAAACTTAGCTATTTTGCTGGCATATTGTATACCCCGGGGGAATCCAATTCGAAAATGATGTTGTTTTTCTTTTTAAGTTTGTTGTTGGATGGGAGGGATGATGATGATGCGTGCACCGTCTTCTTTCTTGTATGTATGTATGTATGTACACCTTCTCTTACAAAAGTACTGCAGTAGAATAGAGACAGCGTGGTGAGTGGGAACGGTGTACGAGTGCAACAAACGAGCAACCGACGGACTAGAAACGGGATTCCAGAGCAATTATTGTAGCACTGCGCAAGGCTACAGACTCGTCCAGACTCGGGCACCAATATACTACTTGATGGCCCACAGTAGAACCACTTTTTAAGAAAGTGACAACAGTACAAGTGTTGAGGGATTTTTTATAAAGGCGTGTGGATGTAGGCTGCGAGGCTCTGCGAGGCGTCCCAGGCCTCCCTTGCTAGCCAAAGCATCTTGGCCCAATGGAGCATTCCGCGAAAGGTATGGGCGGGCCCTGTCAGCGGCCACACCCAGACGGCGGGGCCCACGTTACTAGAGTTTTAGCAGCGGGATTAGCAACACGATCTCAGCCACTCAGGAGGCTAGAGAGGCAGACGGCGCCGCAACAGATAGATTGGGGTGGGCAGCCAAACAGCGATGGATAAACCGTTTCCCAACGACTCTTCTCCTGTGCACGACGTGCCGCAAGCGACGGGAGCGTTTCCAGCCGATGCAAGGAATAATGGTCAGCATCCCGGAAGTGTTGCACTGCCGCCCCCCACGAGGTGCAGACGAGCTGATGTGAAGAGCTGCGCTGTGCTAGCTGGCCACCGCCACAGCATCGGTGATTGGGGGAGGAGGGTGGTGCAAGAAGGACGACGGACGGGTGCCGCAGCAGCCAGACACGGGACGGTTGCAGGCCGGCGCACGGAGCGCCACAGTAGTGCGACGGGCTGCTGCTTGATGGCGCGTCGTGGGCTGCTCGGGCTTGGTCCTTTTTTGTTGTTGGCCGGCCTTTTTGGGGATGCTTTCGCTCGCTCCGGCGAGGTGAACCAGTCTTTTGGTTGCGGGGATGGCGCGCGGCCACTGGCGGTTGTCAATCATTTGCCGGCCTGGGCAGGATGACGTCTCACGCGACTTGCCAACACCTGGGAACGCATGTTGCTGGCAAGGCAAGCTTGTTGCGCGCCTGTGAGATTGTATTTTTTTTTCCCCTGCCTCGCGCCTTTGCCCTGTCCTGTCTAGACGTTCTCCTCACTACTCTCCACTTCTCGCCTGCGCTGTCCGTCATCCTCACCGCTTGCGCTACTTATCACCTGCTTGTCACCCATCCTTTCGTCCCGTTGCTGCTGCCGCTGCTGCTGCTGCTGCTGCTGCTACTGCTCCTACTGCCGCCGCCATCGCCGCCGCCGCTGCTTCTCGTGGTCTCGTATCCGTGTCCACGCTGCATCCTCCGGTCCATTGTTCGCCATAAGCTCACGAGGGAGCTCTAATGCACTGCTAGCCGGTGGTGTGCCCGTTTTCGCCTCGCCCTCAGTCTCCGCCAGACCCTGAAAAAGGGCGCGCAGAGAGTTTAATCGCTCCAACGGTTTCCTATCGCCCGCGCCGCATCGTCACATTCGACCCTGTAACGTCCGCCCAACATCCCCGTCACCTGCAATTTATACAGCCGAATCCCGACGTCATACACGGTCACAGTCTCCAAGGATCAACATTGGGCCTAAACTCCCCTGCCCTTTACTCCCGCCAGGTTGTTGCTTAACGCTGGCCCCAGCTACTGCTCACCTTTCATTACTCGTTACCGCCGTCGTCGCAGCTCTTTCTCAGCTTGTCTCGATCAAAACATTAAAAGCTAGCACCCAGAACTCAGTTTGGCTGAAAAGCCTGATTGCCCTGTGAGCGAGCTTCGCACACCATCACGCCGCTTTCTTTCACGCGCGCCTCCGCGCGCGCTTCTCCAAACATGATGCCGTCAGCGACATCGAACCCGAGGCGCAAGTCGGTTTTCCGCGAGGTGGGCCTTGTCGACGACGACAGGGAGAAGTATGCCCCGGTGCCGAGTGTTCCAATTCTTTCCTCGCCTGCCTCTCTCCCACGGAAGCCGCGCCTGAGCGTGCGATTCCCAAGTGATGTGGCGCAATTGGAAGAAGTGAAGGAGGAAGATCCCGTCCACGACGAACTCAGCGATGACGACAGTATAAACGACTTCGACTTGAGAAAACGGGACGACCTATGCAAGCCTGCTCCGCATCTCGTGGAACTACCCGCAACTGCCGTCGCGAGCGGCTTTACCAGACTACACCGTCTGTGCATTCTCGCATTGCTGGTTTTCCTGATCATTCCAATTACCCACGATCTGCCGCTCTTTGGAACCCCGGGAAAGGTCTTCGGTGGCGCTCATGCAGGGCTTATTCCGCGTCATGCAGCCCTTGAGAAAAGAGAGGACAGTCCCACGGATGCCTGCACTCGATGGAGTCATGCGAGTAAGGCCGGTGGACTCGAGAAGCAAACGAATTGATGGCTGACCAAACCCTAGCTGCTCTTGTCAATGGCACTCTATACGTCTACGGCGGTCGTGCGAAGACCGAGACGGATCAGACCAGCAATACGTGGAGTAAGTCTTGATCTAGGTGAAACTATCGTGTGTCGTGCAGCACTGACACTTCGTCCAGACAACGACTTTCTTACCCTTGATCTCACCAAGTCCTGGCAAATATCTTCGCCGTCGTTCACGGGCCTGCCGCAGCCCTCTGGACCGCCCGCCGTTTCGCTAGCCTATCTGTGGAATTCGCGATCGTCGCTGTACCTCTACGGCGGTGAATTCCAAGATGGTAACTCCGGCAACACGGCGGATCCCCCAACCGCCTTCTCGCTCTGGGAGTATGATATTGGGTCCTCGTCATGGACCAAACACAGCGATCCCAAGATGTCTGCCGGAACCAATGCCGCTGACGGCAACGAGGCGGTGCAACGCGCGGCGGAAGGTGCGGGCGCCAATGTCCCTCAGATCGGGCGCGGCTTCTACTTTGGCGGGCATCTCGATACGTGGACTACAGAGGACTGGTCGAACCAAGTCGAGCGCGTCTATCTCAGGTCCTTGGTAGAATACACGTTCCCGGATTACACGAATGATGGCGTGGACTCTTTGACCGACGGAAAGACTGCGGGCGATGACGGCGTTTGGCGAAACGTTACGGAAGGAGGCCTCCAGGAGACCAGCGGCTTCCCGGAACGCGCTGATGGTATTCTTGTATACGTGCCTGGATTCGGTGACGAGGGAATCTTGCTGGGTCTAGCTGGTGGCACGAATTCCACTCTCGTAAGTGCGCGCAGTCTTGGCAACCATGGTTTGAGCTGACCAGAGCGTTTCAGACGCAAATGAACGTAATCGACGTCTACGATATAGCCACTTCGACTTGGTTCAAGCAGCCTACCAGCGGTACGCCACCGAAGATCCGCGTAAACCCCTGCGCTGTTGTTGCAGCAGCAGCAGAGTAAGTTGCCGAACCTAGCTAGTATCCCTCGTATTTGACTCGGGCGTACTAACCCAAACTATAGCGGCTCCAGTTATAACATGTACATGTTCGGGGGCCAAGATTTGGACGATACTCAGACGCAGTACAACGACATGTGGATCCTGTCTGTTCCATCCTTCACTTGGATCGAAGTCGACACGGACTCCACTCAGTCGGTTCCCTACGCCCGCGCCGGCCACACGTGCAACATCTGGGACGGCCAACTCATCGTCGTCGGTGGCTACGTGGGCGACGACATCTCCTGCGATTCTCCTGGCGTCTACGTCTTCAACACCTCCTCCCTGACCTGGGGTACGCAATTCACCGCCCTCTCCGGCACCGACGCCCAGGACTCCAGCGGCGGTGTCTTTGCTGAATCCTCCAACCCCTTCTCCCAACAACTCGCCCAGCGCGGCTCCAATGCCACCTCCGGCCTCGAAGGCAGCTACGGCTACACCGTCCCTGATGAAGTCGTTTCCGCCATCGGCGGCGGCGCCACCGGCGGCGCCACCGTCACCGCCCCCGTCCAAACCGTCTCGGAAGGCCCGCTCGCCACGGGCAAGCCCATCACCTACACCGTCACCGGCGCCGACGGCTCCGTGACGACCCAAACCGCAGCTGCCGGGGCCGGGTACAACAACCGCGACACGGGCCCCAACGTCGGCGCCATCATCGGAGGTGTGCTCGCCGGAGTCTTCTTCGTGATTGCCGCGTACATGGCCTTTTGCGCCTACATCTACCGTCGCCAGCTGCAGCTGTACAAGAACCACGTCGGGATGGCCCAGGCCCACGCCGCCGACCCCGCCCGCGCACACGAGAAGACGGGCTTCGTCATGCCCCCTGGTGGTGGTGGTGTGCTGGGGTCGACAAAGGCGTCGTCGGACGATCGCCAGAGCACTAATCCGCGCAACGACAGCCACGCCGCCACGGGTGGTGGGAGCAGCGGATACGCGGCTGGTAGCAGTGGAGGCGCGGCACGGAGCGGTGGTGTCGGGACGGATGGGCGGAGGAGCGGGAGCGTGAGCAGTATGGACGATTTGCTGGCAGGGAATGAGCCGAGCTTTTGGGGCACGAGGGGTGTGTTGCTGAATCCGAGGCGGAGCTTGAGGGTCATCAATCGGGATTGATTGATTTGCATGGAGGGATTCTTGTTATTGATGATTTTTTCGATTTTTTTATTTTTTTCGAAAGGAGGGATCATGAGAAGGGGTGGGGAACGAACGGTATATACGAAGACACGGATGGTTTTGAGGGTATATAACGGGAAGCTTTTTTCTTCTCGGATATGAGGCATGGAAACAAGAAAATGGGGAGGCCGAGATACGAGGAATGGATGGCGGAAAAGACGAGCTCACCCCAGCCAACGAAGCAGGGGAGGCGGCTGGTAAGATTCCGAGAGGAGAAAAAGGGGGAGGAGGGGAAACTAATCCGTGGATATAATGGTAATTCAAAGGGCAAAATGAGAAGGGGAATCCACTGGGTGGGTTTGAAGGAGGGGGAAAGAGACTTTTCGTTTTGTATTACTATCACGACTACCCAATGATGGCGCTTTCTTCTCGTTCTTCGTCTTCGTTTGCTTTGAAACAATTGGATCTTCGAATCGCTTCTTTTCTCTCCTTTTTTTTTAGAGTCATTGCTGTTGTGGGTATGCATGCTGATGTGAAGATTCTGATAAAGGGGTTTCTCGTTTGGATGAGGAAATTAACCCTCTTCCGTTCTTCGCATACACATAGGATTGAATATACCTGAAAGGTTCTTCTTCTACATTTCCACGTTCTCGGGATTCATGGAGAATTAATTAGATCGCGTCTTCAGCAATACTAAGAAAGCCAGCAAGATCATGACTGTCGTCGATGCCCACTCGCCCAGGGACCGAAGCAGCACACCTACCTGCTTTTGACTTAGGCATCAGACTCAAGTCAAGGCAAGGGGAGATGTTAGGTGTGCGAACTCCGAACAGCCAGCTCGAGTAGCAAGGTGAGAAACACGGCCCCGCATGTATGATGATTGATAACCCAACGTATCCGCTTACAGGATGTCAGATACCTACTCAAATCGGTTGCCTGTGCATCAGGCTGAAGTATGAAATGACAGCATGATTGGCTCGCCATGGACCTGAGACGCTTCGGACATGGCAGTGGGGAGGTCCGTGAAGATCCGGGTGCGTGACCACCACACTCTGACGGAAGCAGTAGCAACGTACGGAAGAGGAAACGAAAAGTCAGGATAGATGGATATTCAAAAACGAGAGTGATCTATGCAAAGCAATGCCGGCCCCCTTTGCGCCCAATATGTGCAGTATATACGTCTTCCAGAGACATCAAAAAAGGTTCGTGGTTCATCATGATATGGTGCAAATGATCTTGCCCTTGGTCTTGTTGGACTCGAGCAGTTTGTGGGCGTCGACGATCTGCTCAAAGGGGAAGACCTTCTCGACGAAGATCTTGAAGGAGCGGTCACGGAACTTGGGCAGGGCGTGCTCGACGAGCTGGTCGCGCAGGCGGCCCTGGTACTCCTCGTCGCGGCTGCGCAGGCTGCTGCCCTGGAAGCGGACGCGCTTGCGGATGAAGGCGCTGAGGTCGGCGCCCTTGCCGTCGAGCTTGATGCCGCCCATGAAACCGAGGTTGACGATGTGGCCGTCGAGGGCAGCGGCGTCCAGGTTGCCCTGGAAGTAGTCTGCGCCGATGAAGTCGATGATGACGTCGACGCCCTTGCCGTCCGTGGCCTTGAGCAGCTCGTCGGCCCAGTTTCCCTTGGTGGTGTTGAAGGCCTTGGTGGCGCCGAGCTCCTTGACGACGAAATCGCACTTCTCGTCCTGGCGCGTCGTGGCATAGACGGCCGAGGCCTTGTCGGCGGTGCTCAGCTGGATTCCGGCGATGCTGACGCTGCTGGCGCCGGCGTGCCACAGGATGCTCTTGCCCGGCTCGAAGCCGCCGACCAGGTACATGGCCTGGAGGGCCGTTATCCACGTTTCCGGGATGCCGGCGCATTCCTCCCACGACAGCTCGTCGGGCTTGTGGACCAGCATGTGGGTGGAAACGGCGATGTACTCGGCGTAAGCGCCACCGTAGGCAAGGCCGAAGACGGCGTCGCCCTTCTTGAAGCCCTTCTCATGGTCGCTGCTGCCAAACGACTCGATGACGCCGCTGAACTCGACGCCCAGCGTCTTGGGGGCCTGGGGCGGGACGGGGTACATGCCCTCGCGCTGGAGCAGGTCCATGCGGTTCAGGCCAAAGGCCTTTATGCGTACGAGCGCTTCTGCAGCCTTCGGGACGGGCTTCGGAGTGTCATTGTTGACGAAGAGGGCGTCGGCCGGGCCGGTGTCGTTCTTGATGTCTGCTCGCGGACTAGGTCAGCCATGGGCGAAGGGGCGCATGTTCGTGGCGGTGGGCTACCAATTGCTCGCATAGTCTCCGGCATCGTTGCGGTATCTGGGCGGCAAAGCTCCTCTTTTCTTCGGACAAGGGGACCGGGGCGTATCGCTTCTGCAGGCGCATGGGGAACGGTGGCCGTGGATGGATAGATATACTGGGTGTGGGGGTGCAGATGATGTAAAGGCACCGGCCTGCACCTGCGCATTTCTAAGCCTGGGAGACGTGGGGCCTGGGGCAGGGATCATCCTCGGCTGCGTGCGCGCCACTGCACCGACTTCAACACCATTCAGTCTTCCATCTCCACTTCCATCTCTCATCCTCGGTACCGAGGCACACAGACTGTTTAGTTATCAATAGACTCTCGATATACCGCCTGCCCTCCGCCCAACTGTCCAACCCTCGTCGCCAACCACACCTAGCCAACTTCCATTCCCAACACCTACTTATTTGCATGGTTCCACGCTTTCCTTTCAAATTCCTTCGAACCACTCCATGTCATGCTCTTATCCCAAAAGGACGCCTTGTATCCCTGCTTTCGTCAGCACCACCAAGTCTTCCATCCGAAAGGCCGTACCTTTGCGTCAACGTCAACGTCATTGATCGCATTTACTTCGCTAGTCACAATGTCCGGTAGTGGCTTGTACCACTACCAGTGCAACGGAAATTCCATGTCTTCCCCAGACTTGCTCTCACTGGACGAGGAATCAGGCTGGAGCTGATGGATGGAGACATCTCCCTCAAGGAACTGACTCAGCCCTTTTGGTGCAATCGACTCGTTTGACATGCCGGCCGCTCCCTTTTTATCGTTGGATGGCATATCTTAGACATGGTGCCAAACGGGCCACTTACTGTCGAGTCGACTTTGTCCCTTTGGCGCGACTCCAACACTTTCTGCGCCTCTTCTGCCGTAGCACTCGCACGGTTCTGCCCGATGGGCTCTTGGCCGACAACGCCCTGGTATGGCTTCTCTGGATCGTAACCGCCTGGCTCTTCAGTCTTGGGCTGTTTACGCTTTGATCGCAGATCGTAATCGCCTGGCTCTTCAGTCTTGGACTTCTTCGGCCGTGGTGCTTTTTCAGCTGTTGGCGAGCTATTTCCGGCCTGCTGTTTCTTGAAGTCTTCTGGTGTGGTTATCTCAATTTCGAGCTCACCCTTCTCCTTACCCTGAGATGGCGGCGATTCCGAACGCGAGCGTTTGGGCATTGGAGATGTCGTCCTCGGTGCTTGTTTGGGGTGTTTTTGTCGGTGCACTGCCCTTTGCGTTTGCGTTTGTGATGCCGACAAACTCTGATGGACCTGCCCTTTGTCGTTGGACGCTCCTTGCCTTTTTTCTTTTCTTTCCAAAAGTGGTAACATCCCACGGGTGACTGCATACTGCACTTGCCCCGCAGACGCTTACATAGCAGTTGGTTCTGTGAAGAAGCTGGTGCAAGGAAAGATGAAACGGGCTGTTGGGGAAACCATGAGGAATGATGAAGGAAGTGGGAAGACCATGGAGAGTCTATCCCAGGAGAGAATGGCTTGCATAAGCACAAGTGCTTGGGAGGGAGCTTCCGAGCTGCTGCTGTAGTTGTAAGCTGATAGCAGTTTAGAACCACCTTCGGCAAGCCGCTCTTGCACAGGAACGCTTGGACTCAAGTGGAAGGAGAAGGTCGTTTTGTTCATCAATTACGGTATAACTCTTTCTGTCTTTCATTTCCCCTCGTCATCTCTCACAACGCGGCCAATGCCAAGTTGTTCTCAAAGTTGGCATCCTTGAACGGCACGTTGGCACTCCCAAAGTCCGTATCCTCCAGCGCCGTCCGCGCCGCATCCGTCAGACTCTCCCACGCGATGAGCGGCTGCTCGCCACCAACAGTGCTGGTGAAGCCGAGCTGGTGGTTGACGGGCCAGACGTTGTAGTAGCGGATGAGCGGGCGGGTACCGCTGAGATTGGGGCTAGTAGTAGTCTCAAAGTCACCGTGAGCCGAGGCAGCCACGCCCAGCAGCGTGGCCGACGTGGAAGCCTCGCTGAGCCAGACGACGATGCCCTCCCAGTCGTGGCGGTGGCCGAGGTCTGTAGAGGGGGAGTCCTTGGGCATGTACCACGAGTACATGATGGCATAGGCGTCATTGTAAGTTTCGGCCCGGGCGTAGACTTGGCCAGTGCTGCTGGAGCAGTCGCCTGTCGAGGTGCCGGAGGGCGCGAGACCGCCGCTACGCGGAGGGAGTTAACATTTGGAGCCTTTTCGAACACCTTTTTTTCCTTATAGAAAAAAGAGAACCTACCTCGTATCGCCATCAGCTTCAACAGCCGGAAACGAAACGCACCCGCTCACTACAAATAAGTAAGGCTTGTATCTATTGGTCACGTTGATTTAGTACACGATTATCCTAGCCAAGGTTTCTCCTGCTCCCGCATCGCCGCGGCGGCCCCGAGAGCAACAGCAGACAAAGTATAAGGGAAGTCGAAGGAGTAGAGGACTTACTTCAAGTACAGCTCGCCAGCCGTTCCGGTAGGAACAGTCTCAGCAAACCCGACAACGGCATCATGATCGATGACGGCCCGACGCTCGAGCGGCGCGGCAGAGACAACGCTCGCGGCAGAGAGCGCAAGACAGAAGAGGGAAGACAGCATGGTGAACGACGGCTTTCTGGCGAGCTGGTAAAGGCGGAGGAAGAGAAGGTCGAGAGGTATGTACATACAGTAGATCCACCAGGTCGCAATGAAGTGTGCGACAACCGACCTTTTTATAAACCACCCGTCTTCCCCATGAAGCCATGCAGTCGGGAGAAATACAGGCGATCAGGCGCCCACCCATGAACCCATGGCCATATCCATGCGCCCACCTGCATGCACGCACACCCGACTTGACCGGGGTTAGTGCTACCCCTCTCTTCCTGATAATGCTCCCATTCACCATCCACTCCGGGCCAATGCTCCGAAGACGCGCTATTCACGGATAAGCTTGGGGCTCCTCGTCGTTAAGCGAGCATGGGGTGTTTCTGCTGCCCGTTTTCGGCGCTATTCGCAACACTTTATGAAAAGAGAATTCGACGTGGGTGACGCGGCCACCGTCATTGGCTCTGTCCGCCGCGTTGTCTCAGCGTCTATACCTGCTCCTGCACTATTGAGACCGGCCCTGCGTTTTTCTGTTCCTTCCCGCCATGCATTACATTGTCGACCCCCCGGAAAGCAAGAAGATGAATGTGTTGCAGTCCAGGCACGTGCCTGAGCAACTGCTTTGCTGAATCAGTGGTCCCTTCCCCCCTCGGCGATTTTACGGAACAAGGAGGCTAGCCGTACGAGGCTCGTGTGTCCGGCATTGCGGCCTGTCAACTGTGCTAATGAGTAGTGGTTCGGCGGATTTGTTCAGCCGCAGTGGTTGCCGACGCGCAACCCGCCGAAGCCATGGAATTAAACGGGCGTGGAGTAGGAGAAAACAGGGACATATGGATCTTAACCTTTAGCGCGCTCCCACGTGGCTGCCCATGTATAATGTTACAAGTTACAACCGTCGGCGAAAGCCAGAACATGGTTGTGCGGCGTGCCGGCGTAACCAAGCGAGAACCTGGACCTTCCCCTTGCGGTTAACTGCCGGCGGGCTGCTTGCAAGGTCCCCCGGCTGGCGTCCTTCGTAAGCGCCCTTCTTCTACTTGGTAGCACCACGTGCTGAATCAAGTTGTCTGGGAGTGACTTTGCTTCATTTCTTCCGACGGAATATTTCTCCACACGTCGGAGCATACATACGTGTACTCATATGCAGCCTTAGCTTTACTTTACGAGTACGAAGATCCACTAGTACATTGACTCTGCTGAGCTGTGCATGAAGCTGCGATGAAGAAGTTAAACATCGAATTCACGGAATGATGATTAGTTGAAAAGCTGTCCTACTGCTAACAATACGCTCTCCCACTTGCCGTGATCCGTGATAAAGCAAGCCACCATGGCTCCTTTTCCCTTTTTGTCCACTTTCAGATTTCTACACCATTTTTTCCCTCCCCCAAGAAAAGAGCAGTATTACAAGCGAGAGTCGTATTTTGAAGTCGTGAAATGCCACCAGACTCCTTTCCCAATCTCACACATCAAGACAATTCAACTTCAGGTCGAGCCTACCGCTCCCTCTTCACGTTTTCCTCGCCCTCCTCATCCGCGTCGTCGTCCGTAACCCTCGCGCTCGACTTGTACGACGACTCCCCACGCATGTGTCCACGCCAGTCCAGCGGTCCCGGACTCTTGGTGCCCGACTTGAGCGCAGCGCGGCCGGGCCTGCCGTCGTAGCGCCAGTGCCTGTCCAGCTCGTCGCCATGACGCTCCTCAAAGTGTTCCTTCAGGCTCTCAAGCAGCTGGGGCAGACTCTCCTGTGCCGGCACCAGATCCTTCATGTTGATGAACGTCATCTTGGCTTGGTGCGCCCACTTGAGCTTGACGAGCTCGTGGTGTGCGACGCTGTTCCAGATGATGCGCTCCTCGTTGGTCAGGCCCAGGTCCAGCATGGCGCGCACCACATTGTACTTGTCGCCCGGCAGCATCTGCTGTGCCCACTTCTGCCCGTTCTCGACGCGCCAGTGGTTGGCCTCGGTGAAGAACGTCTCCTTGGGGTCCTGGCTGTACGTGTGCTCCAGCGCCTTCCACTTGGACATGATCTGCAGCCGGCTGCGCTTCTTGCCCATCTTCTCGCTGACCAGGTCCCAGTTGATAACGACCGAGCCGTCCGTCGCACTCGAGCCCCGCCGCTTCTCCGTCGCCCGCTTCTGCTTGCTCTCGCGCGGGTGCTTCTCCTCGAACGCGGCGCGCAGTGCCTCCATGCAGTCGGGCATCTTGCGCACAAGATTGCGGATTTCGTCCGGCCTCCAGATGTCCCGCCTTTCGGTCGACTGGAGCTCTTCGCGCCAGTAATTCTTCATGTCATTCGGGAGTCTCTCAAGCAGGCTGTTCAAGCAGTCCTGCACAACGTTGAGGAGTTCGTTGACTTCACTGTCGTGCCACCTCTTGCTCGCCATGGTGTCGCTGCACGAAAGGTAGTTCCGCCACCGGTCCCTGCAGTCGTCGGCGAAGCGGCCAACTGTCTCACCGATCTTTGTCCATTGGCCGGGCGTCTGCGCGTATGCGTCCTTCAGCATCTGGTCTTCATCCGGATCCCACTTGCCACGCTTGTCGAAGTTGTGCCACTTGCGCCGAACGAACTTGATGATGGTCTCGCGGGACCACCGGTTCGGCAGACACGGGCAGATGTCGTCCCAGAACTCCTTGCAAGGCTTACCATGCACTTCGTTGAAGACGCCGGCTTGGACAATGTCGTTGACCTGAATTTGGGTAAGGTCATTATAATCACGATAGCCCTCGATCGCGCGAGTCAAAGTTTCGATTTCCTTCTTGGTGTATGGCCCAGACGACGGAAAATCCTCGGTTCCTTTCGGTTTGGCATTCCATCCCTTGGATGACGATCCAGCGGCCTCGCCGTTGGCACCAACATCTGCTTCAGAAGCCTTCTTGCGCTTCCTTGACTTCGGCTCAGCAGCTTCCTGGTGAGGTTGCGCGGGAACCACATCGGCTGCCTGCTCGGCCTGGCGCTTACGCTTCTGTTTCTTCTTCTGGTGCTCGATATAGGCCTTTTCTCCAGTCACCTCATCGTCGTTCGCACGTCCGAAGATTCCGTTTGCGGTATGCGTCGTGGGGATTGTTTCTGCTGATGCAGTGTCCGGGGCCGTGGGTGCAGCAGTTTCACTATGGGGTTTCTTGGGTTTCTTGGACTTTTTTCGGGTTGGGAGCTCTTGTGTCGAGTATTCAGCCACTTCCCGTACCGATGCTTCTTGAGGAAGCAAGGCTGGATCAATGACGGACAGCTCCACTCCACTCGCGTTATGCCTGGTCGAAAGCTCTTGATCGGCACTTGCATCAGCGCCGTCAAGATGAAGCGTCTTCTTGGACTTCTTTTGCTTTGCAGAATCCTTCGCGGGCTCATTAACTACGGTGCTTGTGCGTTTGTCCTTCCTGGATGACGGCGGTGCAACTGGAGCAGAAGCGCTCTCCGCCTGGCTGCTCTTGGCAACATCTGCAGCGTCTGCTTTTCTCTTGCTCTTCCTCGTTGATTGGACTTCGGGCTCTTTGGCTAACGGGGGATCGAAGGTTGGGATAGGAACGGGGGTATTCTTGACCTGGTCAGCAGCGGCGCCCGTGGAAGACCGCTTCGACTTTTTGTGCTTCTTGCGAGAGGGATCCTCGGTATCCATGGGCTCTTCAGCGGGCGTTGTGCCTGCATCAGCGGGTTGCTGCGTATCCGTTGCATTTGCTAGTGTAGTATCCCCGCACTTTCTCTTGCGTTTCTTTGTTGATGCCTTTCCTGCTGCCTGCTCCGTTGTGTCGGCATCCAGAGCACCGTCGGTGGTGCAAGGAGCGTCGGCAACTTTCTTGTCCTTCTTGTTCTTGCGGCGGGGTTCCCTGGGTTTCGGTTCTTCTGCTTGCGACTGGGTGACGCCATCGGTATGTCGGGAAGCTCCCTGTCTGGGATGGGGAGCGGCATGCTCTTCCTTGACGGAGTGGGTATCCGGGACGTCTTCACGGCTCTTTCGCTTCTCCTTCTTGCTCTTCTTGCCCTTCTTTTCTTTTGCACACCCCTCAGGCGTGAGCGCGACGGAATTCTGGATCTCGGAAAACAGCTGGGAGGAGGCAGCTCCGTCGTCTTCTGCGGCCTCTTGTTAGTGCCAGAAGCATCAAAATCAAAATCGTCGGTGGCGCTTGCGACGCGTCGCGAAAAGTGCGCGTATGATGAGAGGGCTCATACCTGGGTCTTCCTTGGTGGGGGTTTGGGACCTTTTGACCTGAGAACGGTCCGGCGCCTCGTCCTGCACCTGCGACGACGTGTTTCCCATTGCTGCGGTGGATAACGAAGCTTGCAGCTGCGCGGCTGGTGGATGGGGTACGTGGTGTCGCCAGGTAGGTTGAGGGTGGATGGGCGGGTGCAAAAAGTTGGCGTCAAGCAGTGGGCGCTAGCGTCTCTTGGCGCGCCGATCATCCGGTGCCCGGCGGAAAACACCAAGCTCCCATCGTTGGAATTCGGGATATCAATCGATGAGAATATAAATTGCGGTGTTGATTTTCTAGCGTCAACTTTATTATTTATACCGTATTCAGTCTCAACAACTCTTCACTCTTCTCAAAACAATCAACCATGCCCGCTAATACCAAAATCTAAAATTGAAGATGGTTAAGATTATCCAGGTATCCGGTCTAAAATCAAGAACGCTCTTCAAGATGGACTTGGTCCTGATACAGACGCAGTAAACTTTAAAGTGAACAGCTTCATGCAGAGCCGAGTGGCACCCGAGGCATTACTCTCTGTGCACGTCACCGAGTCCCTAGATCCGTTGGATATATTGCCAGTGACTGTAACGGCACGATCAGTTTTTCTGGTTCCTAGATGCATACTGATGGGAAAGGATGACTGCACCACTGCACGCATGAGTATCTCATGCGCCGGGGGCACTCTCAACCGACCTCCTAGGTCACATGCCAGACACGCGGTCAGAAGAGTAAATGTCATGATAGAAACCGTAGTCGATATGAGAATGCATCCTGTTGACTACTTCAACTCCCTACGGGCACGGCTTATTTTGTTCTTTATTGGCTTGGGTGTGTTGCGTATGCACCGTTATCTGGTTTCCGGCTCCTTTATAATCCGAGGAATCTGCCGGTGACCCATCTGCGGTAGCTGGATCCTTCGCTGCTGGTCGGCACTGGTGTTGGTAGTGAAGCGGGCTGGTGAAGTGTGGTGGTTCAAACGTTCAGACCCTGGTGGGGCCAGATGCCCAAGACGTGGCCCGAGCTCCCAGGTGGCTGTGACGTTCGAAGTGGCAGATCCCCTTTCACGGCAGGCTTCACGACTCGACAACAACAGCCTCCCTCCTGATCCAAACTTCCCTACAGAGCCGCCGCACATCGGTCAACCTACGTTGTGGCCTGAAACCGCGTCGACGCGTCGCCACCCTCCTCAAGGCGCCAGGAAACTGTACAAAGTCCGCTGACTACCTATACTGCTGCCTCGACCTTCGTAAACGTGGCAACACATCGCCAACGTAAATAAAACCGCCCCGTCCTAGAAACTCGAGCCCGCGAACCTTCAACCCAACATGTTTAACCGCCCATTCGGGAGCAAGCCTGACGGCGGGTCGCCCCGGAGAGATGGATACGGTCAGCCGCCGCAACAGCCTCCGCCTCCAGGCTACGACCCCCGCATGGGACCACCAGGAGGACAGGGGCGTGCGCCCGGATACCCTCCTTCGCAGCAGATGCCCGCGAGGCGGCCGCCTCCTGGCGCTGCCCCAGGCGGTGGTGGTGGCGGCGGTCGCCAGGTGCAGTTGAAGCCCGTCAAGAGCCCCGGCGGCAACGCATACGCGTTTGGAAACGTGTAAGCTCAATGCATCACCTTGCTGCTCTGCAGTTACAATCTGACCCAAAGCTAGTGTCGCTGTCTCGCCCGCCGACTTCCCTCCCTCCCGCGACGGAACCGACCTCTACATCCTGGTCAACGGAGACTATGTCCTCTCCGCGAGGCCGACTGAAATGTGCAGACCAGGCGAAATTGGTCTCACGGACAAGCAGCGTACGTGGGCAGGCGTCAGTCTTGGTCCGCACGATGTTGTTATGGTGCAGAACTATGAGCATTTCGGCGAAGGCGGCGGTGCTTACCTGGCATCTGTGGACGTCGAGGTCGGATTCGCGGGCAGGAAGACTACCGAAGCGCCATACGATCAGGACGAGCTCGGACAATTCTTCGCGAGAGTATGTGAAATGGCGCAGTTGGAACGACTACGGAAACTGACAAGCTGCAGAACTTTGAGAACCAAATCATGGCTCCCGGCCAACAGCTGCTTATGGACCACAAGAACATCCCGCTCTCCCTCATCATTCGCGCTGTTCGCCTCGCGGACTTGTCCATGGAGAAGGCCAACACCGACGCACCTCCTGTGTCAGATCCCCGCGCTCGCGGTATTCTAACTCGCCAGACCCAGGTCGACTTCTTCAAGAGTGCTCAGTCAGAGCTCAAGCTGAAGGGCTCTTCGCGGAGACCAGCAGCAAACTCCATCGTCCAGCCCGGCTTCAAGTTCGAAGACATGGGTATTGGTGGCCTGGACAATGAATTCAGCTCCATTTTCCGGAGAGCTTTTGCTTCCCGCATCTTCCCTCCTGGATTGGTTGACAAGCTCGGCATTCAGCACGTCCGCGGTATTCTTCTGCACGGCCCGCCAGGTACTGGTAAAACTCTGATTGCGCGCCAAATCGGTAAGATGCTCAATGCTAGGGAACCCAAGGTCATCAACGGTCCTGAAGTCTTGAATAAGTTCGTCGGTCAGTCTGAAGAGAACATCCGTAAGCTGTTCGCCGATGCAGAGAAGGAGTACAAGGAAAAGGGTGACGAGAGTGGCCTCCACATCATCATCTTCGACGAACTTGATGCCGTGTGCAAACAGAGAGGTAGCGGTGGTGGTGGAGGTACTGGTGTTGGCGACAGTGTTGTCAACCAGCTGCTGTCGAAGCTCGACGGTGTTGACCAGTTGAACAACATTCTTCTCATTGGTATGACCAACCGTTTGGACATGATCGATGAGGCGCTTCTTCGTCCTGGCCGTCTCGAGCTGCACATGGAAATCTCGCTGCCCGATGAGCACGGTCGTCAGCAGATCCTCAACATCCACACTTCCAAGATGCGCACCAACGGTGTTTTGGCAGACGACGTTGACGTTTCTGAACTTGCCAAGTTGACAAAGAACTTCTCGGGTGCTGAGATCACTGGTCTGGTCAAGGCGGCATCGTCTTTCGCCTTCAGCAGACACATCAAGGTTGGAACAATGGCTTCAATCACAGATGATGTTGTCAACATGAAGGTCCAGCGCGAGGACTTCCTGCACGCGCTAGGCGAGGTGCAGCCCCTGTTCGGTGTCGCCGAAGAAGAGCTTGGGAAGTGCATCAGGGGTGGCATTATCCACTACTCGCCGACGATCAACTCCATTTTGGACGAGGGCAATCTATATATTAATCAGGTCCGGAAGGGCGGTTCGCCGCTACTTTCTGTTGTGCTCCACGGCCCTCCCGGAAGCGGGAAGACGGCATTGGCGGCGGAATTGGCCATGAAGTCCGAGTTCCCCTTCATCAAACTCATCAGTCCCGAGGATATGGTTGGATACGGCGAGATGCAGAAGGTGCAGCTATTGGACAAGACGTTCCGAGACGCTTACAAGAGTCCGATGAGCGTGGTGGTCATCGACAACATTGAGCTGCTCGTCGATTGGGTGCCGATAGGACCGCGCTTCAGCAACACTGTTCTCGTGGCCCTGAAGGTGTTGCTCGGAAAGCAGCCTCCCAAGGTACGTAACGCACGCAGGTTTTCTGCTGAGGATTATTGCTGACAGCATGATTGTAGGACCGACGGCTGCTCATTCTCGCTACGACGACCGAGCGGTCGGTACTGCAGCAGCTTGACCTGTTCAGCCGCTTCGACGCCGAGATTGCGGTGCCCAACGTCAACAGCCAGAACGAACTGGGCTTCGTCCTGGAAGAATCGCGTGCTTTCTCGAGCAGCGATCAGGTGAAGAGTGCCATTGACGAAATCCAGTCCACGACAGGTAGCGCAGAGGTGGGGGTCGGAATCAAGAAGATTCTGACGGGCATCGAGACGGCCAAGCAGGACCCGCAGGACATGTCCGGGCGGTTTGCAGCGGTAATGGCGCAGGCCATCGCAGCGCGCCAATACGCATGAACGGAGATCGGAGATGGAGTAGAAACGGGCGGGCAAGCAATGCACGACATGCAGACTGCACGGCCGTTGGGATAGAAGATAGAAAGATCAATGGATGGCAATACCGGTGTATGCGGTGCAACGTGCATTTGGTCTCGAATTGACCACGCGATGTTCACATGGGCATGATTTGACAGGTCGGCGGCTTGGTTGCACGACAGGCTGCCAGGCTGATCCTGAGAGCGTGGAGCTGGGCAGCGCGCTCCTGGTGCACATCACCACGCGATATGTAGATGAGAGATGAGAAATGATACACGGGCTGGGCTACCCGGCTTACGAGCGTCTCCGATTCATCGAAAGGCTGCGGCTTAGTGTTCGATGGCTTGCGGCGGCCGGATATCAGTGCAGTCAGCCCAGGTCCCGCGCCAGTTCCGCATCGAGCCCCAGCTCGCGCACTGTAACGGTGCCGGGGCGTGGTGCGCCTCACAGTAGGTAACGAGGCCGGGTCGCTGCAGACAGGCAAGCAGACAGACGCAGGCCGCCGGCTGGTGGCGCATGGCAGAAGCACGCGCTCAAGCTGCTGCTAGCCATACGGCGACGGCTCCTATGACTGCATGCGGAGGAGGATCCCTAGACACCGTTGGCGGCGAGTTTGGCGACACAGCCCTAGCGCAAGGCCAGGCAGGGGAGGAGTCCAACGGGCGGAGAGATGGAGCGCGATGCCGTCGATAGCGGGAGGCGCTAGTCGCACGACTCACCGCCATTCAGGGCGCAGCAGTGCCTGGCTAGTCGCGGGTGACGATGGATGACAGTTGGTGGTGATGGTGGTGATGGTGGTGGTGGTGAGGTTGGGTCGGGTCGCTGGCTTGGCCTGGGTCTGCGGTGGCCACCAGCCAGCGTGGGGCAACGGGCATTGGGCATGTCGGAGCGGTCACGCCAGTAGAGGGGGCTGCGGGCGTGGAATTGCGTGCAGGGAGCAGAGAGCACATGAGTTGAGGTTGACGCGGGCTCAGGTCAGGCAGCAGGGTTTGCGAACTAGCCCAACGGATGACGCAGCGACAAAATGTCAAGTCGCAGTCAACCTGAGCCGTTCTCCCCACTCTGCTTTCTGCTCGAGGGCCAATGGTCGCTGTCCAGGTCGCAGCTGCTCGTCCACACTGCAGCCGTCGCGACATGCCAACGCATCGCTCTTCTTACAGCGCAGCAGAGCAGCAACCTGCACCACCCTCCACCATGCATCATGCAGCTGCGCCAGCGACGCTTCGGGCCCGCCCTCCGCCCCAAACCACGCCCGCTTTTCTTCTTGATGCTTTCGCCCGGGCCTTGGCGCAGCTCTTTTTTTTTTCACCACGAAGCCTGTCATGCCCGTCGCCGAACTACCAACCCCAGATCCCTCCACCACCCAGCACTAGTGTTTTTACGCCCAATTGACCCGATGACGCTGCTGATACGTCCGGCGCCGGCCCTGCCTCTGCTAACGCCGCCCCAAGTTTTGCTCTCTGTCTCTTTTTTTTGCCACAGCCATTAACGTTATGCCCAAAGCTCAATGGCTCCAATGCCCACTCTACGGCCGCCTCCGCTTCCGCCGCCCGCTAAGGCCTCGTAGGATCGCCTTCCCTAGTCGCCAGCCTGCTGGCGCTTTTCTAGAGCGGGCCTGATCCCCAGCAGCTCTCGTGTCAGAGGGAGGGATATTGGGCCGGACAGACGCGGAAGACACTTTCATAGGACCGTCCGTAGGACTGACCATGCAGCTTTATCACAGCTAACCCTCCACCCTGAGCGGGGTCCGCATCTGCTCGAGATCACGGCTCACGGATCACGCCAATCCCCTTCCACCTGCCTTGTCATGGTCGTCGACGGCATTGCGGGACGGCCGACGGCGTAATGGCCTCCCTTCCTGCCGGGGTCTCTGTTTGAAGGGTATAAAAAGGGGTCCTTTGAGCGGGTTTGCTGTCTTTCTCTTGATTCTCTTTTTTACTCAAGCTCAATCTTCTCTCCGTTTGCTGCCTCACTCGCATATCTTATCCAAGCATATCTACCCTCCTGCCAGCAGAACGCAAGCAGAGTCTCCAATTGACCCACCCAACCACCACTCAGACCTCACTGTCTCCCTTCCCAAACACACCACCATCATCATGTCTTCGGGCTACTACTCCTACCCGGCCTACCAAGCTGGCAGCTCCATGCCCCTGAACGTGCCGGCCAAGCAGCGTGGCGCCGACACCTACTATCCTCCTCAACAGACTGGCGCTCATGGCCGTCTTTCCGTCTCTCCCCCTGAGCCAGCTGACTCTGTTACCACCGGCGGCCCCACTTCTTACGACCCCACTGCCACTGGCTCCAGCAGCTATGCCGGCTCTGCTTCTGAGTACGAGATGAACGGCCGGGACGGCGCCGCCAGCGTCGATCTCCTCGACTACATGGGCGATCGCCTGAATGGCTCGTTCAACCCGATGCCGTTGGACCGCAGCATGGCGAAGCAGGCGCAAACGTGAGTTTTCACATGCTCTTTCCCCCCTTTTTTTGCCGTTGGAAGTTTTTGCCGCAGGAATACCGGTCTGTCAGGTTGGGCAGATGTGGAAAATTCCGGCAGAACACACACCGGAAAGTTCCTTTCCAAAGGGAGGGCTGACGTGGAAATTGCGTAGATCTGGCGAACTCAACGCCAAAACCCGCGAATTGATGCAGCTGCAAGCGCTTGCCCGCGAGCGCCTGGCCGCGACGCAAAGAAACTTTGCCGACGGCATGAAGGCGGCCAAGGAGGTCCAGCGCGACCTTGACTGGACGCAGAAGCGTGTTTCGTAAGCTTGATCCTTTGGGGAAAACGTGGGATTCGAGCGGAGACTGACCCTGGCCAACAGCTCCATCAACCAGCGCGCTGCTCGCAAATACCCCGCCGAGTACAAGAGAGCGTCGGATCGGTACCCCGCACCTGTCGACTACTAAGCGTTCGACGGCTTTATTCCCTTTTTGCGATTCATCGACTTTTCCTTAACCAATAGACCTGGGAACACGATACAACAAAAAAGTAGCACCGCTGTCACTTTCGACCTTCTACCGACAGCCCTTGTACAAACGACAAAATTCGAAACTTCATGACGATACCGATGATACCACGCTGGAATTTGAATTCAACCACTTCATTTCTGTCTTCTATTAATTTTTCTTTTTCCAATTCCGCCTTGTCTTCGCCAGCACCGACAACCTGACGTCCGCCTTACGCTCAGGCACGCCAGCAGCGCCTGCATCCGCCCTTGCGACACCCCCATCGGACGGGATCGACGGCGCATGCATGCGCAGCGGAACGTTTTGTTGTGGACGGGTGCGAAGCGTGGTTTGTCGTTGACGGTCGTCAGCCCTACGGCGCACACCCTGTCGGTTTTCTTCTGCACGCGGAGCACGCGGCTCGGTCCGCCGCACTCCACACCCAAGAAATCTGCACGGCACACTCCACAATCACGCGCATTTGCCGGCACACCTCAGAAAAAAAAAAAGGCTCGGCAAAACGCAAGCGCACAAGCCAAATCTGGCGCCGTTCGCTGCCCTTTGCCCCCTCATGCGGTGTGCGGGAAGCCCAGCCACCTGGGCGTTTACCCGTTTCTTGCTCTTTTGGACACCCGTTGGAGGGCACTGCATTTTTGTGAGAGAACAGCAGCTGGTGGCGTGGCTCTCCCACACCCCTGGACTCGGACACGGACCCGAATGCACGGCTGGAATTTCCTTCTCTTATACCAAACTCTGTGTTTTTTTCCTCTTTGGGCGGCAGATTGACCAGACCACGGCTACATTTGAACTAGGGAGGCTTTCTCTTTTTTCGTCCAGGAGCGGCTACCTCGAGTTTCTTTTTCTTTTCCTTACCGTTGGTCCGGAATCCTATTGGTGGAAAACGGAGGGGTTGGTCGCGCTTAACTTTTTTATGCCATGACTTTGTTTTTTATGCTCGTCTCCGCTTTCCCCTTTTTGCTTCTTCGCGTGAAACGTGCGAAGGTGTGGTGTGGGCTAACTCCTGCCCCTCTTCCTCCCTTGCTTCATGCACGGTGGAGGGGTATGGAACTGTGACTAATCCCTTTTTTCTTCGTCCTGCCTTGCCTTGTTTCTGCCACGCCCACACGTTCGGGTAGCCGGGAATCACCGGGGGGTTTGTGGCTACTGTTTTTTTTTAGCTCGGGGAACTGGGGATTTGACTGGCCTGATGGCGAAGGGAGGGGTAGGTACCAGGGAGGGTGACTTGCGGTCAGGATTGCTGCCCACCTGCCCCCTCCCTACGAACCTTCCTAGATGGGGAATGGGCTTGCATGAGCGGGTGGTAATGTGACTGTGCTGTGATGCGGCGTGCCGTGAATAGACACCTTGCATCGGTGCCCTCCCTCCCTGTCTCTGCCCCCGCCCCATATCGACAGTGATTCGTCGTTGGGTGTGGGGTCGTAGGTGAAAGTGGCGTTTTGCAAGGGTGGCAAGAGTTGGTGCAGCGTCCAGGGCCATGAGAGGTCCTTACCAGGGCCACGGGAGCTTCTTACCGGAGACGGCTATTTTTGGCTGGGCGTGCCGGGGCTTGGAGGTGCAGTGGGGTGTGCTGACGCGGGGCGGGCACTGGATGCGCGTGGGCGTGGGTGGGCGGGTGGTTGGAATTGTGGTGGGGTGTGGTGCGCGTTTTGGTGGTGGTGGGTCAAAGATGCTGTCTACGCGAGGTGATGCGTTGTCACGTGGAATTTGGTGCAGGGGGGGGAGGTAGTTCATGCTCATTTGTGATTGGAATGCGGAGTCTGTGAGGGGAAATGGGAGCGGAAAAGTAAATGCTGTCGATGAGGGAGTGGAGCTCGGTGTCAATGCTTGTGGCAGATATGAGTTAATGAAAGTGCGAGATGACCTAAGGCGTGAAGACGGTTGATGTGTTTTTGATTTCCGGGGGAGGAAGTCTTCGCTTAAGCTGGCTGTATGGCAGGGGTGTTTTTTGGCGGAAGTTTGAGTGGATGGATCCATTTGGTTACTCGCTGTTTGGTGTTGCCAACTGACCTTGTTCGTTTATCGCTTGCTGTACCAGGGACTGTCAAATCCAAAGCTTCCGAAAACACTGCAGTTGCTTTAATGGCCCTAAATATCACAAGCGACAAGGTTAGCACGGACTTACAAGCTTTGACCCATCGCAGTACCTTGGCAAGTCTTCTCAGGCTCGTGCTCCATCGTGGTCGGAGTTAGACAACGAGGAGCAAATAGTAGTATTGGATCCTACTTGTATCCACAAACCAGCCATTAATAGAGGGTATGTCTGGCTCTGCAAATAGCTGCAGAATAGCCCAGCCCATGAGAAGTCTCTTTTCTACTGGTTCGTCCCATCTAGGAATTGACGCCATCCTTTTGTTTCTAGCACGGCGTGACTTCTTGATCGCAAATAATCGCCGAAGAGCTTGCTTCATCTAGAGAATAGCCGGAGCGCACGCCTACTAGTGTTACCTAAAAAGTTTACCGGCCGCGATGGTTTTGAGAAAACCCCCAGCTTCTTGAGGTTGACTATTCGATGTCTCTTTTCTCAGCGTCTCTTTAAACTCAAGATTCTGTGACTCAGAGGCGGCATCTTCCCAGGATTAAAGAATGCACTCAATCAATGGAACTGGTGAATAATTGGGTTAGATGCCGTAGCAAAGTCTCTGGAGCGTCCCTTCAGAAGATGCAACAATGTGGAGAAAGCGCACTTTCCCGCTTTCCGGCTCATTTCCATCAGGCAGGCGGTGCAGGCAGATTGCTCCACGGATCTTCGATGAAGCTCGGTCGAAAATAAGCAATGCCGGGTTCAAGTATCTCCCCGGGTTCTGGAGTCAGAGGAACGGCAGCACGAGTCGAGTCAGTTGGGGGACCCGTAGAGGCAGCAGCAAGGGTCGAGTCGGCTGGGGGAGCCACAGAGACCGTAGCAAGAGTCGAACCAGCCGTAGAGGCAACAACGGTAGTCGAGTCAGCCGGGACAGTCGTAGAGGCGACAGCAGGAGTCGAGTCAGCCGGGATGCTGGGAGGTTCGTTGGTGGGACGATCTGGAAGTTGGTGGCCACGGTTGAGGAATCCCGCGAGCCCACTGGGTACTTCTTTCTTCGCCTTCCTCTTCTTGAGCTTCCTAGCATCGCCTGCTTTCATGCCTTCAGTTGGGTCGGGGGTTTTTGCGGCCTCTGATTCGGCGTTCTGGTTCGCCAAGGTCGAGTCGAGCGGTGTAGAATTTGCACTCTCACCTGCAGGGCTCGCGACCTTTTCAGCGGATCCAGCAGCAACAGCAGCGTCAGTGCCGCTGTCGGAGCTCTTGCGACGAGGACCCAGGGGCGTCGTGTTGGTGCCGGAAGCCGAAGGGTTGAAGTCAGCGTAGTTGAACTCGGTGAAGGCCTCCTCGATGCGGCGCTTCTTGGTGCTGCTGCCAAAGGCACCGAAGCCCATGGCAGCAGCTATTTCGTCGTCCATTTCCATGGTGGATGTGGAGATTGGGTGTTGTGATCTTGGATGGTCGCGGCGACCGTGCTCAGCGTCGCGGCAACAGCGTCCTGCAAAAGCGCGTCGAGGAGCTGCACGACACGAGCGGGAGTGTGCGAGTGCAGACGGAAGGGCGTTCCAGTTGCGAAGTGTGGAGCGGGCAAGATAGAGCGGACGTGTTCGTGACACTGGCGGCAAAACACCTGTTCGACGGAAAATATTCCAAATGGTGGCCCAAGCTCCTCGCGCCGTCAGCTGGTGCCCGTGGTCGATGATGATCCCGACCCCAGGCCAGCACCACACCGTCCAAAGTCCCACAAATCCGCCTTCTCCCCACAGCAATGCGAACTTTGCAGCACCACCCTCGCCCAAGCTGCCTGCTGTGTCCCGAGTGACCATCATGAACGGCGCCTCGCAATCGCAGTCGCAGTCGCAGTCGCAGCCCCAGCCCCAGCCGCAGTCGCAGTCGCAACCCTCAGTCACCACCCGCCGCTTTCTCCGCCCCAAGGTTGGTAGCACACGCCTTCACCCATCCCCGCCTTCTCTGCCTGACCTCTCTCGACACAGCTGCGGCAAGCCACCCTGATCCTGCCCAAAACCGGAGAACGCGTACGCCGCACCTTCACTCTGCGCTCACCGCATGCAGAAGCCGCCGAAGACGATGCCAACGACACCACTCCGCTGCTGGGCGGCAACTCCGCTCCGCGTGCGAGACACCAAGGCCCTGTAGGGAAAATACTGGGAAAGGTCCGCCATGGGTCCAAGAAGGTGTACGGCTTCGCAACATCGACGCTGGGCATCAATCTGCTGAAGTGCTCCCTTGCCTACCTACTGGGCAGCATGGCCACTTTCCTGCCGCCCATCTCAGACTTCCTAGGCCACAATGACGGCAAGCACATGGTGGCCACCATCACCGTCTACTTCCACCCGGCTCGCTCTGCAGGCAGCATGATTGAGGCGTTCATGCTGGCCATCATCGCCTTTTGCTACGCCACCTTCGTATCTTTTGCCAGCATGGGCGTCTCTATGGCCTTTGCCGAGGCCGATCTGCTCGCCTTGGGTCATGCCATCGTGCTCATTGTCTTCTGTGGCGGAGGATTGGGTTTGATAGGTTGGGTCAAGCAGAGGTTGGGCAATCCCTTGGTCAACGTCGCGTGCTCTTTGGCCTCCCTCGCTCTCATCACCATCCTGACCAAGGAGGGCGCCGTTCAGGCCGCCACTTTCTCGTACATCAAGGTCGTCCAGGTCTTGAAGATGGTTTTGATGGGCATTACAGCTGCCACGTTTGTCAGCTTGGTCATCAAGCCCATCTCTGCAAGGGATTTGCTGCGTGATGACATGCGCAAGGCCACTAGCGTCCTTGGGGATATGCTCACTACCATCACGCACAGTTTCTTGCTAGGTGCTGAGGATGAACTGAAACAGCCCGAGTACCTCCAGTCATCGGGCAAGTTCAAGTCCACGTTTAGTTCGATGACCAAGAACATGGGAGAGGCCAAGAAGGAGCATTACGTTCTGGGCACCGAAAGAGAATATCGAATTGAGGCGCGCTTAGTCAAGTATGTCACACGCCCTTTCTCATGATTAAAATGCTCACAACGGACCAGATGCATGGAACGGCTTGCCCAAAACATTGGAGGCCTCCGAGGAGCCGCCCTCACGCAATTCAACCTCATCTCAAAGTCCCCAGGTGTCCTGTTCTCCCCTACCTTGACACGGGTGACCTCCGCAGAGTTTCATTCATATTTCGGTGCCCAGCAGCCCAGTCAGTCCAATCTCAGCGCCAGCATTTCTCCCACTGGCCTCTCCGCTATTGAGGAGGCAGGAGAAGAAGGCAGTGAGGATGGAGCCAGCCGCGTCCTCTCCCCCTCATCAACTCCAGGTGCCATCAATGGGATCCTCACCGCTGAGACGCCCGCCGACATATTTACCATGTTCATCTCCTATCTGGGGCCTTCGATGAAGTCGTTAGCCTTCACCCTGAAGGAGGTACTCGCCGAGCTTCCATACGGTCCTGGGCCTGATTATACCATTTCCGTCAACAAACACTTCCGTAGCAGTCTGCTTGATGCCAATGAGCTTTTCGCCAAGGCCAGAAAAGAAGCTTTGGATGCTGTATATGCCAATCGGGGCCTCAGTAAATCAAAGGCTCTCGAAGTTCTTGCTGACTATGAGGAGGTCGCCGCCAGCTGCGGTTACTTTAGTTCAGCCCTGCAAGACTGCGCGGAGGAAATGATTGGTTATCTGGACATCTTGGAGGAACTAAAGCAAGAAGTTGAGAAGGCCCCGAGAAAACGAAGCTGGAACTGGATCATGTTTTGGCGGAAGGGAATGAAGCCGGAGGGCGAGGAGAGCAGACCCGGTAAGATGTTTTACGCCTCCGTCGTATTGCTAAGCTAACACTTGATCAGACACACCGGACATCCAAAATCAAGGCACCGTCCGGGGCGTCTCGCAGGATATTCCTGAAATCTCGAGGCGCCCTAGTATCCCAGCTCAAGCTGCGGAGAAGACGAAACGAAAGGCGCGTTTTATGTACCGCATCTACGAGTCCTCGGCCTTTCTTCGGAGAGAAGATATCAAGTACGCGATCAAGACGGGCATCGGCGCGATTCTGTACGCGGTGTGGTCGTTTGTTCCGAGGACACGTCCCACCTACAGCCATTGGCGTGGTGAGTGGGGTCTGCTGTCTTACATGTTGGTGTGTTCCATGACAATCGGCGCATCCAACACGACTGGATACCAGCGCTTTTTGGGTACCTGTCTCGGTGCTGTTTGTGCCATTACCTCTTGGATTGTCGCCCACGAGAATCCTTACCTTTTGGCCTTCTTTGGCTGGGTGGTGGCCGTCTTTTGCTTTTACATCATTGTCGGCAAAGGTAAAGGCCCCATGGGTCGCTTCATCCTCCTCACTTACAACCTGTCTGCACTCTATGCCTATTCTCTCTCGGCCAAGGATGCGGATGATGATGACGATGAAGGAGGGATTAGCCCGGAAATTTGGGAAATCACGCTGCATCGTGTGGTTGCTGTCATGGCAGGATGCATTTGGGGAATCATCATCACTCGTCTGATCTGGCCCATCAGCGCCAGGCAAAAGGTCAAGGATGGCGTCTGCGTACTCTGGCTCCGCATGGCATTGGTGTGGAAGCGAGACCCTCTGTCTATGCTGCTTGAGGGTGCAACTGCCTCCTCTTTCGCTGACATTAGAGAGTCGATCAGGCTGCAGCGCTACCTGAACCATCTGGAGGCGCTTCGCAAGGCAGCTGCATCCGAGTTCGAGTTGACTGGGCCATTCCCAAGCAAGGTGTACGGCCAATTGTTCTCGACGACGGGGCGGATACTGGATGCTTTTCACGCGTTGAACCTGGTCATCTCGAAGGATCTCAAAGCAACACCTGGCGAGCGGGAACTGCTCCAATACACGAGGAATGAGCGCATACAGCTATCTTCGCGTATCAGCCATTTGTTTTCCGGTAAGTTTGGCCTCGTGACTATGGCTTCTTCATGCCGCTGATGCCCTCGGTTACAGTTATGGCGTCTTCGATGAAGTTGGAATACCCATTGAACGATGCGCTGCCCAACATCGAGCACACGCGCGACCGGCTGTTGGCCAGAATCTTTGACTTCAGGAAGAATGGAGACAAGAACGATGTGGCGACGGACGAGGATTACGAGCTTATCTACGCCTATGGTGAGTGCATCGTACCTTGTTGAAGACGAGATTGCTGACGACGGATGTTCCTTGTAGTGTTGGTGACGGGCCAGATTGCGCAAGACATTGCAACTTTGGGACAGGCTATCGAACACCTTTACGGCGTTTTGAACGAAGACAACCTCAAACTTCAGTAAGGGGAAAAGGGAGAATTTGGATTGCGATTGAGTTACAACTCGAATGTTCACGATAATCTTGCTATATATTCAGCATTGTCGCTTGCACAAAAATCACAGCCACGAATTTGTCCAGGACGGAATCAGCCGCGGCAATCGGTAGTGGGAAGTCAGCATGACATCATCTACAGCCGAAGACTTGGTTATAATTACTCATTCCATTCCATATACAGCGCTAAGGAAACCATAACACGGCGAGTCTTATCATCGTAGCCAAGAAACCACAAAGGAAGAAAGAGAGGAAAGAAGAAGAAGAAACAGAAGACCAAAGATGCCTCTTGACCCAGCCAAGATCCGCGCCGTGCTCTTCGACGTCTTCGGCACCTGCGTCGACTGGCGCTCCACGGTCACGACGGCACTGCAAGCCCAAGCCCGCACCACGCTCAACGACCCAACGGCCTCGCTGGCGACGGCCGTGCGGTTGCGCGCTACGGACCTGACCCCGGCCGACTGGGCCCGCTTCGCGCAGGAGTGGCGCGACGAGTACAAGAAGTTTACGCGGGGAATGGCTGCTGCGGCGCTGACGGCAAAAGAAGAGACGACGACGACGCCGCCGCCGACGGAATTCAAAACAGTCGACCAGCACCACCTCGACTCGCTCAAGACGCTGCTCGCCGCCTGGCACCTTGATGGCCTCTGGACCGAGCAGCAGGTCGAGCGCCTCAGCCTCGCGTGGCACTTTCTGGCGCCGTGGCCGGACGCGGCGGGCGGCATTGCGGGGCTGAATGCGCTCAAGGCCGCTGCCGGCCCCTCCTCTTCGGCAAAAAAGCATGGAGAGGAGAAGACTTACGTGACAACGGCCACCCTCTCCAACGCCAACGCCGCCCTCCTCGCCGACCTCGCCGCCCACGCCCGCCTCCCCTTCACCCGCGTCCTCGGCGCCGACGAGTGGCGCGCCTACAAGCCGCACCCGGCCGCCTACCGCGGCGCCGTGGAGCGGCTGGGCGCGCGCCCCGAGGAATGCGTGCTGGTGGCGGCGCACCTGGCCGACTTGAGGGCGGCGAGGGCGTGCGGGTTGCAGACGGTGTATGTGGAGCGGAGCGGGGAGGAGGAGTGGGGGGCGGACGAGGTAGGGCGCGCGAGGGAGGAGGGGTGGGTGGGGTTGTGGGTGGGCGAGGGGGAGGGCGGGTTTGGGAGGGTGGTGGAGGTTTTGGCGGCGGCGGCGGGGAGGTGATTTTCTTGATGATGCGCTCCTCTGACGTTGTCTTGTGCATGTTGGAGGGCTGAAGTGGGGTTTTTTTAGATGTCTAAGTTAAGCATCAGCTCACGACTTTTCTGATGATGATTTCTTTTTTGGATACAGTCGTATGTGAGCTTGCGGAAATGATAAAACACACCCCAATCATAGTCGCTGACGGAACATGCCCAGCCACAACCAATCTCAAGTTCAAGCAGCTTGTTCTGCCTTATGTGACTTGGTGTAAAGTGGAGGTGGTGCCACTTGTGACAGTGCAGTATACGAGGGAGCGCATTGGAGTCGGTTACGCTGGCGAACAGGCCTCGAAGTCACAGTGGAGAGAAAAGTTTATCAAACCAGGAAGGAGGATCTAGGAATACAGGAGTACTGGGAGCTGTTAAGCGTTCCAGCAAAAGTCTTGTTGATTTGGGATATAAGGATATCGAAAAGTGAGTTCAGAGGGATACAATCGGAAAACAGACTACTCCCACCGGTACGGGCACCGCACCCATACCAACAAGCATCCAACACTCTAGCGTAATCTACCAGTAAAGAAACAAACCCATCAATACGTCCACGCGGCGTGTAGCGGCGGCTGTGGCACAAAAGCCCCCATCTCGCTGCCTCCCACACACCTCCGCCTCGCCACAAACTCCTTCGGCCTCCGGTAGGTGTACCCCACGAACGCGCCCTTCTTCCTCGCCTCCATGACCTGGCGCTTCAGCAGAGGGTCGCGCAGCAACTTATCCCTTGGCCTGCGCTTCTCCTTGTTCCTCCTCGCCCTGGCCTTACCTGTACTTTTAGCCTTGCTCTTTTCCTCATCATTGGCGGCACCAGCATTGCGTAGCTCCTCCATGGGATCTGCCGCTGCCGCCTCTTCCTCCTCCTTCTCAACTTTTGTGGATGACCTCTCGTCGTCGTGGCTCCCTCCCTCGATGTTGGTGGTCCCGGAATCGGCGTCCGGATCCGCGGCAGCTTCGTCGGAGCTCAGGATCTGGTTCTCGTCGTCAAAGTACTTGGCTAGATCCTGGCCGGCGCGGATGTGCGGGACAAAGGGCGGCCGCATCAGGTGGAGATGCTCCCAGTCGATGCCGCTGAAGAATATGTGATCCTTTATTTCGTGGGCGTCGTCTGGGAAGACAAAGTATCGCTGGTGCGGCGGCTGATGAGGTGGCATGACGCTGGCCGAGACATGTCTACCTGCGGCGGAACCGAACGGGGCTGCCGGGGGAGCGACGGGGGGTTGGTGCATATTGGGCGCTGCCCCGGAGGATCGTACGCTGAAGCTGCGGTGATGGGGATGGGGACGCTGGTGGTAGCGCGGCAAGAAGTCATGGCGAATGTCATTTTCGCGGTAGCGTGGGGAGGACAGACGAATCTCCTTGTCGGTAAGGAGGCTTTGCATTAGGCTGATGGCCGTGAAGGAAACTGGCGCAAGAAGAACACGCTCGCTCGAAGGACCGCCCCAGCGCTGTTCGGGAGGAAAGCTGAGGAAATGATGGTGATGGACGATTTTCTGCTTGGTGTCTTTGCGTTCTTGACAGTAGAAGGGTGTCTGACCGTACAAGCATTCATACAAGATGATGCCAATGCTCCACCAGTCGCAACGGCCGTCATACTCCTCACCTCGAATCACTTCAGGCGCCATATACTGACTTGTTCCAACGATGCTTTTGGCGAGCCTGCGCTTCTGGTGGCGGTTCATCCACGTGACGGGGTTGTTGTCCTTCCCTGGTGGTTCTTTGGCAGGCTGTTGGTCCCGGGGAGCGAACATGGACGGTATCCGTTGCGAGCGGCCAAATGCTGCAGTTACAACGTTTCCAAAAGTGGCGCTTTTGGAGTCAGGGTTCCCTTCGTCCGCGACGTCTTGGTCATCACCCCGGACGTCGATGCCGAATTTCTTGAGGAGGCTGTACCGCTTCTCATTGAAGTAGGTCTGGTTGTGGGCCCAGTGGCCATCGAAGGCAAGACCGAAGTCTGAGATCTTCAGGTGGCCAGATGCCGTGATGAGGAAGTTGTCGGGCTTAATGTCGCGGTGGATCCATTTCATCCTGTGGGCTTCTTCAAGACACAGAATCATCTCGGCCACGTACCAGCGAGCAGTCGGTTCATCCAGGACGTCTTCTCTCATGAGCAGGCCCAGAAAATCTCCTCCAACCATGTACTCCATGACGAGGTACAGATTGGTGTTGTCCTGAAAGCTGGCAACAAGAGGAACCACCCAACGCGAATTCTCAGAGGCAACGAGAAAATCCCGCTCGGCACGCAGATGTCCCTCCTGGCAATTGCGCAGCATGTCCGATTTCCGAATAACCTTCATGGCATATACTTGCTTGCTGATCCTTGAAGGGTCGTAGCGGCCCCTCTCATCATCGCTACCATCGAGGCGCTCGATGTCTGACTCAGTCTGCTCGTTTGAGCGAGCTTTTGGGTGAGGCAGCCGCTTTTCTCGGACGAGACGAACAATGCCGAAACTGCCTTTGCCAAGGACGCGGACGACCTCGTAGCCAGCGACCGAAATACCTTTGGCGTTGCGTCTGATCAATGACTTGGACTTCAAAGCGCGCGACTGGCGCAGGTAATCACTCTCTTTGGTGCACCACTGTCTGATTCGCTCGGCCTTCTCCTCTCTGGATATGGTAGCCAAAGCAAGCTCGGCTTCAATGAGTCGACGGCGTTGCTCGCGGGCAGTAAGTTCTGGCGAAAGTAGCGTATTGAAGTAAGTCTCGAAGAAAACCTTGGTTGCCGCCGTGGACTCGATTGTCGCAACGGATGGCTTGATGGATTGATAGTCACGGCACTCCCAGGGGCACCGAAAATTTGGCGGGCTTCGAAGCTCCGTGTGAGTGGTTTCATCACTGCCTTTAGACCGGTCCAAGTTCCTGGGAGGCTGTGCAGCGCTTGGAGTGGGCGAGTTGGAGCGAAGGCTCTTTGTAAGGCCCAGGCGAGAGCCGAAGCTGCTGGAGTAAGCGTCTGTAGAGGTGGGTGCTGTAGAAGCCGACGCGGGAGGGGATAGACTGTTGGACTTTCCCAGAGATGAGGTGTTGGGAGTTGAGGATGTGTGAGAGAGGGGGCTGAGCGGGGAGTCCTGGCGGTCGCTGACGCTGATGAGGGGTCCTGGGGTGGAGACAGATCTGCTGCTGCTGCTGCTGCTCTTCTCGTTGTTTTTGTTGTTGTTGTCCTTATTTCGACCGAAGAAGATGCTGGGGCGGTGGATGGGACGTCGGTGGATGACGGTGCGCTTCTTGTACGGGTGGGCGAAGTTGAAAGTCATGCTTGAATATATATAGAGATACTTGGTGGCAAACGAGCTGCCACCAATAATGATGGGGCGAAGACGACGAGGAAAAGATGGAGAGCCATGTCAAGTATTGCAGCTCTCTGACACGCTGTTGCTCTTTCCCCAGTGACCGACTCCCTTGTGGTTTCCATCTCTGCCGCGCAAAAAGGCAGGTTCAGGATCATCTCACGCCATGCCGGTCTCGCCAACTTCCCAATTCAGTGAGGCCCACTTTGAAGCTTGCCGTGGAGTTGAGGTGAAATGGGCCGAAGGAATGGTGCCTTCAAGTTGCAAGGGAGAGGCCGATGATCAGCAGTGCGTGTAGACTCCTCGTGATCTGCCCCCATGCTCAGATCAGCCAACCCAGCCCGCCGGGCCAATTGCGCGAGCGACCTCCTCTCTTGCCTCTTGCCTCTCCGCTCCCAACTTCTGCTCCTCTTGCCTTCACTCTAGTGTCGCTTTTTCCATTTCCTGTGTCGCAGACCTCAGAGACATAGCCGCATATCCGTGGCGCCGGTGCAGGATTCCGCCCTACGCTATCTTATCGGGCGCCGCATCGCATTGCATTGCTAGTTCCCCGCCCTACGAAGACGTCACCATCGTCCAAATCGTACGAAGGAAGGCAGGCACCATATTCGCCTCCGAGTCTTTTGACTCCTGGCCTGTCGGCGACGTGCTAGCATCTGTCTGCTCAATCCCAACCTCGCTGCGCCCTTGCAGCCGCCTTGTTCCTTATCTCCCTTCCTAAACCCCCGCGAGTCAGCACCCAACAACTCCAAAGATTCCATACCTCAAGCGCACCTTCACTGCGCACTTCTCCAGCCCTCAGCAAACACCAGCCAGCCTCCACCATGCTCTCGGCGCCCACTCCCTTCCCCCTCTACCTCCTCCCCTCCATCCCCTTCCGCCGCCGCCGCTCCAGCACCGAAACCACGGGCACCGTCTCCAGCGACACCTCAAGCGTTGCCTCCCCCACCACCACCACCACCAACCCACCCACCTACCTCTCCGGCCACCGCTCGCACCTGCGCTGCACCCGCTGCCTCACCGACCTCTGCCTCACGACGCAAATCATCAGCAAGGGCTTCACCGGCCGCCACGGCCGCGCCTACCTGGTCGCCCCGCCCAACCCCTACAACCGCAACGGCAGCGACGCCGCCGGCGTCAGCCACCGCGACAACAACCTGCCCAACACGTACACGCACAAGCCCGTCCCGCGCCAGCTCGTCACGGGCGGCCACACCGTCAGCGACATCAGCTGCGCCCTGTGCGGCGCCGTGCTGGGCTGGAAGTACGTGGCCGCCGACGAGGAGAGCCAGCGCTACAAGGTCGGCAAGTTCATCCTCGAGACCAAGCGCGTGTGCCGCGGCGTTTCTTGGGAGGATGACGGTGGTGGCCGTGGCCAGGCTGATTCTGCGTCGCCGCCGCCATCGTCGTTGACCAACAACAGCGCTACTGATGATGCTGGAGATGGCGGCGAGGATGATGAAGGTGTCGAGTTTGACAGCCAGGATGAGGACGAGTGCGAGGATCTGTTCGCGGGCGTGTGGAGCCCGGCGCTGGCGCGCAAGCGGCGTAGAGGCCGCGCGTGGAGGGAGGGGAGGAACGGCGCCGGCGGGGTCGAGGAGGTTTGAGTTGAGCGCTGTTATACGAAACCTCAACATTCTGGAGGGACGATGAGAAAGGCGACGGGACTGCATGAGTTTTTCTTTCTTCCCTCTGTTCCCCGGTGTTTCTGGGATGGCACAGGTTGGCGTTTGGCTTCTTTTCGGTTCAACACTCTCTTCTTTTCTTTCTTTTCCTGGCACCGCATTGCGACGGAATAAGCGAACGGACTTTTCATGGATACCCCATTTACCTTCACTATACCCCTTCAGTAGCGATCGGATCCTACTCGAACACATTTTCATTACAAGAAGAATGCCACCCTAGCTGTAGCAAAGTCAGTAGTAGTAATTAGCATCGCATCTCACCAGCAATCTCAGCGCCATGTTAGATGAGAGAGATTAGTGTAGCGTGTACGTGCTTATCTAGTCACGCCGCGTGCCATCCACATTTGTCTGCAAACAACCAAAACGAGATCCTTTCGCTGTACTTTGGGAAATCCCTCCCTTTCCTACCTGCCATTGAAACGCCGACTTTTATTGATACAGTGAATAGCGGAAAGGGCCGGTAGCAACTATGAGAAGCATGCTACAGGCCCGGCCCGTAGTTCCCCGTTGATTTGAAAGAGAAACTTGAAGAGATTTTTGGGTTCCGGGGAAAAAAGTCGGAACGGAAATAAAAACAAAACAGCAGGGGAGAGGCGCCTGAGAGATCCGTCCTCCCTGCACTATGCCTGCATCTAGTTTGCCGCAATGCAAGTGGGATATCTCAAACGCTGGACAATGCATAACCTGAGGGAGGAAAGTCCGAGAGAACCAAGGAGACATTCGTCAAGATGGAAAGGAAACGGCCGTCAGACGGGAGTGGAGTATGCCCCAGTGTACAGTGAGTGGAAAAGCCCCATGCTGTACGATGCAACACCCTGTTGGTTGACGCAAGACGGTCGTCCTCTAGTTAATCGAGACCATCTTGATGTCGAAGACGAGCGTCGAGTTGGCCGGGATGCCGGGCAGCGTCTGCTTGCCGTAGGCGAGGTGGGCCGGAATGCTGATGCGACGCTCAGCACCGACGCTCATGCCCGGGACACCGATATCCCAGCCCTTGATGACCTCGCCGGATCCGAGCTTGAAGGAGAAGGGCTTGCCCTTCTTGTTCGCTGTTTCCGTTGCGTGAGTATCATCTCCTCGCGCTGAAATTTGGGTGTGGTTACTCACAATCGAAGACCTTGCCGTTCTGAAGCTTGCCAATGTAGCGCATGCCAATCCTGTCACCCTTCTTCGCAGCGGGACCAGTGCCGAGCTTCTTGTCGTCAATGGTGACGCCGTTGACGGTCTTGACACCCAAAGCGGTCTTGCCGTCCTTCTTCTCGTCCTTCTTGGGGAGGGGAGAGCCCGTGGGGCCCTGCTCAAGGTTCTTGGCGAACTGGACCTTCTTCTTATCCGCGGGGCTCTCCTTCGACTCAGCCTCGACGGCCTTGCCCTCGTTGTTCTTGAGCTTCTTCTGCTGCTTCTTGCTGAGCTTCTGCTCGCCGTTGGCACTCTCCTTGGTGATCATGTCGTCGAGGGACTCGACCTCATCAGCGGAACGCTTGTTCTTGCTCTTCTTAGCCTTGGCGGCCTCAACGAGCTTGGGGGGCTCCTCGTCATCGGTGCCGACCTCGGTGACCCTAGGGTTCTCAAGGCCATCCAACTCATCCTCCTCCTCGTCGCTGTACTCTTCCTCGTCAAGCTCGTCCTCATCGGGCGAAAGGTCGTAGTCCTCCTCCTCGCTATCCTCATCATCGTGATCGTGAGAGTGATCCGGGACAACGTAGTTGCCGGTCAGCGAGATGTCGTAGGCACCGGTGACCTGGAAGTACACCTGCTCGTTCTCGCCAATGGTGATGTCCAGCGGCTGCTGGTAGTTCTGTAGAAAGAAGTCAATATCAGAGTGACGGAGGAAAAGCGGTGGGACATACGTTCTGCGGGTCCAGGGTGCAGATGACAAACTCCTCCATCTCCATCTCCTCACCAGACTCATCAGAGTCGGCGTCGCTGTCTTCCTCATCCGTGACAGGGGCCTTGCCCTTGCTCTTCTTGGGAGCGTCGACGTCCATGTCGTCGGCACTGCCCAGCTCGGCGAGGATCGCCTTCAGAGCAGCCTCCTTGCGAGCCTTCTTGGACTTGGCGGGGTCGCTAGGGCCACCGTTCTTCTCCTCCTCATCGTCGTCGGATTCGCTGTCCTCGTCATCCTCCTCGTCGATGATGCCGCCGAGACGAGCCTTGATGGCCTCGATGCTGTCATCATCCTCATCGTCGCTCTCCTCGTCGTCTCCGGAGATGGGCTCGCGGATGAGCTTCAGAGTGGCACGAGGGGGGACACCCTTCTTGGACTCTTCAGGCTGGGGATCGGCGTTGGGGTCGATAGCGGCCATGGTGATGCGGAACTTTTTCTCGATTAGCTACGGATTATTTGAGCGAAATGCGGTGCAAGAAGCGGCACGATAAGCGCCAACAGCACAGAATTCGCGCGCCCGGTGAACAGTGGTTACTTACAGTGGCCGGGAAGTCGGGGAGAGCCTGGATAGGCATTCCACCGCAGGGGACCTCGAGGCCATAGACGGCAACAGGAAGAAGCGGCATTATGAAGAAATTTGTATTAAGTACGGGGAAAAGGTGCTTGATAGAAGCGCGACGGATAGTACTGCCGTCTGCGAGTTGCTGGGGTGAGAGGGAAGGAGGAAGAGGGAGCGCGAAGAGAAGAGGCAGAGAGTGATGGAAGTGCAGGCGCAAGCGCATCGAGGAATCAACTTTTTGCGGAGCTCGGACCGTTCTGTGGCTCGCGCGCCCGCCTCCCGGATGAGCAGGCACCAGGGTGCGACAAAAGCTACCCCCTAATGTAAAACCTGGGATGCTGCTTACATAAGGAGTTGAAGTAGCCATAAGGATGGCCTCTATATGTATAGGTATACCTCTATATCCGGATGAATGCTTCAACTCCCTATAGTTATACTTCTGTAATTCTGTAGAAGACGCGGAAGAATTTAGTATACTGGAGGGAATATATTTCAGGGCTACAATACAGCTAAAGCTGGTCCCCTGCCAAGGACTCGGGGGCAGTTTTGTCGAATCCATGAGCATGGTTTGTGACGCGCCCCCCGCCGCTTCGCGTCGTCCATTGTCTTTCGCGTCACTGCCTACCTACCACTCCAGTCCTCGCCCATCCTCGCCATGCTCTTGCACGCCGCCCGCCACCATGGGTTCGCGCCTCGACAGCAATTCCAACACCGTCCGCAAACGCATCGAAAATCGTATGTGAATGCCCCCCGTTTCGCAGACGACTCACATGCTAACCAGCACGCGTGCAGACACCTTCGACAATGAAGAGGGCGAAGAGTATAAAGCTTCCAACTTCGGCGGCTTTTCCGACTACTTCCGCCGCAAGAAGATCAAGCTACAGAACCTGGATGCCGACCTGCGATCGCACTCTACTGACAAGCCTCCCATCTTCCGCGAAGTAGTGGCGCATGTCAACGGTTACACACAACCGTCTCTGAATGACCTGCACAAGCTCATAGTCACTCATGGGGGTGGTTTCTTGCAATACCTGGACGGCAAAACAGCAGCCACCCATATCATCGCCAGTAACCTCACACCGAAGAAGGCCGTCGAATTCCGCAAGTACCGCATTGTAAAACCCGCATGGGTTGTCGATAGTGTCGAGGCAGGGAAGCTCTTGCCATGGGATAACTACCGCGTTGTGGACGAGGGTGCCGGCCAGAAGGTCTTGGGATTCGAACAGGGCAAGGTTGTGAGCCAGGCAAATGTAAAAGCACGCGGTTATCGGGATCAGACGGACGGTAGCTGGTACACAAGCCAGATCCGGGAAAGAGACGGCACCCCAAAGAGTTCGCATCGGTCGCCATTCTCGTCTCAACCCCCGCAAACACCTGAAGCAGACGACATTGACGATCTGCCTCCCTCACATCAACCACAGCACGCTCCCTTTCAGGAGATTTCCGTTGTGCAAGATGAGGACGAAGCATGGCCAGCGGAACAATCCCTGGCAACGCCCCCTAAAAGCGGGCCTGCTGAGCCGCTGGATCACGAAAGCGAACCTGAGAGTCACAAGAGAGCGAACAGTGATCGAGTAGAGTCGCCCTCCAAGCGTAGGAAGATGACTGCTGAAGAGCACAATGCTATTCTTCTGGCCGACCCCAACGTTCGGAAGTCCACTGTCGTGCACCCGGGGTTTTTGGAGCAGTACTACCGTGAATCTCGACTCCACCATCTGTCAACTTGGAAGGCGGACCTGAAGACCCAGCTTCAAGCTCTGGCCGCTGAGAAGTCCTCGTCGCAGAAATCGAAGCAGAAACGGCTTCTTAGCTCGAGGAGATACATCCTGCATGTCGACTTCGACAGTTTCTTCGCAGCCGTCTCTCTCAAGAAACACCCTGAATACATGGAAAAGCCTGCTGTGGTCGCTCACGGCAATGGCAGCGGCTCTGAGATTGCGAGTTGCAATTATCCTGCACGCAAACAGGGCATTAAGAACGGCATGTGGATGAAACGAGCCCAAGATCTGTGTCCGGAACTGAAGATCCTACCTTACGATTTCCCGGCTTACGAGGAAGCTAGTAGATCATTCTACGATGTAATCCTTGCTACTGGGGGTGTCGTTCAGAGCGTCAGCATTGATGAAGCTTTGATAGATGTCTCAACACAATGCATCGCAGTTGGCGGCACTGACGGAAAGCGCATAAACGAAGGGGGCATCTACCGAGAGCAAGATGAAGCGGATACCCTTGCGCAGCGCTTACGCGATGAAGTGAAGAAAAGGACGGGATGCGCGGTGTCTGTCGGTATCGGCCCCAATATCTTGTGCGCAAAGGTAGCACTGCGAAAAGCGAAGCCTGCTGGCCAGTACCAAATCAAACCAGACGAGGTTCTTGACTTCATCGGAAGACTTGAAGTTCAGGATCTACCAGGCGTGGCTTACAGCATCGGCGGTAAACTCGAGGAGATTGGCATCAAATTTGTCGGCGATATCCGCGAATACTCCAAAGAGCGACTGATCAATGCCTTGGGACCAAAGACTGGAGAAAAGCTCTGGGAATACTCTCGCGGGGTTGACCGGGCTGAAGTGGGGGATGTCGGCATTCGCAAGTCTGTGTCGGCAGAGGTCAACTGGGGAGTGCGCTTCACCAACCAAGCTGAAGTCGATGAGTTTATCGAGAACCTATGTGGCGAGCTCCAACAGCGCTTGATGAAAGAGAAGGTGAAAGGAAGGCAGATCACCATGAAGATCATGAGGCGAGCAGCCGATGCGCCTCTTGATCCTCCTAAGCATCTGGGCCATGGGAAATGCGATACGTTCAACAAGAGCTTGGTGTTGGGTGTTGCCACCTACGCAAAGGACGTCTTGGCCAAAGAAGCGCTTTCAATCTTGAAAGGCTATGGGTTCTCTCCTGGCGAGCTACGAGGAATAGGCGTTCAGATGACGAGGCTTGAACCTTTGAAGGATCATGGTGATGGCAACCAGGGCAGTCAGCGACGACTCCAGTTCACGGCTGGCGAGCCCAGTAAGGTCGCTACGAAAGGGCAGGAAGACCCCATCCAAGATGATATCGTCACACCAAAGAAGCAAAAGACTCAGTCGGGACAAGTGCAATTTGGATCAGCGCAGCTCAACTCGGATAGTCCCAGTCGCAAGCCTCTGAACACACTGGGCACCCAATTCCTCATGCCGACGCAGGTCGATCCTAAAGTCCTCGCTGAGCTGCCACAGGACATCCGGGCGAAGCTAGCAAAGCACGTCAAACCACCGCCTTTTGCAGACATTCCAATTGAATCGGTTGAAGCCCGTGGTGCAGGCGACCCCTTTGTCGACAAACCCGTCGCAGGCACTCTCCTGCCCAACCAATCCCAATTGGACCCCGAAACTCTGGCTGCGCTTCCCCCAGATGTCCGCGCTGAAGTGCTCGCCTTCTACCGCCAGACTCCCGCCGGCAGGCAAGGCGACCAGTCAGTTCTGCCCCAATCACCGCGTAAGAAGCGGACTGTCAATATAAACCCTGCCAAGAAGCCTGCATCCGCCTCGTTCACTGGCCCCCGCAAGCGCGGCCGCCCTTCCAAAGCGGCATCACTCGCCGCCGCAGCCGTAGCCAGTGGCAGCAGCACTCTCACCCAATCCAACTTCATTTCCACCCGCCTCCCTCGCCCTGGCCCTTCCAGCCGTGACGGAGTTGACACCGACACCGACATCGATGACACCAACGCCACCGACGGAGAAAGCGCCTCTCCGGACCCCGACTTCCTCGCCGCCCTCCCCGAAGACATTCGCCGCGAAGTCCTCGATGAACACCGCCGCGCTCGTCTCCGTAAACGCGGCGGTCTCACCCTTTCCGCCACCGCCCCCAATGCCTTGGTCGCCGCAGCCGCCGCCGCTGGTGGTGGTGGTACGGCATCCCCAACCATGGTCCCGCCAGGCCAGCGCACGCTAAAACTCCCACCTCGCTCGCCCCGTCCGACCTTCACGATGCGGAAATTGTGGCAGCCGGATCAACTGCGCGACGCAGTGCGGGAGTGGCTGCATGAGTTTCGGGAGGACGGGCCGTACGGCGAGGATGTGGATGCGCTGGGTGCGTATCTGCGGAAGGTCGTGCTGACGGAGCGGGATCTGGACAAGGCGGTGGCGCTGGTGAAGTGGTTTTCGTGGCTCGTTGAGGATGAGTTTGAGGACGTGTCTGAGAAGGTCAGGGGTAAGGGAGGGTGGGAGGATGCGGTGGGGAAGGTGAAAGGGGTGGTGCATGAGGCAGTTGCTAAAAGGGGGTTGGGTAGGGTGGAGTTTTGAGGTAGGGCTTGGTTTATGGTCGTATCGGCGAGGCGTTTGCCGGAGCAGTTTGTGACTCCAAGTTCGTGTTCTCACAAGAATGAGAGCAAGATCAAGTTCAATCAATATTCATGATTCCATCGGATTCCCTCCCGTCAAGCTTCATAATACATTACATTAGCCCGCGCATCTCCTATCCCTAGCATCATCCTTCAAAGCCGAATGAGGTCTCCAAACACTTCAACGGAGCAGGATCTTGCTTCCACCATCAGGAAGCTGGACTTTGAAGAGCACATACGGCAACACACGCCTATCAGTCCCCGGATAGAAAGACGGCGCGCGATTGAGCTGGTTGACGGTGAAGTAAAGATAACCATCCTCACCAACCGCGACTGCAAACAACAAAAAGATGTCCGTCAGCAACCAAGAAGACGAAATAGGAAAGAGGAAGAAAGCTCACAAGTATCCACCCAATTGATCCGCGGATCCCGCACAAACACCCCCGTCGTCCCATTCGCCGGATTGTACCAATTCACCGCATTCTGCTCTACGTTCCCCACGTACACCAACCCGTTGGAGTCGCTCTCGTAGCCGTCGCTCACGCCCTTCTCCCCGCGCTCCGCCACGCTCGCCTGCGCCAGCACCTCGCTGCCGGGCGAGCGGTCGCGCAGCCGCGCCGTCGGGATCGAGTGCAGGCGCCGCCCGGCCACCTGGCCCCAGAAGAGCGTGGCCCCGTCGGCCGACAGCGCGATGCCGTCGGCGCCGACGGTCGAGTAGCCGACGGGTCCCGTGGGGCCCGAGGGGAGGCCGTAGACGGGCTCGCCCCAGACGTGGGCGACGAACTGGCCCGAGGCGCGCACCGAGGGGTGGCCGTCGAGGTGGCGCCAGGAGGAGGCGGAGGCGAGGTCGACGGTGATGAGGGCGTTGCGGCCCTCGATGCTGCTGTCGGTGATGTAGGCGAAGCCCGAGCTGTCGGAGGAGAGGTTGCTGCGGAGGTCGAAGCGCACGTCGTTGAGGTAGGAGAAGGGTGTGGCGACGTCTGCGGGGAAGACGATGGTTTGGATGATGGTGTCGGTGGCGAGGTCGACGGCGATGAGTTTGGGGCCGCCGGGCGAGGCGGGCACGAGGGTGCCGTCCTGGGTGAGGGCGCGGCCGGTGTCGAGGATCCAGAGGCGGTCGAGGGCGTCGATGACGACGCTTTGGACGCCGATAAGGTGGTCCTCGTGGTTGGCGCCGGCTGAAGGGAGAGGTTGAGGTGTGAGCGAACAGTGGAATATTGGGAGTTCAGGACTTACTGGGAGGGGAGGTGGTGTAGTTGATGGCGCCGCCCGGGGGGCTGTTGTACTCTACGCTAGGGTAGGGGCGTTCAGTGTTGTCTGGGAAGATTTCCGCGACGGTGTATTTGCTATTGCTGCCGTCGTTCGTGTTGTTCGGATCTAGCCCGGGCGGGTAGTTGGAGAATAGACGCCCAGTCGACGAGACGGCAATTCCTTTGGACCAATAGTCAACATTCAGCTCTCGCCTTCCCCAGTGTCTTAACTCACCTGTTGGCCACTGATCAAAGTACAAGTGTGCTATCTCAAGGGGAGGGCCCGATTTTCCGGGGTCAGTAGCAATTTCTTGCGTGGCACATAGCCAAGCAAGACAGGCGAAGCTGGTGTAGAATATGGAGCGCATCGTCAATGGTATGTTAATTACGGCGAAGTGTCAATTGAGGTAACGGGGCGTGCTTGCTGAGGTACCACATGGAGCGGGGAAAGTGGGTATATAACTGCGCTTTCGCAGCCAAGACGGTGGAGACACGGGATGAAGTCATTCGGTGATGATCAAAACAGGTACGCCAGAAATGGTAGGATTTCGTGATAGTCGCTTCCAAAGGTTGTGGGCCTTTTATTGAGCAGTCCAGGGCCTGGATGATGGCGCGAGTAAACATGATGCTTGGCCTCATCATGGATTGTGATCGTCACTGCGGGGGAACCTGGGAGCCTCCCGCCGCAGCCCGTTCCGCTCCAAGCGACGCCGGTTGGAGCAGGTTGAATTGCTTTACTCTCCTCTCCGCAAGTCCGGTGAAATGCCTGGGCTCAATTTCCGGTCGCTCACATGGCCCCGCTGCAAAATTGCACCACCCGTAGTGTTCGGTCTGCATGCCTCAACCCAGTCGCATTGGTCTTTTAATTTTGTGACATAATCCGCGGTCCTCTTTGTTGACCGTAATACCCGCCCGGGCTGTGTCGGCCAGCGCAATCCGTCCCTTACTCAACCGAAGAAGTTCCCCCAAATGCACCACATGAAACCATGCTAAGGACATGCAAAAGGAAAGAAATCGCTTAGAAGACAAGAGCAGCACCCTTGGTCTTCTTGTCACCACTGTACGAAAGCTGTCAGCGATGGGCAAAGGTGGACGGGTCAGCGGGTGGACGTACCCAAGCTCGAAGTGCTTGCAGCGCTTGAGGGCGAGCTGAGCCTTGGTCTTGCAGGAAGTGCACTCCAGTCTCAGGACGACCTTCTTGGTGGTCTTAGCCTTCTTGTGGAAGACAGGCTTGGTCTGACCACCGTAACCAGACTGCTTGCGGTCATAACGACGCTTTCCCTGGGCGAACAGCGAAGCCTGGAGACAATGTATTAGAGCAGTCCTTGATCCACCAATGGGACCCGCGTCCGTACCTTGCCAGCCTTGTACTGGGTGACTCTGTGCTGGGTGTGCTTCTTGCAGCTCTTGCCCTTGCAGTAGGTGCGCCTCGTCTTGGGAACGTTGACCTAAGAAGACTTGTGTCAGCGCCAGTTTCTCTCAAGCCGTCCACCGTGTTCCTCGTGGTCCCGGTTCCGAAATTCCGCAGCGCCCGTGTCCGTAATTGCTATAGCTCATGGTGATGGCGATCATCTGTCGTGTTCTGGGGCGGCATCTTCGGAATTTGCGCGTGAGCGCGCGCAGTTCCATCGTAGTCGAGGATTCGCAGGAGATTGTTGTGTTGGAGCGTCACACAGCGACACAAGGCGGTCGGGAGGTCATCCGCATGAGATCAACGTCGGATAGGGCGCGGGTCGAGCGATTTGAGCTTGAGGCCGTCGGGGTGGTGTGGTGGCGGTAGAGCGAGCAATTCGAACAAGGGCCGCGCGGAAATTCCTCCAGGACCCTCCTCATGCAAGCAAGAAGGGCAGGCAGCTTACCATCTTGACGGTTGTTGGGGGTCACGGATGGAGTTGGTGAGTCGTTGGCGCTGGTGTCGTCCTTGGAGTATCTGGTCATTTTCGCCTTTGTGGGATCGGCGGCCTTCGGTTCCGCGCACGTGACCAACGCCAGAACATAAAGTACATACATGCATACCACCTACCTACCACGTACACCCACGTCTTACATCAACTTCGGCCTTGCGACTTTGACTGTGCTCGTCGATGAATTGTAGCCGTGGGTGCTGTAATCTAGATGCCGAAAGCACTCCGATTCATCTTTTATTTTTGTGGTGCTAACGAGGGGAATTATTCACAACTTATTAACATCCAAGGATTCCTCGTCATACAACATCAAAGATTTCTCAAAACATCGCTCCTACCGATAGCGCAGAATCGCTTTACCACACAACTGCCAGCAGGCCCGCAACCGCACCAACACCCACCATGACCGACCTCACCGCGTTCAGCCTGTTCCACTTGGTCAACAGCGGCTCGATGCCCTCCTCGTCCCAGGACGCCTCGCCCGGCTGCTTGCCATCAAGTGCCTCAACCTTGGCCGCAAGCTTGTCGTTGACGGGCTTGATGACGAGGAGCGTGAACGGCACGATTGCCGGGATGAGCACCGCAGCCGCGCCCGTCAGGTAGAAGGCCTTCTCCGAAAGCAGACCGAAGTGCTTGCCATCTATGTTTCGGAAAAAGGCGTCAGTTGTGGTCTTGTGATGGACCATGGCTTCCACCCAATTCGCTTGGGAGAAGATGGAAGGGTTGTGGCGGCTTACGCTGCGTCATGAGGTAGGAGAATGATAGGCAAGATATCGTCGCAATGTAGGGCGCCGTCGAAGCACCAATGTCGTATTGGTATTTCCATTGCTTGACCCGAACCGGCGCCGGCGCCAGCCTGATGGTGGGGATAAGGGCATAACTGATCCACCCGATCGAACCTGTGGACGCAAAGTCAGAAACCTCAACCATGTCCATGTGAGCGCAATGGAGATGTACCCGATAGGGCTGCCGCAGATGTGATGCCGACAACCTGCGCCGTGCGGACAAGTGTTGGAATCGAGTCGTTTGTGAGGGTAGACATGGCTGCTAAAACAAGTGGTGGGACTATAAAGTTGGTAAGGTCGACGATGGGCTCTTATACAAGTCACTCTTAGCTCCTGCTCACACCACTGAAAGACAAGGAAGAAATCCTGTAAGGAGTTGTTATTGGGTCGCGCGGGGTAGATGTTCCCGGCGGTGTCCGTAGGAGTGCGAGGTCCGATTGCTCGGGCCACCTGCTCCCGTCTTATTGCTCCGTCTCCTGGTGCCCCAGCTCAACCCAAGCTTCATCGATTGGGAGTCGAAGCAGTCATCGGGACGGCTTTTATATATTCGGATAGATGCGGGTGGCTGCTTACTGTACGAGTACTGTTGATTGAACCATATCGTCGTTTGTTTGCCTCGTAACGAGCCAACAGAGCAACAACTTGGTTCACTCAGAAGCAAAAAAATTGAAGCGATAGTATTCACTTGCCCTACGCCGGGTATCCACAGTCAATCTCGAACCAACCAGAGACCCTCCAACTCCTGCCGATTACAAAGGAACGCCGTGGTAAAGACGGAATAAAGCTGACTATGTAGCCTAGTAGACCGGATGTCCTTCTTCCCACTTCTTCGTTTCCCTCATCTCATCCTTGACCCTTGGAGAATCCGCCGAGCCGTTCGTCAACGCGCCGTACTCACCCCCGCTCAATTGGCCCTGCTCTTTTTTGATGCCTCCATCTTCAATCGCGCCAATGGCACCAACCCACTCCCACACTCTGCTCACATCACCGCTGCGGTTCTCTCTTACGCTCGGTCTCACGTTCGAGTTCTGCTCCACCTTCCGCTGGACGCGCTCCCACAACTTCTGCCTTCGCTTCGCACTAAATTCGTCTCTCAGGATATCGTCTCGAAGTTGCGCCATGCTAATGAACCCTTCAGGGTACCGGTGAGAGCTTTGCGCGTGGTAAGCCGCCTGGATCTTCAGCTGGTCCAATGCAAAAGTCGCGAGGAGTTTGGCGCGTTGTTCCGTCTCCTTCGACGAGACCCAGGCCGACTTCGAGTAAAGAAAGGTTCCAAATAGGGCGACAAGGCTTATAAGCTTCCAAAGATGGCGTGCCAGCGCGAGGCGGAGGGATCGTCGTGTGGCGCAGGCGAGGGAGATTCTGGCGAGGCTTGTGGAGGCAAGCTGTCTAGTTCCGGACTGTCTGTTGGAGCAATGCCGTATCTGATTAGTTAGACGGCTTTAGCAAAGCTTGAGGAATGCAAAGCCGTGCGACTTACCCATCAAAATTGCTCACCACCTCGTCACGCTCCATAACCTCTGGGATGGCGCTGATCCAAAGGTCTTCGAATTCGCTCTGGGACATTCCCTTGCGACGCTTGGCAGAAATTTCCTCCTTCAACTTATGCTCATCAATCTCAGGACTTGCCACATGGTGACCCGTCTCGTCGACGAGATCACCACACTCAAACTTTGCGTTCCTTTCGCGGAGCTCATCCACAGCACGGTCGGCAACTGCCTGTACTTTCCTGGCCTTTTCGCTGTCTGGCTCGCATGTAGGAGGTAACGGAACAAAACCTCCAAACGAGAGAGGGTGCGGCCTCAGAATGCGGTCAGAGTCGCACTCAATCCCAAAATTGGGGTAGCACACAGCGTGTTGAGGGCACGGCTCGCATTGCGGCAAAAGTATTTCCACGCCCTTGGCATACTCTGGGACTTCCAAGTTGGCCGGGGTAATGGGAGCCTTTCCTCGGCCACAGTAGCCAACCGCAATCTTCTCGTTCCGCCACCAGGCCGCGTACCCACCGAGTAGAGCCACGAGGATTGACAACGGCGCGGCCTTCAGAGCGCCTGAAGTCTGTTGACGAGATTTGTTTCTTCTCGGAGGGAGTATGTCGGTCCTGCCCTGTTTTGCGCGCTCGCGAACAAGCTCCAGTTGTTCCTCGGCAGTAAACTCCTCGCCTGTGTCGACTTCATCCTTCTCATCCTCCGAGGTCTGCTCTGCCGCAATATCCTCTTCCTCGTGCTCTAGCACAGGAGTAGGATCTCTCTTCCTGCGAGGCACGGGAGCTTCATATGCGGGTTCCGACGGAACTTCAGGTCCGTCCTCGAAAGCTGAGCTGACGCGCTCCGACTGTCTTCGGCTCACTCCACTCTTGCGCTTCTCGCTGTGTTCGGGGCCAAGGGTCTTTCGCCTCCTCTCACGCTCGGCGGTTCGGGGCTCGTATGCTGGAGAGCCGCTCTGGAAAGGATTGTCAGATGAGAAGGGGCTGGCGCCTTCGCGCTTCTCTTGCTTGACAGCTGGCGTTGTAGACTGTCTTGGTTGGCGTGGCTGCGGAGGCCGCTCGTCGATTTCTTCGAGCTCCGGGGCGCGGATGGGCTTGGTGGGTACGCGCTTCGTGGGCGACTTCGACCTTCTGGTTCGCGGAACAGGTGTCAGGTCTAGATCGGGCTCCACCGAGGCGGTGGTGCGGCGTGTGCTTCTGCGTGTGGAGGCACTGGGCGCCAGAGATGGGGCGTCGCTCTCTTCAGTCATTCCTCTGGTAGAGCGCCGGGTGCTCCGGCGCACACTCTCAGACGGCGCCATGGAAGCAACTTCATCGCCCTCGCTGTCATCGCCAGTGACGCTTGTTTCCCGGCTCGACGGCACGTCGACTATTCCGCGCGTGGAGCGCTTCGTCTGCGACTGGGCGTTCAAATACCTCTGTGCCTGCGGGGCGACATGCTGGTTGAAAAGCGCGACGAGCTCGGGCTTTTTGGCAGACGAGGGATACTTGACGTTATGCGCAACGAGAATAGAGCGCAACCTCGGGACGGTAATCGAGGCGGGATCGAAGTCTGGCGACAAATATTCGTACTGGTCCATGGTGGATGGTTGATACTGGCAGTTGCCAGGAGTGATGTGCTACGTCAGCGGAGGCAAATGGACGAAGTGGTGCCACGCAGCTAGCGAACGTGGCGGTCGAGCAGGAGAAGTCGAATGGAGCTGCTGTCGTGACGCAGCGAGCCTGATGTAGGGAAGAGCAGGCAAGAACTTCGCGGGCGTTTGTAGTGTTCTTTGAGCGACGGTGGTCTCAGACAAGCGACGGAAGGCGGTACCGAAAAGGTGGTAAACATGGCCTCAGCTCCTCATCTTGGCCCGGGCGTTTGCCTCTCACCAGGCAACGGCGACCGGTCACGTGCCAGCTTCTTTTTTGGTCGAAACATCCATGGAAATGTGTGATTCAAAATTTCAGCATGACTCTTTGTGCTCGCATAAGCTCGCATTGAGTTCGTTCACCTCACGCATTTTTTTCTTTTTCAGTCAAGGCGCCCATAGCAAACAACACACACGAGTCTCGATGTCATCAGCCTTGTACAACTTCTAATCACTTCAAGTCACCAAGTCTACTTAAACAGATGACTGTACGATATGATCTACCGATTGCTATTGCGAGTCTTTCAATCAGAAAAGCGCAGGCTGCAAGTTTCCGATGAACCGCATAGCGCATGCTTTCTGCATCTGAGCATTGGTCGAGTGTCTTGGGCAAAACAGTCTCTGCATGGGCCTTGCAGTAAGAAATCGCATGAAAATCTCAGTCTTGTCTAATAAATATGACATCTTAGGGGAGAGTAACATATCTCAAACGCAGTCCGGGTTTCGAATTTTCGGGGTAGGCAAGTCCACCTTCTCCAAGCATCACTCGCCCGCTGGTCGAGAGAGTCACTGGCGATCCGCTCTTCACAGAAGCAGCTTATCGTAGCACCCGTCAATCCATCTGGGCATGCATGCGTACAGGGACAAGGCTTCCTGCGAGCCACAGGCAGCGGCATGTTAGTCAACAGGTACTGTACGACAAGGCAGACTTCAATAGGCATTTGTCACCGGTGAAGTCACCTCGGATGACAACGAATGTGCAAACAGAGAGGCAGACACAAAGCTTGATGGGGGCCGCCGCTGCTGACGCGAGAGATGCAGGCGCTGGTGGTTGCCAGAAGCTCCCATGGAGATTGGATCCCAAAGAGATCGGCATAAGAAACAGTGGCGATGCCACGTTTATATGCATCCCATGGCATTGAAGCCTGGAAGGCAAGTTATCATAGGATTGTGGTCCGTCATCCATGTGCTATTGGGGCGGAAAGGTGCGGGTCAGTCCGCAAGGCGGTTGGAGCCTGTTGATGTTTTGGGGTTGTGACAGGGATTCATTGCTGAAATAAAGTCAAGTCCACTCCTAACGGTCAGCCAAACAAGGTCGTAGTTATCGTCGCCGCCCGAGCTGTGTACACCGCTTGAACATGGGTCAACCGGTCTGTCAGGCAACAAAGCCACGTCTCTGCTAGCAGCTGCCCGAGACGAAAAACAGTATCCAGCCTTTGGAGGCATGCGGGATCCTAGTTTCGTGTCAGCGCCCCCAGAATGCGGCGCAAGTTGGTGAGACTTCACCGTCAAGTGGGCTATGCCTGACGTTTGCTCCTTCAGATAGCAGCACAACACCCAACTGCCGCGACTGGAGGTGTAGGCAGTGGCCGGTTGAAGGGCAGCAGCTGCGACGCGCCGTGGCGTTGGACTCCGGGCTGCTATGGATAGCCGGAGGCGGAGGAGCAGGGCTGACGTGCAGCGGCACGCGCCTGGTAAGGCTTTTTTCGGGGTGCCACTGATGACACGCGGGCAGGTCTTTCCAAGCACATATCATGGCTGGGAGGTGGACGTGGATGGACGAAGAATCAATCAGGTCTGCTGCAAGTTGTCGCTGTTGCTAGGGCACCGACGACGTCATATGATCCTAGCCCGACGCCGACGGGAGCACCCACGCAGCCAGCCCAGCCTGCCACCAAAGAAGGCCGGAGAACTTGGAAGCTGCCACCTCGAGCAGAGGTTTAGTCCTGCACGCACCCGCCCGCTCTCCACACTCCCGCCATTATTCCTCGCTCCTCGCTTCTCTCCTCGAGCATCCAACTACTCTGGGCCGCTAAGCTTGTCAATCCGCCGGTTGCCCGCCCTCTGGCCCCGTCAATCACGCGCGCGCCGAGGCCCACCACACGCGATCGGCACCGTGCCCAGCCCAGCCTCCGTCATCCCGGCCAGGCTGTTGTGAGCATATTCCTCCGCATATCCTCCGCCTCAAGCCGCTCGCTCATAGCCACTGGCTCTGCACCCGCTCGAATCATCTAGAGCGTTGCTGCTCTGCCCGGCGATCCCTCACCTTTCACTCACAACACCCTGCTGGTGTTGATCAAGACTTCTTCGTTGCGCTGCACGCACGCACCCGTTGCACGACTCGCTACGCACAGCACGCACGCTGCCGCCTCACCCCGCGATGTCCGTCATTTACAAAGAACGCGAGCGCGAGCGCGACTGGGATCTCCAGTCGCATGCCTCGCGCAAAGCCCCCTCATCCATCGTACGCCGCTACCGAGTTGCCGATAACGACGACCGCTATGAGGAAACTCGCATCGTCACCCGCGAGCGCGAGCGGGAGCGCGAGCCCGAAGTGGTTCGCCAGCGCTATGTCGTCGACCGGGACAACGACCGCGACTCTGCCCGCGACATTCGCGAATACCGCTACATCGAGCGCGAGGTAGAACGCCCCGCTTCACCCCGCCATGAGGTGCACGAATATCGCATCCAGCGTGAGGTCGAGCGCTCCCCGTCCCCTCCGCGCGTCCGCCAGTACACCATCGAGCGCGAGGTTGAAGAGGAGCCCGAGGAGCCGTACGCCCTGGAGCGATACTCCAAGTCCACCGAGTTCTTCTCCCGTCCGGACCCTCCACCGCAGCCTATCGTCATCAGGCAGTCCAACCCAACCCCGCAGCCGATTATTGTCCAGGAAGCACCCATCAGGCAGCAGATAATTCTCAGAAGAGAAGAGCCTCAGTACGAAATCATCGAGCGCTCCGAGGTAGACGATCGTCAGGTTTCCAAACGCCCTGATCCGCGGGACGATGACTATTACTACGAACGTCGAGTCCGTGAATTCGATCACGGACGAGGCTGGGAAGAGGATGACTACTATGAACGCGGCCGTGCACGGCGCGCAGAGCACGATTGGCACAGCGACGACGAGTATGAGTACATAAGGAGAACTCGAGACGAGGAGTTCCGTGACAGCAGCCCACATCATCGCCGGCACTTGGCGGAGGGCATTGTTGCCGGTGTTGGCGCAGCCCAGTTGATTCGTCATCACCGCAAGAAGCAAGGTGAGGAACCCGGCCACCAGGTGCGGCAGGCTCTGGGCTATGGTGCGCTCGGTGCTGTTGGCGCAGAAGCTCTTTCCCGAGCCCGAAAAGAATTCGAGTCCGGATCCCGAGAACGCCACCACCACGGCCACCATCACCACCACAGGCGCGGAAGGTCTTCGTCCAAGGGACGCAAAGTGGCTGGCGTGGCTGCTCTTGCCGCGGTGGGTGCTCTCGCATACGCTGCTGGCCGTGGCCAAAAGGGGAACCCCAATACTGCGGTCGAGCGGAGAAGTCGGTCCAGGAGACGCCGCCACTCAGTCAGTGGGGCGAGTGGCGACGAGAGTAGCTCATCAGCTTCACGATCCCGGTCAAGGAGCAAGCACCGTGACCCAAAACACAGAAACCAGCGTATGGCCCAAGCTGGACTTGCTACTGCCGCTGTTGCTGGCCTGGTCGAACGAGCACGTAGTAGGTCTCGCAGCAAGCGTGGCAAAAAGTCGCGCAGCCGAAGCCGTCTTCGCACCGGGGTCCCTATCGCTGCTGCTGGTCTAGGTGGAGCAGCTCTTGCAGGTCTGTACGAAAAGAACGCAGGCAAGAAGGAGGCCAAGGAGGAACGGGTACCACGGGCACGGTCAAGATCCAAGTCTAGATCTAGGTCCAGGTCTGCACCCTCGAGAGCTCGGCGGGCATCCGCGAGTGACCCATCTCTTGTAGTGTACGGTGGTGATCCTATTTTTGTCGAGCCAACGGCCAGCGGGCACCGCCGACGCTCCGGCAGTCTTGGCTACGATCCCGATGACCCAGCGGACTACCGGGGTCGTCGTGGACGGTCCGATTCTGAATCTGAATCGAGTGGGCGGAGGCGTCGGCATCGCTCCAGTCGCAGTCGGAGCAGGAGTCGTTCAAGAGCAGTTGCTGAGGCAGCCGCACTTGCTGGAGTCGCCGGCGTCGCAGCTCACGAGGCCTCCAAGAGGCGAGAGCGCAAGAAGGAAGAGAAGAGAGAAAGGAAACGTGAGTCCAGCGTACAGTTATGCGTACGAATGGAGTAACTAATGCATCAAACAGGGACAGAGGAAGAACGGCCGTTCAGTGAAGAAGGCTACGGTTCCCCGCCACCAGGTGCCTACCCTCCCGAGCCGTATCCACCAGGACCTTTCCGTGCTGAGGATGGGCGCTACTATCCGGAAAGCAATCAATTCCCCCCTCCACCCCAAGGATACGACCCGGCACTGCCTAGTCCTTATGAGCCTGCGCACTTTGGTGGCCCCGTTCCGTACAACCCAGCCGATTATGGTCCAAATTCTGGGCCCACGCAGCCGGTTTACCCTCACCAAAGTCAGCAAGCGCCGTACTTCCCGCCGCCACCGCGGGAAGCGCCGCAGCCAGATCCGTACTATGAAGAACGAGGTCATTACGAAGACCGGGGCCCCCGTCACGGAGATGACAATGTGAGTGCTCCGTCCGCTCCGTCTGCTCCTCAGCAACCCTATCCTGGTGGGTCCACCGTTCATTGATGCATTGAACTGTTGGACAACCATGAGTGCGAATGGTACTAATACACAATTCTATAGATAGTATAAGGTCTCAGCCGACCCATGATACCTCAACGCAACAAAACCCGCAAAAGTCCGAAAAAACTGTCCAATTTGATCTACCAACTCCCGCACCTTCACCAGAGCTGACCCGCGAGCGCCCCCACAACATGGATGATGACGAGGAATACGAAATGGTAAATTCCGACGACGACGCTTCAGAGGGTCATCGCCACAACAGAACCCCACGACCCCGTCAGTACGATGACTACGATTTACACGACGACGACGACGACGACGACGACGACGAAAACGACAATGATGAACGTGGTTCTCATGAAACTCGCCGGCCGCGCTCTCACAGACGCTCCCACTCACATTCTCGCTCTAATTCTCGCCACCGCACCAGTTCACCTTCCTCCAGTGCATCGGGCGAGACCGTTGAACTGCCACCACGCTTCGACCCTGATGGTCGACCCGTGCCACAGCGAAGCGAAGACCCACTCGTTGACACGTTGGAGGATTTTCTTGGTGGACGTAACCCGGCAGGGAAGATGTTCCAAACTTTGTTAAGTTCCGGAAGTGGGGGCGGAAGAAGGAAGTAGACTGGCATTGCACGTCAGGCGTTTGACGATGATTGATGACGATCGATGGCGTTTTCTTTACCTTGAGAAACGCGTTTTGGAAGCGAACGATACCTGATCCCTTTTTTCCATATTCCAGAGGGTGTACTTGACACACTCTTCTCGTCTGTTTTGATAGATGGTGATGATTGACGACGAGTTTTACGATTTTCCTTTCTCCTGCTCTGCCGTCTTCCATTTTTTGCTTGTCACCATTTCATACTACGCATTTTTAATGGCTCCCATTGCGAGAACAACATCCCTGATACCGGGATGTACGGATGGAATTTCTTTTTAATTTTTTTTTTGGCTTGGGCTTAGCTTCTTTATTCTTTGATGTCCTCTTGAAAAATCAAACGCCCATTGCGTTTTCTATTCATTGACGGTATTAAGTTTGAGGTTTCGATAATGATATCACGAAATCCTGATTTTCAGGATGAATTTTCACAGCAATTGATCGGATGACGATGATTTTCCTCTCTACGGAATAAAGCGGCCGTGCTATGCCAAGTCATAAGAATACAATTCCCTTGTCGCTTGCAGTCTAGACGTGAAGGGGGAAGAAAAAAAAGCAAACGAAAGCCAGCGAGTGGTTTACATGAACCAATGAAACCTCCATCTATGCACGCAGAAAAACTTCCCAAAGTACATAACACATGAGGCCGTATTCGAGTGTGAATGCGCCATACTGGTAACATTATTGTAGCGTTCTAGGGAATCAAGTTTGAACAAGAAGGACATGAATCTCATCCGCATGCCAATGTACATCATCATGTCGTCCAAAAATTCCTTCCAACTCTACTTTACCCAACGTAACTTCATCTGGTTTTGGACTTCCACCTTCTATTTTTCCTCTCCTTTCTCTCTTTCCTTCCCATCTTAATCAAACATCCTAGTCATGGCCTTCTGCGCCAACTCGACGCCCAAAAACGTCGCCGCATTCGCCGGCACCGCCCTCGCCATGGCCGGTCCCAGGCCAGGGAAGAAGGCCCTTAGCCCACCACCACGGGCGTAGATCTGGCGGATGGTGCCGGCGATGGTCGGGTTGCCGTCGGCGCTCTGCAGCCTGCTCTTGATGGTGTCGACGGGGAAGACGGGGATCCACATGGCGACGCCGGCGGCGCCGCCGGCGGCCATGACGGCCGTCAGGCTCAGCTGGCCGGGGCTGCCGTCGGCGTTCTTGGGCGTCAGGCGACGCTTGATGACCTCGTACGTGGCGAAGTAGGCGGCGGAGCCGGGCCCGTCGCGGGCGAGCGTCATGGCGGAGCCGCGGAAGACGGAGCGGACGCCGCCCTCGCGGTAGAGCTGGCGGACCACGTCGAGGCCGCCGCTGTATTTGGGCTTCTCGCCCGGGGCGAGCTGCTTCTGTCCTTGGATTTGGAGGAGGACTTTGACGCGCTCGAAGGGCGCGGTGATGATGGTCATGGGGATGGCGCTGAAGAAGCCGGCGGCGGAGGTTTGGGCGACGGTGAATTGGCCGGAGCGGGCGATGGGGGAGAATGAGGAGACGAGCTGCTTGCCGACGTCGTAGCCCCAGAAGGAGACGGCGACTATGAGTGGGTGTGTTAGTGTTCTGGTGGTTGGAGAAAGAGGGGGAGCGGGATGGACTTACACATGGGCGTCACGCCTACCAGAGGCGCAGAGACACCGGCGTAGAGACCCTGCGTGAGGAAACGCACATGTTAGCCTTGCCTCTCTTTCTGCAGCTTTCCGTCGTGCAACACGGCATCTGCAAGCTGCCTTTCCCACACCAACACCACCAATATCCCCCCTCACAAAACAACACTCCAGAAAAGAAAAAGACAAAGGGAAAGAAAGAAAAGACTCACCCTAACCAGCCCCTCCCTTGCAATCGTCCGCCTCACCACATCCATAGCACCCTTGTATACACCCTTCTCGGCCGTCTGCAGCCGCACCTTGACCAGGTCGAAGGGGTGGCCCACGACGACGGCGCACACGCCGCCGACGCCGCCAGCGGCCAGCGCGCGCAGGCTCTGCAGCGACGACTTGGTCGCCTCGGCCACGTCGTGCTTCAGCTCGTCGGTGCTGGGCAGCGGCGGGACGGGCGCTGTCGCCTTCTCTGCTGACGGCATGATGTGTGTGTGTGTGTTTTCCGCGGGGTTTGTAGGGAGAGGAGTGGGGAGGGTGGCGCGCGCGTCTGTGAGGCTTGTTGACGACGGGTACGTGTGCGTGACCAAAGAGGCTTGATCGAGGGGCGCGAATCGGACGAAAGGCGTGGGTTCCTCTTTCAGCAAGAGGGGCGCGGAGTAAGGCTGGGCACGCGCACGGAAGCGGCAACCAGAATGCTACGTGTAGTTTTCTGCGGCGAAAAGGGAGGAATGGAGGATGGGAGGAGAGCCGGTGGGGGTAGAGAAGAGAGCTACGTATGGGGAAGCTTGAGCTCGGACGGCTTGTGGGTGAGAGTAAACAAGGGCTCGAGTCGCGGGAAGTAGAAGAGGAGGAGGAAAGAGGAATGGGAAGCCAGGAAGAGGACGACAAGGAATATTTGAGGCTCGATCTCGACCCTCGGTTCCCAGACCTCACACAAAAGGTAGTTGCGGCTCCTTTCTCATGCCCACGTTTGGCCCTGGTGATCGGCATGTGAAAGTTGCCGAGGCTGTTGCTTGCAGCAGCCGACAGCCCGGTCCAGCTTCCCCACGTCATTACTACTTCGGACGAAAGCAACCCCCTCAAAACAAACCTGCTGCTGTCTATGTATCTTCATGCTACGTGCATGCTTCCATCTATTACTCATTGTTCATCCATTCACTCCTGTACGTACGTAGCCAGTTATAATTGGTCCTTCGTGCGTCTCGTCCCGCCTGTCCTTGTGCCCATTTCCTCAGATCAGATCCACCAGGTCGTTACTCGAACTCTGCTTCTGCTGCCCTCCCAACTGTTCACCAGGGGGCGGCGGCTGGTTGCCTGCGCCCATGTCCAACCCCGCGAACCCGTTCATGAGATCGTTAGCTCCATTCGCCCCGGGTGTTCCCGTACTGGCAGGAGCCGGCGCCGCTCCACCGCTGCCAAACAGGCCCATGAGATCGTCCATGTTGTTCATTGGACCGGGTCCTGCCGAAGTCGGCGACGCCACGCGCTGTGGTGTGCCCGCCAATCCCTCGAGGCCTGAAGACCCATTCGGCGGCTGGTTTTGCATCGAAGCCGGCGCTGCTCCATCGAAGTCGATGTCGAGCAGGTTCTCCACGTTGCTGGGTGCCGGCCCAGCGCCGCCCGACACGGCTGCTGCCGCTGCCGCTGCAGCAATGGGGTTCTCGCGCGCGAGCTGGCGTTGCTCCCTGTTGCACTGTTAGAAATCACTCTCTCATCACAAGTATTCGGGACCACGTACTCGATAGCCGCCTTCTGCATGGCTTCGGCGCCAAAACGCCCATGGCCAAGGAAAGATTCCGGGAGCTTGTGGTACACAGACGCCAGTGTCGAAAGCTCGTTGATGAGCTGATCGAGCAGTTGCGGCGGTAGTGAGGGAATCGTCGTCGTGATGGCCGGCTTGTCCGAGAGCACCACGTTCTGGTCTTTACGTGAGTATGTATTCTTCCACAACAATTTCGAACCAGCCTCACCTTGGTGATTTGCGGGTCACTCGACAACAACCGCCAGTACACGTATGCACGATCTCTGACGTCGGGATTGTCGCATTCTCCCGTTGCTGACTGAAGAACTTTCTGAACCAGGCCTTGAGACTGATCAGGCTTCTTCAGGAACAGCTTCACCACTGCTGTAAGGATCTGTAGTTGCGTCTGCACACCATGTTAGAAGCAGCTCGGGCCAAGTCCTCCAAAGCACGTACCTGGGTGAACTCTTCGTTGAAAGCATCCACGAACCCGGCAAGGATCTCTCCCGCATTGCTGATCTTCTCTGCATATTCACCAACAATCCAGATGAGGGCTCCTCTTGCGATGGGCTCGTCCAATTCGTCGATGCACTGGCAGAGCTCGGGTATTATGCCCTCGTATCCAGGGTACTTCCGGAAGATGTCCTTGACCACAATGATGGCTTCTTGCACAACATAGTTGACCTTGGTGTTGATGAGGTCCATGAGCGTGTTGACGCAGCTCTCCGTGGCCGTCTCAATCTTGATGGCAACCTGGCCAATGGCCTTGACAGCCCGTCTGGCAAAATCCATGTCGACTTCCGTGGCATATTCCTTCAACTCCTGCAGAAGCTGATCGATGTTCCGGTCGTTGGCTATCCGCACCATGATCTCCAACTTCTCCAACTTCAGGTAGGGAGGGTCGTTGTACTTGCAGAAGAAGACACGCATCTCCTTGCTGAGAACGTCGGGCTGCTTCTGGAGGAGAAGGTCGATGTTGCGAAGGGCAACATACTGGACCTCGGGCGCAGATGAAACAAGTGTGACTGGGCAAATTAGCGACGGTCAGAGGCCATGCTGGCGGCAGCACTTACCCAGTGGAGGAGCCATCTTCTTGAGATAGGATTTGGCCAGCTCCGGACCCACATATCTCATGTGTAAGAACACAACCTTGACGGCGGCCAAAACGACGCTAGGGTTGACATGCTGGAATTGCGGCGACACCCTCTCGCATATGTGCTCGGCCTCCTTGACATCCGAAGCCTTGTAGTCGGCCAGAGCCGTCAGGATGGTAACGCGACCCCACTCGGTGCATTCGTTTAGAGCCATCAGCATCTTCTTTAGGCGCTGAGGTGTGATGTCGAAGACGTTCATGTCGGGAGCCGCCTCATGGATCTCGACCAGGGCCGTGACCGAGTTGGCGACGACCATAGGGTTGGGGTCCCCAATGAGCTCCTGCAACGTCTCGAGGAAGCCGTTCTCGACGCACATGGTGGGATTGAGGTCGAACAGCTTGGCAACGCAGATGACGGCCGTCTTGCGTACGTAGGGAGACTCGTCGCGCAGCGTCTTACGGAGAGGCTCCTCCATGTAGTCCACCATTTTATCGACACGAATGCAACCCATTGTTCTTATGGCAAGAGCGCGGACCAAGGGGTTGGGGTCTTCGGAATCCTGGACGAAGGTATTGACGGCGAGAATGCAGAGGTCCGGGTGTGATTTGGCGTAGTTCCTGTGCGGCGGCGGTCAGCGATCAGGACTCGTTGGGAGAAGCGGGTCAGGACGTACATGAGATACAGGTATACGAGCTTCTTCTGGTCGAGGTCGGCCGTGGCGATGTTCTTCAGGACGTCGGGAAACAAGGCCGACACATCCTTGCCCAGGGTCATGGACATGATGGTCTTCTGGATGGCTTCCTTGCTACGTTCTTCTCAGTATGCGGCGGCGTCAGGTGGGTGCTCGGGGTATCTCACCGTTCGTAGGCATACTGCGATCTAGCTCACGGTCAGCGCGTAAAGGCAGCTGCATTTTGGATTGTAGACGTACACCAGGCCGGCGCGCAGTTCAAACGTCTCTCCCTTGCGAGGGGCGGCAAAGGCGCCGCGGATACGGTTTACTGCCATCCCTACGCTTCAAATGCAGAGGTGACGACCGTGGTCGTGCCCCTCATGCACCGGTTTCTAGGATTTATTTCGGAGCCTGACGCCGCAGGATCGGGGGCGGCAGTCGGTCGCGGGGGGGTGCGCGCGGCGTGGATTGGGGGTGCGGAGAGGTGAGGTGCGAGGGCCGATGTGACGGACGGGTTGCGGGCGTGGTGGGTGTCGGAAAGGCGGGCGTTTGGGAGTTGCGGAGGAGCTCGAGGCGGGCGGATGCGGTGTTCTGGCTTCTAGCATAAAGGGCAGGCCCAGCTAATGCAAGCGTTGTGAAGCGATCCAAGCTTATCCCCATGCCAAGCCACCCTCTCTCTACAACAACTCTGCAACAACTCTGCAGTCGGAATGGTGCTTTCGCTCTCTCCTTCTCCAGCTTCCGCAATTGGCTGATTTCTCCTCCAGACCTCGAATCTTCCCAACCTTCGCCGCCTCTTCGTCGAGGCACGCAGCGAGGCCGAAGAGAGCGCATACTCCCGCAATGCCGTATGTTTGCGCCTTCACTCTGCATGGCCATCATCTGACGGTGCCAACAGTTCTACAACCTAGTTCTGTTCATGTCCTCTGTCGCCGTCTTCAGCCTGGCTGCCCAGCGCATGACCGCAGGCAAATCCATTGCCTGATCTCCTTGACCTCCGCGAGGGGCGGCAACGTCTTCTTCTCAACTTCGACCGGGTGTTGATCGTGTCGTTTGATTCTGCAAATCAGCAGCAGCAACGATAGAACAATCCGACACTTCACACCAACAAGCATATCAAGGAATTCAATCATGGAGATACCGCTGAGACTTGCCAGCCAGCCACTGCACTAATACTTCATCGCCAATCTATCTCCAAAAGCCAGCGCGCCACCTCCTCCATGTCCGTGGCTGACTTGGCAACACGACGGGGCACTCTGAAGGAAGAATCTCTACCCAATCACTCAAGTCAAAGGCCCCATCCCCTCCGTCGGCTTCATCAGAGCTGCGTTCTGGGCGCCAGCAGCCAGAGCACGTGCACGTGGTTTCAAGGTTTCCATGTCCGCATCCACTGCACTCCCAGTAGCTCAAGCTTCTAGGGTCGTTATTTAGCATGGCGATGAGCTGCATGGTACGGAATCCGCGGCTTGAGAGCTCGTTTGGGGTAGTCATTTTCGACGGAGCGTGTGTTTTGGTTATTTACAAGTAGGTAGTTCCATTTAACTGGTGAGTTTATATAGGGACATTTCATTCAATATTCATACGTCTTTTGCAAGGTCTCTTTTTTCTCCTGCTGACAGAAATCGACAGTATTCTCGCAAACCCAGCCCCGACACGTTGGCGTTTCTAGCCACGCGTACAAGGCACTCCCTCACCCAAATATCGAGAAAGAAATTGCATGTTCCCAAGCCACGTAGAGTTTCACTTTATTGGTAAAACAGCAGCTCTTCATTCCAAGCTCTCACCATCAACTATTTACAAAGAAGGAACAACTCCCACACCATCGACGAATGCATTTCAAACGTCAGTCTGCGTCGTGGCGCCAATGGCGTCTCCAGACGTCGGCAGCAAGAAAGTGCTCGCCTGGACCCTCCCATCAGAGCCCCTCGCGCCCTGCAGCGTCGAGGGATCCGTACTCTCGAACGAGCTGTTGGACCAGGTGCCGCCAATGTTCCACGAGTTGCCGGTGTCCTCGCTATCGCTGTTGATGGTGGCCTGGTCATCACCGCCGTTAACGGCCGCGATGTTGTCCTTGACGGTGGAGGACGAGCTCCTGAAGACGATGCCCGTGTCGCCATTGTTCCAGGCCGTCACGCGCTCGAGCGTCAGGGAACCCGGGTTGCCGTTGTCAATGAAGCCCTTGGCGGCGTTGGACCAGGCCATGGAGTTGCGCACGATGTGGCCGGCGGGCTGGATGACGTCGTCGCTGCTGCCGCCGCCGAGCTTGAAGCCGTTGCCGTCGCCCTCGAAGTCGGTGAAGCCCCAGCGGTCGAAGCCGTTGCCCCACGAGTAGACCTCCTCGATGGTCACGGGCGACTCGAACAGCCACAGGTCCAGCCCGTCGTCGACGTTGTTCCACAGCCGCGAGTTGCGCAGCGAGTTGCCCTCGCCCGACCCTTCCTTGCACGCGAAGCCGTCGGCGCTCTCGCCGTTCTTGCGCGGGTCGCGGTTGTGGTACGAGTCGAGGTAGATGACGGTGTTGTTGGAGGCTTCGCCCTGCATTTGGAAGCCTGGAGGGGGGAAATTGTCAGTTTTGTGGAATCGAGGATGGGGTGAGACGGTGCCTACCGGACTCGTAGTTGTCGTGAGTGGAGAGCTTCTCGTAGTAGTTGTGCGACGAATCACGGGAGTAGACGCCGTACGGGCCGTTGATCAGCCTGGGCGGTGATCAGTCAATTGCATTTTCGATTGATTGGGAAGAAGGGGAAGGCCGTACTCGAGGTTGTAGAACTTCCAGTAGTTACCCTCCTGGATGTGGAGGATGCCTCTCTCATCGTTGGGCAGGGACTCATCCAGCCCATAAGGAGTACTGGCGCGAGAAATGTAAGTACTTGACTAGCTAGCACGGTTTTTGCTGACTTACCCTGGTAGCTCCTCTCCATCGAGGATGACCTCCTCCTCCTCGTACGACCGGAGAGTGATGGGTGCCGTGGCAGTACCGCTCTTGGTGATCTGGATGTTGGAGGTCGGCTTGTAGGTACCGGCGCGCAGAAGAATGACGTCGCCGGCCACGGCAGCATCGACAGCCGACTGAATGGAGCCGTAGGGGGCCGTCTCGGAACCGGAACCAGTGCCAGTCGGCGAGACGTAGATGTCAGCGGCCTGGGTGCTGCCAATCAGCAGGGCCAGGATGGCGGTCGAGGTGGTGGAGCGTATGCCAGACATGACGACGCGATTTAAGCTTGTTCAGAACTTAATTGAAAAGCTTCTTTGGAGTGACTTTCGAGATGCGCGAAGCATCCTGTGGTTATATAGTCGTCGTCTGCAATATTCGCTTGCTCATGCCACTGTCCGTCTCGTTAAGACAGCATGAGACCATCCGGCGCGCCCTGCAATACGTCTGGTGGAGACACTATTCTTCCCCTTCCTCTCGCATGAAGAAGCCCCATCTCCGTTGCTGGGCTCCATGTAGTAAACGCAGCCGGGGTTTTGTTTGACTTGGCGTCTTGGCGGTCTGTGTTTGGGTGTGGCCAAGGGCCATGTTCCACCAATTGCAGTCGCGGACGTGCGATGATCTTTCCTCCTTGTCGCCCGAAGCAATTAGGACAGCCGTCCCGACGGAAGTTTTGATGTTCGTATTCACCGTTGCTATCGATATGTAGGGACGGAGCGTGGAGCTTCGAGAAGACTTGGTCGTGCGCTAGAACTCGAGGCTACAGCCCGCACGTTCACGCCATCCTGTAAGCGATCTGATGAGGCATCATGCCAATCTGCTGGAAGGACGAAAATTGACAAATGGCAATAGAGTATACGAAATGAACAATGAGTTGTAGGTAGTGTCGAATGACTAAATCGGCTTTCTTCAATTATTTCTTCAGAGAATAACCTCAGTTCAAGAATGTGGTGATACGCACGTTGTCCTTGGTACATTCCACAAAAAAAAAGCAAATGGCACAACAGGGCCAAAATATCATATCTTTTTCGTCTCATTCGCCACAATCGCGTCATGATCTTCCCAACCTGTGCGAGGGAGACAAGGAGAAAGCAAAAAGCAGAAGATGAAGGGGAAAGCACCGCGACCAAGCAAGCAATACGTCTTGAATAGTTTCAGGTCAACGATAGCGTCAGCGACAAGATAAAGTCGCCCTTTTGTAAAACAATCACAACGACATGAAGGCAAAATCCATAACGTCATACACTCAATTTCACTCACACAAAAACACAGCACACGCATACACACACAGAGAGCCAACCAAAGAAAACGAGATAGAACAACAGCATTTGCTACGAACGGGAAAACAGTAGCAAACAAGACATCCGCCACAACAGCCATCATCAACGTCACCACCCAAAGACGATACGATGAACGGGGGCACGGAAAAAGGAAACAAAACACCAGCTAACGCAAAAGCAAAAAAGCGCTTCTTTGGGAGAAAGAAAACAGCGCCGAGAGACAGACAACAAAGATCGGAGAGGGAGGGCAACAAGGGAATCCCAAATTCTTTCCGTAAGAGCGTCGTTCCCATCGCCCCATCCCGAAAAAAAAAAAAAGCAAAAACAAAAACAACAGATACAAGGGATAGCAAGAAAGAGAGAAAGAGAGGGAGAGACCTCCGTGCAACAACAAGAAGACCACCAGCTAAGAAAGAAAAAAACATCCAAGCTGGGCCAAGCCAAGCCAAAAAAGATAAAACATTCCGTGGAGCCTAGTCCATCAACGATACTCACGGCCGTTTCCAACAGGGAGGACAAGGAAAAGTTTTACAACAGCAGGAAACAATAGGCAGAAAAGGGCATCCCAGCTAGGGAAGCGGGGACTTTCATGCGCCGCAAAATCTGGCGCCCTGCACCACACACCCCTAGTATTTTTCTTTCCCCTCTCTGACTGATGATGCGTCTGGCAAGAAAGATAACAATCGAAGTTGAGGCCGCCAAAAACAGGTTAACGCGCAACAATCGTTGAATGTCGTGAAGTGAATAACAGTCGGGCCAAGAATTAATATTTTGGCGCTGAGATGCGCGCACGGATCGTCCGGTTGGTGGGGGGTGGATGGATGGAACGGACGGACGGAAGGAGAGATGGTGGGGGGATTTGAGGTATTCGAACGAGATTCGTTTGGCGGGTAAGATATATTTTTGCTGGAAAACATTGCGAGTGCGGACTATGTTCTACATGCGGTCATACCAAACGAGGAAAACAGGCAGCCGTTCCTTTTTGCGGACAGATGGACGAGAAATCTAGGCCGCAGCAGCTGCTTTGAGGAGGCGAAGCTCGTCGAGCTGGCTGGTGAGTTCGGCGAAAATGTCGGCCATGGGGCAGGCTTGCTGGAGCATGCCGTGGTTGAAGGGTCGGACTGTGTGGCGAAGTTGGAGTGTTGTGATGCAGGACTGCGATTGACCGTTAGTAGCTGTAAGAGGACCAAAGTGATGGCTAGCTGCCACTTACCTCGATTCTTGAGATTTGATGCTCGACAAAATTTATCAAGAATCTGTCCGTGATCTCGCCGCCACGCGTCTTCATACGCTCCAGTAGTGCCGTCTCTGGGGCCTTGAGTTCCGTGTCTCCTGGGCTCTCGAGTGCCGAACAGAGCATCTCGAGGCGGAGCGACACATTCCACAGAGCCCAGACGTCCTCTGTGTTGATCGTGAGCTGCGAATCCGGCATCTTTGTCCCGGCCAAGGCCGAGTTGGCTGCGGCTTCCGCTTCCTGGCGCTGCTGCTGGACTACGAGACGCGAGGCCAACGAGTGCGGATACATCAAGTAGATGTATTCCGGGTTCTCGAGACCCTTCAGCCTCCGCTCGCCGAGATCCTTGACCTCGAAGCCTTGGCTACTCAGAGACCTGAGCTCGCGCCTGATGGCTTGAGCTTGTGCATCGTCTCCAAACGATTCGTCGGTGCCGCCGGATCTATCTGACTCGATGTGTGTCTCCAAAAGGCGCTGGATCTCTGCGATGAAATCGGACGACACTGTGATCTGGCCACCGTCGGCGACGGATGAGATACGGGACGCCCTGTTGACCATAGGACCGAAGTAGTCCATGCGCTTTGTGACCGGATCGACTTCGCACACTGGTGTGCCCCAGTGAATACCCATACGAACCGAAAGACCACGGAAGATGATATTGCCGTCTGCATCAGCCACCTCCTGTCCGTTGACGCTATTCAAGATCTCCTGAGGCCATTGCACATCCAACAGCTGGCTCTGAATTGTGAAACACCATAGTAGCGCCGATGTGACGGTCGGGAAGGCCACCATGAATGCATCACCTTCAGTCTTGACCTCGTAACCGCCAATGATACGCAGGTGTCGCCGCATGACGTCGTTGTGCATCTTGATTGCAGAGCGCATGGCCGTCGGATATGTCTCCCACATGAGAGTCGAGTTCTTGATGTCGGTGAAAACCAAGCTGACTTCTCCGATGGGAGCATCGACTTCGGAGTCGAGGCGAGCAAGTTTCTGGTCGCCAACGGCATCGCGGATGCGCTTGCCTCTGCGCGAAGGGAAGAGTTCATCTGGAGCTCCCGTTGGACCCATGGACATGCTGTGCGTCCTGAACCTTGCACGTTCGCGCTTCCGCAGATCGCTGACGCCTATCAACATGACCATGATCTTGCCTGTAGCTCCAAAAGCAATCGCAAGATCTCTCAGCTTCTGCGCAGCCCGCATTAGATCACTGCGCTCCGAACGCGCGACGTCGACAGCAAAGTCAGGCGTGAGGTAGTCCCAAAGCTCTCGAGAGGCCACGAGGATCATCTCGTCGGACTCACGGAGCGTGATTTGCGACACATGCGGGGCGGCAATGACCGATGGCGACATCTGGATGTAGCCAAAGGCACGGGAGACTTCGAGAACATCATTGAGCTTGCCTTGGCGAGAAACGAAGCCTCCTGCATCCCTAATGCGCGAACGCTCACCAGGCTCTGCAGGGTCGTGTTTCCTAGTGATGATCCTATGGCTTCCCTCGGCGTGGATGAGTAGAGCCTGCGCGTCTCCGACGTTGGAAACAAACAGGTCCATCTCCTTCAAATACACCACTGTTGCAACACTTCCAGAGTGGAGGTCATCCTCACTCAGATCAGGCATACCGCCGCGGTGGACTACTGCTCCCTGTTTGTCTTGAGAGTGAGTTGCTGCACCTGCTAGGTCTTTGTTCAGGCCCAGGTAACTTCTCCTGAGAGCATCTGATGGCGTCTCGCCGGGTCGTAGTCGTTCCAATTCGTCGGAAAATCGGTTTTTGAAATGGTCATAGAGGTACTTTGCGATCTTGGAGCCGCCTGCTGCTAGGGCCTGCCCATCAAACATGCCGAAAAGCGTCTCGTCGTCGTGGCTGCGGAACTTGGGGATGACCAGATCCATGGTGGAAAGATGCTCGTTACGTCCCAGGGTATCCGCCAGACCATACGACATTGTGCCAACCATGGAGCCTGCAGTGCGCACTCTTCGATCCTCGCTCTGATCCGGCACTGAAGGCACCATCAATGTAACGTCCATCAAGCCCAGAATGCGCAAGTTTGTGAGCGAGGTGAAGTCTGTGAGGTCCTTTCCTTCGCGTCCATAACCCGCGCCTGCGAATCCGCCGTTGGGCTTGATTTCTAGACGCTTGTTGCCCGAAAGATTGAGATATCTGAGGTTGTGATTCCAGTTCCAGTTCCAGTCGTATGGCCAGTTGGAGACGTTGTACTTGAGCGCGTTGCTACCTACATCCAGAATGGCAAGCTTAGCAACCTTTCCAAGCTCCGCTGGCAGAACCTGGAACTTGTTTCCGTTGATGTGCAGTATCCTCAAAGAAGTCACCTCCTCAAGATCCTCGGCTGGAAGAGAAGTCAGGTCATTGCCAGAAAGGTACAACTCAGTAATGTGCTGCCACCTGCGGAGAGTGCGGGGAGGGAGATCGTAAATAACGTTGTATGAGATGTTGAGGATCCGCAGCTCAGGCAAAAGAGCCAACTCGTCAAAAACATCGTCGTTCAGTCGGTTGTCTGCAAGGAAAAGGTGGCGGAGAGAACCGGCAAAGGTGGAAACTATCCGATTTGACAGGCTTGAGTCCTTCCGGGTAACGGGGGTCACGGTTCCGTCCGTCGTTTTCGACGTCGTTGACGCTTTCCTGCCGTTCGCCGAATAACCCGAGGCCACCGAACCACTTCTCTGTGCACTTGGGGATGAACCGACGGTGAGGAGACCTTGATTCGAATTCTGGCTTGGCCGCCGAGCCTCGAAGTCCTCCAATTTTCCAAGATCCTCAAAACTGGGACTGTTGGAAAGCCCGGGTGTGTTTTGTGGAGTTTCATCCGTCTGAGCATCTGCCGTCTGGAACGTCGGGTTTGGTGGGCCGGGTTTCGGGAAGGTGTCGAGCACGTTTGACGAAATGTTGAGGGTCTCCAATTTGCGGGCGTACCAGATCTCCTGTGGAAGTGCATTCAGGTTATTTTCGCGGACGTCCAGATATCGCAGTTCCGTCAGTCTTCCAATGTCCGCTGGCAACCGGTCGATGTTGTTTCTTGCGAGACTGAGATGTTCTAGCTTCAGGAGTCTGCCCATCTGCGACGAGAGCGAGACAAAGTGGTTCTTGTCAAGGATAAACTTCGTCAGGTTGGGAATCTTCTGGAAGAGATCATCTGGCAATTGCGTGAGCTTCGCCGATGCCAAGTTGAGCACAGACAAAGTCGGTACTGCGCTGCTGAGACCGAATCGAGTGACCGGATTGTGATTGAGATGCAACACCCGAATTTTGTCGAAGGTACCCTCAAACGCAGAGATGGAGTTATGGCCAACCATCAGGAATTCCAGGAGCGGAAGCTGGGACATGACGTCTATGCTGTCGATGGCGTTGAACCGCACATCAATTTCCTTGAGATTGCTAAGATTCTTCAAATCATCGGGGAAAGAACCGGCCAGCTTGTTGTTCGTAGCCCATAGTCTCTCGAGACAAGTCAATTGACCAATCTTAGGCAAGTTTGTGATTGAATTGAAGCTGACATCCAGATCAACCAGGGTGCGAATGTCGCAAAGGAAGTCAGGGAATTCTTTCAAGGAGTTTGAGGACAGATTGAGACTCCGAAGCGCGCGGTATGAACCGAAGTACTTTGGCAGGTGTGTGAGCTTGTTATTTGACAGCCGCAGACTCAAGAGACCTTGAAGTTTCCACAAGTCGGCATGCTCCAGCTGTTCCAGCCGGTTGTTCGAAATGTCAAGCATTGTCAACCTGCTTGCCAAGCTCAAGCTTGGTAGAATCCGCCACGCTTCGTTGCTGGTGTACTTGATTTCGCGGAGATTTGTGCAGGCCTGGATGAAGTCCTTTGGAATGTCCAGAGAGAGGTTGCGAGACAGATTGAGGGAGATAATTTCGGTGGCCTTTTGGTACAGGGTGATAGGGATGGTAATGAGGTTCCTTCCTTGGAGATCTATGTGGCTGAACTTCTGCATCTTACTGAATCCGGGGTCTTTTTCCAGGCTGGAGTAACCGCTCATCTTAGCAGGCAAGAAAGTAAACCGGCAGAGATAGCTGTTGTCCTCTCTACCCACGTCTTCCAACTTGTCAGACTCGCTGTAACCAGCTTGCTCGAGCAGGCGCTTCTGGATGACTAGTGGTCTTTCGTTTGGTTCTAGTTGCCGCGAGGTGTCATGCTTACGCATTATGATCTGGTAGTTCCCAAGCTCGTCCTGTAGGAAAGATTTTTTGCCCAGGATCTGGATGATCTCTGAGACTGTTGTGTTGAGGGGGACAGAGAGTACAGCAAAGGTTGAATCGACTCGGAAAATGCGAACGCAGAATGGGGGCCCGGGATCTGTTTCCTCGTTGGCCGGATTGCCGTGCTCGTCAAGCTCCTGCAAACGACCGACGTTCTCGTCACCGGCACGTTTCACAGCCCAGGAGTCAGGCGCGTCCCAAACGCCCTTCTCTTCCGGCTCCTTCTCCTTGATGGGGGGAGCGGTATCGTCTGGCCAGCCAGCATATATATCTCCCGTTGGCGGAGTCATCGGACCATGAGGGTTTAATATGCCCTCCATGTGAGACAAATCAGTATCCAGGTTCCATAATGCTTCATGGCCTGTCGCATCTGCTTGGGCCGTGTTTGGGTCCTTTCCGGGAATCTCAGTCCCTTGTTGAGGGCGTTTGGATTTGAACGGTATCCTGCTGGATTCTTTTCGTCCTTTGTCGTAGGAGATGTAAGGCTGACCCCATGATCCAGCAGAAGCTTGGACAACAAGTTTGCTCTTGAGTTCGCGTGGATCTGTCGTACCGCTCTTGTTAGATCTGTTCGTTTGTTGTAATGAAAGAGTCGATGACGGGAGATCTCTCAGACCTTCTGCAGGACGATCGGCTTTGTCCTTGCGACGCAGCTTGTCAAATAGAGATCTTTTTCCCGCCATGGCATTGCCGGGAGACTTGGATCCGACAGGCTCTTTGCTGGACTTTGTGCTGCCAGTGGGACTTGTGGACCGTGGGACCAATGCAACGTTGGACTGCATAGCGGACGCTAACCCAGAGCGTATGCTGAAATCGGGGCGGCCTCGGTAGCTGCTGGACGATTCATCTCGGCTGGCGACAGGACGCAGCGGCATTCCATGGCCGAGGTCGGGCGCCTTGGACTCGTCGTTGCTCCTATGGTGCCGGTGCCCATGGAATGGTAGCTTATGAGAGTGTGAATGTGACTTTGTGGATTTGATCGACTGTTGGTCTGCAGGCGTTGAGTTTGAGCCGGAAGGCGTGTCCTAGGTTTGGTCAGTAAGTAAGACTGCCGAAACAAGCAAAAACAGCGCGGTGGTTCAGAAGACGAGCACGACCCAGACAAGTGGCTGCCGAATCGAACAACAGCCATACGGCCACGCCGCGCTTGTGTGTAAATGTTGAACTCAGATGTACCTTCCACCCAGTATTCGGTTGCCAAGACGACCTCCACCTAGAAGCGCGGGAACTGCAGCTTTCAGAACGTATCCGACTCACCTTTTCCTGATATTCCCACGGAGTCACTTCGCTCGAAGGCAATGGCGTCCGAGGCCGCGAGCTTGCGGGAGAGCCTGGTCTGCTGCCAATGCTGCTCCTGTGGGTGTTGTGCAGGGAGTTGTTCCGGTTTCTCTGCCGCTCGGGCAAACTCGTCTGTGAGTTCTGCCTTGAATCGGTGGTATTGAACTCATCCCCGAAGAATCCCTGCAGCTTCTTATGGAATCCGCGACTAATGCTCGATTTTGAGCCGGAGCTGCTGACGGTCGTCGCACTTGCAACCGACGGACGCCGGTCTTCCGCTTGGTAAGCCCCGTCCTCGGTTTGGCCCGTTCCAGGCCGCAAGCTGGGCGACATCTGGGATACATCTTCGTTGGAGTCGTCGTAGAAGCTGCCCGAGAAAATGGGGTTGGTCATGTCTCCAGACCCGTTTGATTTGGCCCACGGCGGAGTGGACGCCGATGCAGTAGGGGGGACACGCGAGATGGAGGGTACGCCGTTACCGGCCTGCTCGAGAACGGCGAGGTCTTTGCGGTAGTTGCTGAAATCAGCTGCCCGACGACGCTCCCATGGTGCGAGCCCAGGGCCCTTGTGGCTCGAGAAGTCCGGAGTCTTGAACTCGGGAGTCGTCGCGGTGCCTGGCGAAATCTCGTTATCTTTGTCGTCGTCGTCCTTCCTGCAAGCTCGCCGTCAGCTCTGCCTGTCGCAGCGAACGAAACGTCACAGATGGGGGCGATATGGAAGGGCTTGGGCACGTGGAGGGTCGCGGTCTAATGCGCCGCCTGACGACATCTTTGTGCTTTTTTCTCCCCAGGCACCACGGCCGCGAATCTCGGACGCGCGGGACCGCAGGCGAGAGAGGGGGGTGCAGCACGCCGCCAGACAGCGACGCTCCTTGTGCCGTGTCGCCAACGCCGGGGCAGGGCGCGAGACAGTGGACGCAGGCGGCGCCGCACGCAGAAACCTCTAGGACGTCGGGGTGCTTCCAGCTCAACCGCCCTCACATTTTCTTACGCGACCCTCCTCGCACACGGCCTTTTGCAGGCGACGACAAGGCGGCGGGGCGCACGTACTTCTGCTGCTTGTCCGTCTTGACCTTCATGGGCGCGCCGCGACGCCGGCCGCTCATGCTATTCAGGCTGTTGGCGCGGACGGTATCCTGCGATCGCCAGCTCTCAGCGCCAGAGCTTTCCGTCGATCCATGGCGGGTAGCATTCTCCTTTCTCGTCATTGTCGTGCTCTGGGCGGCAGGTCTCACAGCAGGGGGCTCAACGGGCGAGACGGTGTCTGAAAGCAGGTAGGATGTCGAGGCGGACCGCGACAGGGCCACCGGATCGCGACTGGCCTTACCTGAGCTTCATTGAAGCTCTAGCAAGGCGGGCGAATCGGACATGGACTGGCAGGTGGACGGCGGACGGGTGGACAGGCGGGCGACAGGCGGCGCCGGGGGTGGGCGAGGGCGTGGGTGAGCGCTGGGCGGAGGTTGTGGTCGGTGTTGAGGAGAAGCACACTCGGGTGGTGCCGCACGCCCAGCAGTAGTCACAGACGATCTCTCTCACAAAGGACAGCTCTGTCTCGCATGCGGACCACTATGCGCAACTCGAGCCTGCGACTCTGCGCTGCAAGCCCTGGGCTGGGCTCTGCTCTCAGCCCTGACATTCCTGTGCCCGCTGCCCGTTGGCCCAAGGCCGCCGCTTTCAAGCTCCAGTTCGCCAGCTCGCCGCGCACAGCCCTTCACGATTGTCCCGTCCGAAGCCCCCACTCTGGCCCTTAGCCTGCGCGTGGCGCCGTCGTCGCAGAGCAGAGTGCAGACTCGCCCTCAGCAGACAGCCAGCCAGCCCTGCTTTTGTGTGCACTGGATGCTGCTGCTGCTGCTGCTGCTGTCCACAGCAGCGCAGCCCCGTGTTCTGCATGCTGCCCGAGATATTGCCATTGTGGCCAGCAGTGGCAGATAACGCACGCCTCGCTTCCTGCAGCACATCCGCGGCCGCGTCCCCCACTGCGAACCCGCTGTGTTACACCACGGCGGAGGAGGCTCTTGTTGGTTATTGCGGCGAATGACGATCGTCCAGCTGGGCTTGCATTCCAGCCGCTGCACCAGTCAGGCAGGAAATAATAATGTCTTCTGCCTGCCATCCGTATGTACATGCATGCTCCGTACTTTGCCAGCCATGGAGCCAGCGGAGCGCGACAATCACGTGGAGCCGAGGGTTTGCAGCACCGACGGGAGTGGGCACAGCCATCAAAGAGCGTCGCAGTGGAGACTGAAACGCTGATTATCCTGATATTTCCGAATATCGTAACGCCTGAAGCAGCAGGGCCCTCGCCGCCAAGGCCGCCTCCGCGAGACAGACCTTGAAAAGGCATGCCAAACTCAATGCCGTGCGGCTGTTTGCACCTGAGACCCTTTCGTCACCTGCCTGTGTTTAATTGCCCAGCATTCGCTACTTGTGTGCCTGCTGCAGCCAGGTACCCATCGCTCACATCACCTATTTAGAGTGCTCCGCGTCCTTGTTCCAGCCGAGCCGGCTCTTGTAGGACGGGAAGGATGTATATGACCAGGCCTTCACCAGCATGCTACTTTAGGTCAGCATGTATGACTCGAATGCCCAACGACGGACGGCGCACCTCTGAGTACTGTCGGCGTAGTCCTCGTCCTTGACTTCCTTGACGCCGACCTTCATGCCGTCCTTGGTGAAGACAACGTTCTTCTTCTCCATCTTCTTCTTGCCCTTGTCGGCCAGCTCATTGGTGTAGAGGTAGATCTGTCGTCAGCCACGTCATCAGCCTGTATGCCCGTTATAGCGATGGAAGCCAGCGTTGTGTCAACGCGAGTAGCGGTGGGTGGCCACTGCTAGCGCTGGCGCCCAAGGAAGTAGTGTTTCCGACTCACCTGGAAGCCGACGTAGGCCGTGACGGCAACGATGACGAAGAGGATCAGCAGAGGGATCAACTGGCCAAGCGAACTCATGTTGGCGGCCCAAACAATCCGTGGAATTGGTGAGAGTGGAGATGAGTGTTGCAGCAGGTGTTGGAAGGAAGAAGAAGAGTTCCAAGCAACTTTGCGCAACCCTACTACGTAAGTGCCTAGGACGGCTACCGGCAGCTGATGGTGGAGGGCGTCTGTCAGCAACGCCAGGGATGTCTCCCGCGCCTTGACGATCATCGCATCCGCCTTGGCGTTTCTCACGCTTTCCTCGCCAGCCATTATTATTACTTATTTCTCCAACCCTCCTAGCCCGATGACTGCTTCAGGCGGGTTGGGTTGCTCTCGACCTCCCGCCACTCGACGCCACTGCCTTATTCCCTGCTCTGCTCCGTCACTATCCGTATTCCAACGTCAACCGCTACTTTGACATGATACTTACCCCATGGAATGCTGGAGAGCTCGGCACTTCGGGTATGTATGTACCCACTCAGCCAGGGTGCCGCGCCTTCCGATTAAACGGCTGTGGCGAACTCGTCAAGCAAACAGCCAATTCTCAACCACACACGAGGTATTATTCTTTTTCGGTCCGGTATCACTGACCCTCTGTGAATACGATGATCCCCGCGTGAATCAGAACATCAAAGCGCATGCCTTAGTAAATCGTCGCCGGGAGCTATTCGATCCGAGCACCCACGCCCTTTTCCGCTTGTCTGACTCGGTCAAGAAGATCATCAGCGAGACGTGCCAGATGGTGTGTAGGAGACCTATTGACTACATGCAGCCCGCGTTGGGCTGGATTCCCCTGAAAGTACAGAGCCTCTCAGGGTGAACTCTATTGTGCTAGAAACATCAGCCCACTTGCGGAAGCTTGAACACGCTCTACTTTATGCGGTTCGATCTGCGCAATTTTGACCAAAATCACGGCAGCGACGCACACGTGGGAAGCAGTGGCGGTCTTATGATACTACGCCTTCGCTACCACTGAATACTTCTCGCCCATATGCTTTTTCCCTCATAACCCAATCTCATAATCCACGTCTGTTTCTTAGCTCGTCATCGAAGCTGCTACGCCGAATATGAGATCAACGTTCATGTTCAAAGTCGATTTCGACTCTGATATCAACGGCATGTACGGAGTCTCTACCGGCTTTCCATGATGGCTTACTGTTTGCTATTCACTTTTCATAACGAGACTATTAAAGAGCCCACCCAGCGTTGCTAAGAACGTATCTTGGGCGTTGTCCGTAGGCATGCTGCCAGCCGCTGGGAGACGCTGAACCAGACGATTGATGCATCTTGGCAGCGAGTTAGCTGTGATAACGCGCTGGCTGTTTCTTGATTCGTGAATTTCTCAGTAAAGTCAATTTTCAGAAAAGGGTATTATACAATCAAACGCGTGAGCAACCATAACCCAGAGGTATTTTCCGCTCTGGATCCCACGCTCCAAATATCCAGGCAACCTTACCAAACTGTTGGTTTCATATCCAGCATTAGAAACAAAGCAAAAGCACTGCTCAAGATGAGCAGTGTCAGATGGCATTATGGGAAACGGCATCCCATTAATAACCTGGAAAACTGTTAGTAAACGCCCACTCAGCAAATGTCAAAGTACTCACCACTTTGCTCCTTTCTACTCCCAGCGCCGCTCCCTCCGCCACCTTCACCATCCTCCCTGCCAGCCTCACCGCCCTTCTCTGCGTCGCCTCTTGCCGCCATGATGCCATCGGCGTCACCCCTCAACCTTTCAAAGTATGCTTTGATATCCTCGGCACCAACAGGTCTTCCGCTTTCTGCAAACGGCTTCAAAAAGTCCTTGACCTTGTCCTTCAAGTGATTATACACCATGACACCCTCAATGGCACGCACACGATCTACGTTTGAAAGTGCTGCCTCGCCGCGGTCCAGCAGAGAGCGGCTGCCCGCACTGCCAGTTCCGGGTGCGTCGGCACCGTCGGACTCGGAAACAGGGGGCTCATAGACGTCTTCCTCCTCGAGGAGGTAGGGGTGCAGGGTCAAGAGGGGGAAGCAAGAGGGACAGCGGCAGATTTGTTCGCGGAAGTCTTCTTTGAGAAAAAGTGAGATTTGGCCTGTCCGTGCCAGCGGAAGGCTGGAGTAGTGACAGGTTGGCTTGGTGGAGCTCGACTGTGCTGATGCTTCGACTTTTGCATGAACGGCGTCCGTCGACAGTTCCTGGGAGTTTCGCTGTCGTTTGATAGATTCTCCCTCCGGCGCGCTGTCACCATCTTCAGCTTCCGAGGCCTTGCGTTTCTTAGAAGACAACTCCTCTTCGGATGCAGTCACAGGAGGAGCAGCGGAATCATTGGATTTGGGTTCCTGTGCACCGCAGGTGGAATCTCCACTTTCCTTGTAATGTACGGGAGGTAGGAAGCCAGGGGCACCCGCATATCGCTTGATCCACGGAAATGCCTCTGTGCATTTGAAGCAGATCAGGTGCTCGAAGGCGTCCTCTTCCGGAAATCCCGGTGGAACGGGGGGCTCGTCTTCGATAGCGCCGTCCGTTGCTTGCTCGCCACTTCCGTTACTGTCTCCGTTTGTCTGCTCGGCCGCGGTGCCATCTGTCTTGTTGGTATCCTTTGCGGCCTCCCCATCGGCGTCTCCTTTCTTGCTCGTATCCTTCTTGTACCAATCGCGGGGCAGGCCAACGAGACACTCGGGGTGCCACCAGTCCTCACCACACCCACCATCTTCAACAGTGCCTAGCCCAAGACACTGGAACATTGTGCCCTGCTCTTGGTGTGCATCATATTGCTGACCGCATCCACAAAAGAGATTGCGATAGTTGTGATCGTAGTGGTTGCTTGGGCTTGGACTCTCAGCGCGAACATCGCCCTTGGTGCCGGTGGTCTCATTCACTCTCAGTGTGCAAGGACAGTCTGACTGGATGCGCGTAGTACCACAGTCGCATACGAAGTTACGCTTGGCAAAGAGCTCAACAAGTTGATGTTCGCCATGGCAGGAGACGTGGCAGGAATAGCAGACGCCAGCGGGAGTGTATGGCTCGGAGGGGTCATCGGGAGGAGGGTTGCAGGTCAGACAAGACCAGGCCTTTTGTCGCAGAGGGCCGAGTGCACGCGAGCAGGTATCGAATTGCTAGGATCAATCAGTATGACGGTGCTTCAGGCTGCGACCTTGGCAGGCTCTTGGGTTCGGAAGGCATTGAGAACTTACGTATGGAAGGACCTCGCGAGCATCTGCTTCAAGCTGGAGCTGACTGTTGATGAACCTGCATTGCGGCGGGGTCAGTACGAACAACGACGGCTAGCGATGCGCAACGGCGCATACAGTGACGTACTCTTGCGCAGTCTGCGATGTTTCGGAATTCTGTGAGATGCTGCCGGAGCGCGTCGCTTTGTGGGGCGTCTCCTCAGCCATGACTAGGGGAATGCGCAGCGACAGCGACAACAACGATGCAAAATCGGGACGGACTGAGCTACTGGAAGCTGTGGTGGTTGCGAAGGCTGGAGAGTTGTTGGACGACGCGCGTGCCACCCCTGTCGAGCGGTCGCGCTAATTCCAATGCCAAGACCACTTTACGCGTGAATTTTGGGCAGACGCGCATCGCGTCTTTCGCGCGTCCAGCTTCTCTCTCCACTCCACACCAACGCTGCTTTCACGCACGAACCTTCCCACCATTCCCACCAACGGCTCCCAGTTGCTGCCAGACCCAAGCCTCACCACTGCGCAGTCACATCCTGCAATTGCCGATAATTTGATACCCCATGAGGTAACGCTTCCCCACGGAAAGCCCCACTCGGGCCTCGTGCGCACCCGCCAAAGCGCCGCCGCAAAGATTCCTTCGACGCGCTGACGCCACAACAGTTCACCACTACGCTCCAACATGTCCTCCGCAAACCGCGGCAATCTTAGAGGCAACCGCCGCAAGCGGTCGCGTGAGCCTGACGATGATGTTCCTTCGTCTATGGGGCAGCTGCCGCCCTCCAGCCGTAAGTGTGGATCAGCCCAGTCAGAAATGCCAGAGACTCATCTCGAACTGCAGCGCCTGCCTCATCGCCGCCCGTTCTCCCGCGCGATGAGATTGAAGACACCCTCGATGCCGACGAGGAAGACCTCATTGGCGACATTGACGATGCCGACGAGATGGCCGAGGACGAAGCTGGCATTGACCTGTTTGCCGACAACTTCGAGAAAGATTACCGCGACCGTGAAAATGATGTCTACGAGGGACAGGACATTGACGACGATGGCGACTATGGTACCATGGATATGGCCTCCAGGAGACAACTCGAGGCCCGCCTGAACCGCCGCGATAGGGAATTGGCCCGCCGGCGCCAAATGCCCGCAGCATACTTGCAAGACGACGATGATGACGTCGGCGCTCTTTCAAGGCAGCCGCGTCGCCGCAGGCACCGATACGACGAAGATCAGGACGATATGGATTTGGACGCCAACATCATGGATGAGGAGCTCTCTCTCGAGGCCCTGCAAGACGTGAAGGCCGCCAGTTTGACGGATTGGGTCGCACAGCCTGCGGTACACAAGACCATTACCCGCGAGTTCAAGTCTTTCTTGACCGAGTACACCGACGAGCACGGCACTTCGGTCTACGGAACCCGGATCCGCACGCTCGGTGAAGTCAATGCCGAGTCTCTGGAGGTCTCTTTCGACCACCTTGCAGAATCCAAGGCCACTCTTGCCTACTTCCTTGCCAATGCGCCTTCGGAGATGCTCAAGATTTTCGACCAAGTTGCGATGGACGTGACTCTGCTCCATTACCCTGATTACGAGCGCATCCACTCCGAAATTCACGTACGCATCACGGATCTGCCTGTCCAATATACCCTCCGCCAGCTCCGCCAGAGCCATCTCAACTGTCTTGTTCGCGTCAGCGGTGTCGTCACGCGCCGGAGTGGTGTCTTCCCTCAACTAAAATACGTCAAGTTTGACTGCACGAAGTGCGGCGTGACCCTCGGCCCGTTCCCTCAGGATTCCAACGTTGAGGTCAAAATTTCTTTCTGCCAGCACTGTCAGTCGAAGGGTCCATTCACTCTCAACGCAGAGCGGACCGTTTACCGGAACTACCAGAAGCTTACCCTTCAAGAGTCTCCCGGCACGGTCCCCGCGGGTAGACTGCCGCGTCACCGCGAGGTGATTCTGCTTTGGGACCTGATCGATTCCGCAAAGCCTGGAGAGGAAGTTGAGGTTACGGGTATCTACCGCAACAATTACGATGCTCAGCTCAACAACAAGAACGGCTTCCCTGTTTTCGCCACCATACTCGAGGCCAACTATGTGGCCAAGTCACACGATCAGCTCGCTGGCTTCCGCTTGACTGAGGAGGACGAGCGCGAGATTCGGGCTCTTTCCAAGGACCCGAAAATCGTGGACAAGCTTATCGATTCCATTGCACCGAGCATTTATGGCCACACCGATATCAAGACTGCTGTTGCGCTCTCGCTATTTGGAGGCGTGAGTAAGGTTGCTCAGGGCAAGCACGCTATCCGTGGTGACATCAACGTTCTGCTTCTTGGAGACCCTGGTACCGCAAAGTCGCAGATTCTCAAATACGTCGAGAAGACGGCTCACAGGGCTGTTTTTGCCACGGGTCAGGGTGCTAGTGCCGTCGGTCTGACGGCCAGTGTTCGCCGTGATCCGCTTACTAGCGAATGGACGCTTGAGGGTGGTGCCATGGTGCTCGCAGACAGGGGAACCTGCCTGATTGACGAATTCGACAAAATGAACGACCAGGACCGAACCTCGATCCACGAAGCCATGGAGCAGCAGACAATCTCAATCTCCAAGGCGGGTATCGTCACTACGCTACAGGCCCGCTGTGCCATTATCGCGGCCGCCAACCCCATCGGTGGCCGTTACAACAGCACAATCCCCTTCTCACAGAATGTCGAACTGACGGAGCCCATTCTGTCACGTTTTGACATATTGTGCGTTGTTCGCGATACCGTCGACCCGACCGAGGATGAGCGTCTGGCCAACTTCGTCGTTAACTCGCATGGCCGCGCCCACCCTGTCAATGCCTCTGCCAACCCCAACTCCATGGAGGTCGATGGTGACGGCGACTCGACGCCAGGCAAGGAGGGCGAGATACCGCAGGAACTACTCCGCAAGTACATCCTGTATGCACGTGAGAGGGTCTCTCCAAAGCTGTACCAAATCGATCAGGACAAGGTCGCCAGACTGTTCGCCGATATGCGTCGCGAGTCTCTTGCAACAGGCGCATACCCTATCACTGTAAGTCAATATCCAAAACCATTACACCCCTTTTCTCCTTCCTCGGTATACGTCGAACGATTACTGACTGTGTATCGCAATAGGTCCGTCATCTTGAAGCCATCATGCGTACCAGTGAAGCGTTCGCAAAGATGCGCTTGTCGGAGTACTGTAGCTCGATCGACATCGACCGGGCCATCGCCGTGGCCGTCGATTCGTTCGTCGGCTCTCAGAAGGTGTCCTGCAAGAAGGCGCTTGCCAGGGCATTTGCCAAGTACACCCTCGCCCGCCCTGGCGCGGTCCGCAACCCCACCTCTAGAAATTCCCAGGTCAGGGTCAACGCCTAGATGTGGCAATCGACAGGGGCGGTAAGAAGGTTGGAGGATGTTGATGAAACATAGCGAGTGAGAGGAAATGAGATTCTGGCGGAACAACGTTGTTGCATGAGTGCGGAGGTGTGGAACCCGGCTGCTTTGGGTGAGGCGAAATGGGTATGATTTTCTTTTTGTGGCGGCTGGTCGAATACCCGTGGTGATAGGTAGGAGTGGTGGTGCTGGCATTGAGCAATGACGTCGCGCTGCTCACACTGTTGGTGTTGGAGAAGAGTAAGGGACAAAAGAGCATGTAGGCAGACAATTTTTCTTAATTTTTTTCGTCAATTGCGATACAACAACGAAAGCGAGCGAGTGGGTACAGCAAATCAGTTTAGGGCTCGTAACTTGTTACTACGGTATATGTTATTGCTATTCTATTAATGTTTGATGAAAGCGGTCTGCTTTTGTTCTTTAATCCTGTGTTATTAACGTACTTGGCGTCTGATCTAAGTCGCTTGAAGTTTAAGCATAACGGATAAGATTTGCATTTCGGTCACGCATGAGGACCCACATCCCAAGAAAAGCAACACGCCGTTATGGGGGTTCGGATTTCCTCACATCTTCAGGGGTGTCTACTAAAGGAGGTCGGCCAGCGCCGAGGAGTCACAGAAGTGTTGCAAAAAGTGGGGAGTAGGGCACCAATCGCAAGACACCACAGATCATGATTGTAAGATCAACCGCCAAGTTCAACACTCAAGCCTGAAAATCGCTTCTCCATAAAATATCGTTGCTCTGCGGCTGCTGCGACGCCGTGGGGCACGGCCGTGCTCTTCGAGAGAATATTCAGGGACATGGCAGATAAGTACGATTGACGAGAGGCGAGAGCAACCCAGCCTACTACTTGGCCAGTTCCCGTATCTCTCTCTTCATCCTACCTCATACACCATGCGGACCTTTAGTTGTCCACTTGTTTTTTATTATACCCGTTGTGGGCTACAACGGTTCGAACATCCATACTACCGATGTCCACTTTTACGAACATCTTCCCTTCCTTCCCCCTCCTTTCCCCCCGCCTCCGCCCCTCGGTTAACTTAATCTCAGACACTTCAGAGCAGCCGCTACCGTTTCAGCCCTGAAAGCTTGGCAGCCGGCTATATCTTTAATCTTGGTGCGCGATAAAAGCTGGTCAATGCCTCATTATGCTTCACATCGTGCCCCACATATGCCTCCGGCCCGGTCTCACATCTTGCACTCGCGAGACGCCGGATTGCAGAGGATCCGAGGTTTTTTGTTGCATGATTTCCTTTAGATTTGACATATCAAGTTTTTTTTTTTTTTTTTTTTACCAAACGGTTTTGGTAGTAGGGTGACTGACAATTGTGAGTAGTAGTGAAAACCCCAGATGCCGATGCTAGGAAGTATGTCCTTGTCTGTGCTTTTTCTTCTTTTCTGCGAACAAAAACAGACTCTCAGGCTTTGCACTCGGAAAACAAATCGAAAAGCGTAAAGTCCAATTTGAACGGTTGACAATATTTCGGACCATGGCAGCCCAGACGCATTTCTAAACAAAAAGCACTACATGTTGAGGGGTTTATCTGTGTATCATAGCAACCAAAAACTAAAAATGAGACGATGCCTTTCCTCTGGCCAAAAAATTCGTGAAAATAAAAAAGTCCCCAAAGAGACTGCAAGTTAAATTGTCATAAACGTACCGAGAAGAAGGGCAGGCTTGATGTCAGGGTGTAAGAACAAACCAGTGGTAACCGGCTCACTGTTGTCCGTCCTTTTCCCCAAAAAAACATCTCCAATAACCCCCCCCTTCCCAAGTCCGCGACACACTTCCTCCATAACAAGAATACCAAACCCCGCAAATGCTCAGAACACTCCCCGGGGTATAATGGGGCGCTCAGACAAGCCAATTGCTTTGTGACTTTTCTCCTCTTCCCAAATGCTCTCCTCTTTCCGTTTTTACGCAACGAAGGGGCGCGAGGCGAAGCGCTTGCGACCGAATCCACCACCGAAGCCGCCACCACCGAAGCCACCACCGCCGAAGCCGCCGCCACCGAAGCCGCCGTTGTTGCCGCCACCGAAGCCCCCGTTGTTGCCGCCGTTGTTGTTGTTGTTGTTGTTGTTGCCATTGTTGTTGTTGTTGTTATTGTTGTTGTTGTTGCCCTGGGGAAGGTTAGTAACGAACATTTGCATCTTTTGAGATTGAGTAGCACGTACCTGGCCAACAGTAAACTTGGTGCAGTCATCCTGGGCACCACGCTGGGCGATAGGCATGAGAACAGGCTGGTGGTTGGACGACGAGGTCATGGTGCAGACACGGTAGGTACCAGCGGGAAGACCGCCAGAGACGGAGGCAGTGAGCAGACCCTGGCCGTTGCCGGCGTCGTTGATACCCTTGAAGAAGGCGAACTGGGTGGCGTCAAGCGCCTGGTTGGGCGTCATGGTGCCGCCCATGTCCTGGATAGTGACGTGAGTGTGGCCGATGATGTTGCCGTTGTCATCGAGGTCCTGGGGAGCGGCGTAGTAGGTGTTGTCGGGGTTGGTGAAAGAACCGGCGGCGAGGTTGGCGGTCTGGACGTTGACATCGAAGTCGGTGTTCTCGTCGACATCCTGGCCGGGGGCGGGAGAGATGATCATCGAGGAGACCATCTGGTTCTGGGAGGGGATCTTGCCCATGACGATACCGTTGCAGGAACCGTCCTGGACCTGTTGGCCGTTGGTCAGAGTCTCGCCAGAGCAGAAGTTGATGAAGTTGGCGTTGTCCCTGAAGCATGTTAGTTTTGGGCCAGCAAAGGACAAGTCAGTCAGTTCCCTTACGTTTGAGAGTCGGCCTGGCCATCTTCGGCGCCATCGCCCTGACCAGTCTCGGCAGAAGCCTGCTGCAGGTTGTTGGGATCCAAAGCGAGATTGCCGTTGTTGTTGTTGTCGTTCCCGCCGTTGTCGTTGTTGTCATCGTTGTTGTTGTCGTCATTATTTTGGTTGCCGAAGTTGTTGCCACCACCAAAACCGCCGCCGCCGAAGCCACCGCCGCCAAAGCCACCGCCGCCGAAGCCGCCCTGGGCGCGGACGACGCGGACGTTGGCGAAGCCTAGGACGGCGACAATAAGGGCAAGTTCGGAGAAACGCATGGTTGATGAAGAGTTGAGTGTTTGGGAGGCGTAGCGAGTAGGAGGAGTAATAGAAATTAGAAAAAGAGCGTACTCCGGCTAGCGGGAAAGACGCGATTTGAACGAAAAGGAGCAGACACGTTCAACGTAGTCTGGGATAAAGGTGAAGAGAGGATGGGAAAAGGAATGGAAGCCTCCAATGAGCAACTCTTTAACACTCAGAATGGACTGGACGATGATGAGAACAAAAAGACTGATGGGGCGGCATGAAGGCTCTCTTATTAGACCTTGGCAAGCTGGCATGGTGGCCCGTATCTGCAGCGCCTCCTCATGCGCTATAGCAGCAACCGCTATGTCTGGATGGCATGAAACCCGTCATGAGGGCGAAGCCGTCTCACGGGGCATGGCGGACGGCAGGGCGCAGAATTGGAATTCCGGGGATGACGGAAACGGGGAGTGTGAGAGACGAAGTTGTGGTGGAGTTGCAACTGAGACCATTAAGGTTTTAAGCGCCTTAGTCAGCTCGCTCCGTCGGCCACTCGCAGCCCGCCGCAAAGCTCGCAAAGGCTTGATCGTCCCGCACGCGTCTGAAGCCCCATGGACCTTTAATCATCGCCCGAGCGTCCATGACGGCCTTTGTCGTCGGCAAGCCGCATGAGGCGCGCGCCCTGGTCAACTTGGGGAAGCTCCAAATTGCTTGTCATAGCTTATCTCGCTGCGCAGGCTGCTTCTGCCGAGCTCTTTGGCACTTGGCGGCGTCTCGAATAGTAAGTAGCAAGTCGCCGCCAACCAGCCGCCGGACAACTGCCATCCGACCTGATCGCTGCACCGTGAAACTCGTGTTCGACGAGATTGAGCCTCCTCACCGTCCTCATGCCGTCGGCACAGAACATGCCGAAAATTCCCCTGTGCCGCAACGCCGCCGCAAGGGCGCCAACGGCCCGCGCTTTGCCCCATCCGGCAAGCGAACTATCCAAGTTGTCGCTGTGGGGGTGTGACGCCCGGCCCTTGACAGGCCTCCATCAAGCGGGGGTCGCAGCAATCTGCAACATGTTGGCCCTGGCAAAAAAATCCAAAAAAAAAAATCGCAGCTCCACTACTGCAAGAGGTAAGAACGATTCCATAATCGACAAAGCCATTTTTTTTTCTTTCTTCTTTTTTCTTCTTCAACCTGCGGTTGCCCGTCCGCCCCTGATGAGCAGTGATGTGCGGGGAGAAGGCCAATATTCACGCAAGCGCACTGACTCTGCTACCACCAACCAGCATTGGCCGCCTTGCAATTGAGGCCGCAATGCAAAAGAGCGTGGGGGCGAGGGCACGTGTGATAGTGACGTTGAAGTTGCCGGCGCACCTTCTACTTATTATCACCTTTTTTCCCTTCGCTTCCCGCTCTCTCGCCCACGTCCGCCCAATGCTGCCCCTACTCCTCCTTCGGGCTCCGTCACACCGCAAGGCTGCCTTTCATCACCTCCACCGCCGCCCCGCGCAGCTGCACTGATTCAATATCTCTCCCGGTCTCGGCCAGCGTAACTTGCACGCCCATTTCGCTCATTCGTCCCATCTCTACTCCTTGCGTGATAGCGTAGCTGTGTGTCTGCCCGGCCGCACCTTCTTCAAGCGACAGAAAGCACGCCAGTGCGCTGCCCGCAGAGCCCGTTGCCGCGTCTTCCAGAACCCCTTCGAGCATCCGCGCGCGAAAGTTCTTGGTGCCGTCTGCCGACTCCGGCAGACGGAAGTAGAAGTACAGCCCTACAAACGACTGGTCCCAGTCCTTGTCCAGCACTGCGTCGACCGCGAAAGCTCCCGTAGCCGCCGCGTTGAGCGTTGCCAGGCTGTCGACTTCGATAAGTGCGAACGTCATGCCCTTGACAATGGACACCAACGGCATCTGCTCGGGCACCCGTGGTGTCTTCGCAGAGAAGAGGATCGCTATCGACGGCTGCATCTTGAGCAGAAGAGTCCGCGACAGCGTCTCCCGGTGGACATGTACATTGTGGGGAATGCGCGCCGTGGCTAATCCCTCGGACTCGGAATACGTGAGGCGAATTTCGCCCGCCTTGGTGATGAACGAGCCCTGGATAATTCCACCGGTGTCGGCGGCCTGACCGGACAACTGGGAGAGGACGAGGCACGCCGTCCCAATGGTAGGGTGCCCGGCGAAGGGAACTTCCGCCGTGGTCAGGAAGATGTCAATCTTCCAGGTGTGCTCGCTACCGTCTTGGCGCTCGTGGAGGAAGACCGTCTCCGAGAAATTGAACTCCCTGGCGATGAGCAGCTTCTTCTCCTGACTTAGTGCGGCGTGTGCGGGGACATGGACCACCGCAAGAGGATTGCCGGCAAATCTTTGGCGCGTGAAAACATCCAAAGTGGAGTATTCGAGCCTGGTCGCAGCCATTCTGGAAGGCGTGGATACTACGGCACCTGTTAGTTCTCTTCCTTGTGCTGGTGTGGGCACAGAGTCGAAGGATCCATCCATGGGTAAGCATGCTGCCCTTTCGGACGAGTACCTCAACTCCATGTGGAAAGCGGAATGACCTTGTCACCGGAGGCCTGTTCAATCGCGCGTCGGGAGTTCGCAGAATCACTAGGGCACGCTGTAGGTTGCGCGAAGTGCGCTTGCGCCGTTGAATTTTCTTGGTGGGGTATGCAGAGTGACTCAGCCTCGAGCCGCATAACCGTACGTCCAGCCTCATCACAGGACGCCGCCCGCTATCGGCATCTCCTCAATGGACCGAGGAGCAGCTGAAGTTCAGAAGACCCGAGAATGTTTGCGCGTCGCCTGATGAGAGCGCTTCAGCTGGTGTCTTGTGCGCGCAATGCCGACTGGCAGTGTCAGGTGCCAAGCTCGCCGTCCCCTGAACGGCATTCTCGTCGTGGCGTCAGCATTTTAACCTTGCCGTTGCACACGGCGGCTCCTGGGATCCCTTTTGGCTCGGATAAGGATACCAGGAAAAAACGGTAGTTCGTCGTGTGCCACGTCCGCTCCGCTTCGGGGTCACGTCAGGATGGGCAGTCGGTCTATCGATAGGGAGGAGTTGAGCGTGTAACACATGAAGGCCTCAACATGTGTGATAGCGCTGGCCGGGTATTTTGCGCTTTGCGCATAGGCGCCGACGTACACAGTCACTGCAGGCGGGCAACTAGCGCAGGTTGGACGAGACTCCGAAGATTCCGGTTCGGGAAGGAACCCCAAGATATGTATGCAGGTTCGGCCCAAATGGCGGGCAGTGATTGGCAGCCGTCCCCACGGATTAGGGCTTCATCTCCTGCGGGCGGCAAAGGATTGCGGCGCGGGACGGGAATGTTGGATAGCAACGGAAGCTGGCGTGGATATCCGACGGGCTGGAAGTTGTCGTACCAAAGGCCATATATCGATCCGCAACGCTGGGCTCGCAGCTGGTCGTCTGCAGCTCCGCGGTCTCGTGGCTTCCTCGTGGTTGGGGTGGTTCCCCTGAGCCAGGCGTTGAGGCGAGTCGTCGCCCATGGGCCCTCAGCGATCACCAGCGATGGTGAGACGTGAGAGCGTGGTGTTAGCGGGAGCCAGTGAAGGTGGGCCGACGCAGCGACTCGTGTGGAGGGCGAGTGGGCGACTATCCGAGCTTCAAACGCGGTATTTTAGCTTGCCAGCCCTGCATCCGCCTTAGCACGCAGTAGTGAACCAGGCACGACGACTCGAGGCGCGGGCTAACGGCCCTGCTGCTGCCATACGAAGCATGATGATGAGGCTCCAGGCTCGGCCAGCCGCTCTGAGTCGCGAGCACGAGCAGAGCAGGTACGCGTAATGAGCTGCGAGGTCCGTGAAAATAAATAGAATCTGTGCATCGAGGACCCGATCGACTCTAGTGCCCATCGGCGCAGCTGCGCTCTGGGCCGCCGCAGGGGCGTTCAAGGTTGGAGAAAGGGCCGCAGCGAGGGCCGCCCGTTCGTATGACCCGCTCGTCATTGGCTGCCTGGGCTCTCATCATGCCTGCAATAAACAAACCCATCTCACCTGGTGGACGGACAACGGCGCACCCAACGCGCCCACAGGGGGGCAGCAGCGCCTCGGGATTTTGCAAAATGCTCCTTCAGTCAGTCGCACCGCGGCCGCGCCGCCAGTAGCCAGCAGCCAGCGCCAGAAACCTGCTGAGCATAGCGAAGCGAGCGTCCGTGACTGCTGCGAGACGGCGAGCCGGTGGGCAGCGGAGCCCAACGCGCACCCACGCCACAGACGCCAGCACCAGCACATGTGGCCCTGGCAGCCACGCTCTCGAGGCTCGACACTGACAGAGTCAGCGGGCGGAGCTGAGCACGCCGCGACCCAGGGCGGGCGTCGGGTTCCCAGGTGAGTGGTAGCGGCACCGGGGGTTTTCTGTTTCTGATGGCGGCGCAGGGGTGTTTGGGTGGGCGGAGGCGGCGGGCGCTCTGAGCTACGGTTGTGCTAGCCAGCTCCCCGACAAACGATTTGGCACTTTCCTGACGGCCGGAATGCCGATCCCTGATCCTTGGGTTAAAATCGGGGCAGGTGCTGGCGGCGGCGGCGGCGTGCATGGGTGCCTGCAGGTGCGGGCGCGGCGCAGGGTGCACCCTCGAGGTCCTCGATTTTAACGGCCGGTTGCACTCTCTCTCCTCTCGTCGCCTTCAAAACGCGCCTGCGCCCCCAACGCTTTCGCCCTCTCTCGCTTTTGTCTCCGCATTGACGTACCACGCCGTTCATTACTGTCCACCGGCCCATCCCCGCCGCAACACCACGCACGCGCCCCGTCGACGTCTCTCCCTCCACCACAGCTACCAGCATCACCCTGCTCGCCTCAGGTAAACACTCCCTCACTGCCCCACCGCCGTGCAACTTCCACCTTCTGCCGCGCGCATTGAACACCACGTGTGTGCGATATGCGTTGGACATTACGCCATAGCCCTGCCCTCACCCTGCGCCCTGCGGCCGTTGGCCTCTCCATTACCTATGCTGACTCTGCCTGCGCATCCAGTAACCCGAGCTCCAGCGCACCTTCGCTTGATAACTTAACCACCCCACCCTCCACATCAAAAGGCCCTCCCCAAGCGCCCTATGTCCTAAACGCCTCGTTTGCCTCTCCCTCACACAGCAACACCATGGCTTCCCAAAGATCCTCCAAATCCACCATCGACAACATCATCGCGAGCCAGCAACATGGCCGCAACCCCTCCGAATTCTCCATAGCCTCGGAAACCGCAAAGCAGCGCAAGCACGAGGACACCCTCATGGCACAGCTCTACTCGCAAACAGCCGGCCAGGACCTCCCGCTCCGCACCATGTACATCCTCAACTGTGCCTCCCGCGGCCACCCCCTACCGTCCAACGCAAAGAACCTTGAGAGCGTCCCCGAGTTCACCAGCATCCTGCAGACCGAAATGTCACAGCTGCCGCTCCAGAGGACTTCTCTGCCCTATGTTTTCGTCCGCAAGTTTGTCAAGGAGACGTTTTGCCAGGAGGAGCTCGGTCGCGTCAACTTCTCGCAAGCACTCACTGCCCTCGACTACTTGAAGGACATCGAGATGCGCAGACAGAACACCGTTCAGGATATGTGGCAAAGAGTGGATATCGAGACGTGGGAATCGATCGAAGAGAAGGTGTCGCGCGACGAAGCCATCATCAAGCTGTTCAACGTCCTCAACCGCAAGGAAAAGTACCTCGGCGAGCTTTACGCCTGGCTCTACGTTCACCTTCGCCAGTGGATCCTCGTCCACGAGATCAAGAACCAACCTTTCGACAAGCATAACTGCATGGGTATGCTGAACACTCTCTGGCCCCCTATTCCGTCGTCGATTCCCGACGGCATCTCGAACGACATCGTCCAGTCTCAGCGCAAGGACTTCTTCAAGACTATCAACTCCATTCCCGGCAAGGGCATGGCAGACATCGACCGCCTCATTGTCGAGCATGCCAAGGAGGGGGAGCCCAATGGTTGGCCGTGCACGGCCCACATGATGAACAAGTACATGCAAAAGGCCGACGAAGTCATCGAGCTAGCAGAGCAGATCCAAACCAGGGCTGATCTCGACACCCACGCACCTCCTCGCACACCCCTTCCGGAGCCCGTCTCCTCTCCTTCGCTGGATCAGGCACCGGTGCGCAAGGGCCGCAAGCAAGTCGATTCGGGCATCAGCTTCGGATCGGCCATGACCAAGCGGCCGTCTACCAGTGGCAGCGACAGCACGACAAACAGCTTTTACAAGCAGCAGCTCAGCACGTTCGAGTTTTCGGAACCCAAGAGCTCAACTCGGGAGAGGATGAGCCGTGTCCTCCACCGGTTGTCTCGCAAGAAGACCACGGGCGACCTCGCCAGCCACAGCAAGGCGGAGAAGCCGGAGAAGCCGGAGACGGAGAAGTCTAGGACTCTCCGCAAGATGAGATCACTGGGCGCCATCGCACACGAGTTCAAGTACCGCAACATGAGCGGCGCGACCTTGACCGACTCGCGCCACACTAGCGTCTCGGAGCCTTTCAACGCTGAAGAGATGAAGCGCCAGCGCATGGCCTACGAGGAGTCGAACACGATTGGCCAGGCAATCTAAAGATGACTCGAGTAGACAAGCCTCTTCCAAACGCAGCGAGGCTACTTTTAACGACCGTTAACGAAGCGACACGACCTTTCCTTTTCCGGTACCTTTCATTTCTCGGTGCCGGCCGAACTGTTATTGCACCCACTCTCTCTCGCATCACTCGATATCACCTTCCTTGCGATTTTTCCTTTTTCGTTCAGTTTTTTTTTTTTTTTTTGGGAACGGCGCAGATGGAGCTGGAGGCTGGGCTGAAAAGCATCCTTCTTTCCCGCACTCGCGGATTACAGTGTCTTAGCAAGTCTTTTCTTTTTTCGTTTTGCGTTGTTCATGGGCTACCGGCGCGTGGTAAACAAAAGGGAGCCCTCGCAGGGCCAAAATATCCTTTGGTTTCTCTTTTCCATGGGGCAGGAGGCTACGGAGTTCTATAATGGGCTTGGTTGATTTGGGATTCGGGCATGGTGCACAGCTGGACGCTTTTCTTTCGTTGTTGATATCTTGGGCGGACAGGACATGGACTGGAGAGAAAGGATAATGGATTGGGTGGACGACCAGGAGTACAATGGCTGGGGTGGAAGGATTGGCTCTGGTTGATCATGCAGGCGGTCTCGACGTCAACGAACAAGCCGAAGGATGTTGGAACATTCCAACAACAAACGGCCGTCACATCCATGAATAGTAGTGCGAGCTGTAGTAGAGAACAAATTTACTTGGTAACTCTGCAACCAAATGCCCATGCAGAAACGACGAGAAGAAGCAACCGCATCGGATCGTCACCCATGACCATGCATCGGCGACGAAGAAGCAAACATGGTCGGCAACCGGTCAACTCCACAAAAACAAAAGCGAGAATCTCCACACGCGTGCGAAGAAGCAGCAATCCACTCCGCGCGATTACTGTTGCTCCCCCCACCTGGTGCCTAGCAAACATTGACACGGGCGATCCACGGCCGAAAAGGGATTGCAGCAGGTGGTCCAGACTCACGGATCCCACAATTCCAGCACGTCGTCCACGTGTAGAGCGGAGCAGGGACGTTACTCCCGAAGTGCTGCCTGCCCCTTGTCATTCACCTCCTTTATTTTTTTTCTTTCCCTGAGCCCTAGGCGAGGCAGCCCAAATGACGCCCGATTGCATCACACTGCACTCTCTCGCGATGCCATCCCTGTCCTGGACGTCCGTCCGCAACGAGGCTCTGTGGCCCCGAGGCTCCACAAGCCGTTGAGCCGCCCCAACGCCCACGATCTGCGACGACGCCCGCCCTAACGGCCTCGTGATGAGACGTTCTCGACTTCGTGAGTAATCTCGATCGTTTCACTTCGTGTGACTCGCGGCCGCCCGTCACTGGTCACTGCCCGCCTCGCCGCAGCCGAGCTCGTTTCATCATCATCTCTTCTCCGTCCGAGCCCTTGTTACACATCGTGCCCAGACACCGCCGCGCCGGTTGCCGGACATGTGGTGTTTTTTCCCTGTCGACCGCACTGACGCAGTGTTCTTCATTTCCTTCCCTCTCCCAACCTTTGCTTTTTTGCTTTCGCTCGTTAATGATCGTCACCCGCGACATCTTCACTTCCACACAACAGAGGAACAACCGTGTGTCGACCTTCTGGCTGGTAACGGTGCGACAGAACTGGTCTGCTGGAGTTTTCTTAGATGCTCGTTTTCTCTTCCAACCCTTGAGAGAAGGCAACTGACGACATGGAAGAGAAGGCCAAAAATACGCGCACTTACTCGTGCATACCAGCAGCGTTCATCAACAAGCATTTGCCGACCGGCCCATCGGTGGTGGTGATCCGAGATCTACGCACGGGTGTTGTTGCGTAAGGTCTTCATTTGCGCGTGGCATGAGCGTTCTAGACTTTATTTATTTCAGCCAGGCCAGCCAAAGAGACACCGAGCTTTTTTCGGGCAGCAGTCATCATTTGTGTGATATTCATGAACGATCTGCAGCCGCCGGCGATTGGGTGTGGCAAATGAGCTTTGTTCTCCCTCTCTATTTTCGCCCATGTATCGGCAATTTTGGGGGTTGCTGGGAAGAGGCGCATGGGTCAGACTTCTTGACAAGATTTCCGAGAACGCACTGAACATGTAGGTATGCCGTTGTGCCATAGTGCCCAAGCTTTCTTGGCTGGAGTGATTTTTCCTGCATCAATGCTTATTCGCGTCTTCAGACTGTCACTTATCCGACCTGCTTCCATCTCGCTTGTTGTCGTAAGCACACCCACGACGACGGCAAGCATACGCACACGTCTGCCTTTCGTTATGCTTTTTTTGCAAAGGTTCCCCGTGCAATTCACGACTCGACCGGCGCTTGGGCTTATACTTGGGCCTTCTGGCCCTAAGTTCGAACGTAGAGACACTGCTGGCTTACCGCTTCTGGAAATTTTGCATATCCCTGACGTTGGAGCGTGCACCACATATCCGACAAGAAAGGTTCATGCGTCGTTACTCAACACGAAACAACGGGTGGGAGCAGGACACAGACAGCGAAAGCATTTGCTTCCACGTGGTAATCCGCGCTAGCGAAGGGACGGCCGTGCTGGCTTGATCCACACTGAGGAACTGTAAAGCACGTGGGCACGTGGGCAGGGCTGAAGGCGTGTCTGTATAGTGCTCAAAAGTTGTGTTCACCCTTGGAACCGTGTCAGGGGTTCAGCGTCGGTAGCTTATTTTTCATCCATCTATTCCGCGCGACGATTCTATCTTCGACCTCTCACAGCACCACCAAATGTTAGAAGCAAAGAACTTTCGAAATGTCCCGAAGACACATTATATTCTAGAACGAAGCAGATAGTCTAGTGGTGTAGCCGATGAAATGTTTGGGGTAGCGTTGTCCCTCATGTTATATTCCCTAGGAGGGACGATGCCCTGGTCGAGTTCGGATACCATCCACTAAAAGGGCTCCGTTAGTACAACATTCAAACCGCGAGCCCAGTGAGTGTTACTTACAGACTGTTCCTGCATGTTTGTCCGTTCCCTTATGGTTCGGAGTACGCGTTTCTTCCACCTCGGAACGACGACTCCGATGATTTCGTAGAAAGGGGCCGGGTTGACGGAGCGTTCACATCCATACTGGCTATATCCACACTTGACTCTCGATTGTAGGACCGCTCGGGATTCGGATCATAGACCATGGTGACATGCTCAGTGCGTCCTTCTTTCGAACAGCAGCAACCCATTTTGATTGTGGTGGGTGTCGATTGCTGTAGTTGTGTCGTTGAGGGTTTGCAGGTCGTCGAGAACTTGAAGTTTCTCGAAATTTGGAAGGGTATTGAGGATTGGGGTGTTGGCGTAGTTGACTTTTGTATGAGAGAAGACTGTTGTCGTACTTGAATTTTGTAGGAGAGAAGAGTGAAGAGAGGCAGTTTATATAGGAATTCAAACTCAGTCGTACTTGGATAGTTGGAAGCGAAATCGTATCTACCAGCCGATTTAGACCTCGAACCAAGGACATGCTCGCTCGCTTCCAAACCTTGCGGACCCCTTCCTAGGTACTCAAGCATTTGGGTGGGTTGATCCATCACTTCGCACTGCCTGACCCTGACAAGTTGGAAGTGAAATCATTCTACCGGCCGCTTAGTCGCCAATCCATGGACGAGCTCGCTCGCTTCAAGATGTTGCAAATAAACCCATAGGCTCATGTATTCAGGTGGTAGGAATGCAAAAAAAAAAATTGGTGGATCAGCTACCAAGGTCGCGCCAGGTCATCCGGCTAAGCTAGGCCAGCCAAAATGAGTAAAGGAGATGGCCTTTGGCCACCGTCAGGTTCACTTCGCACACATCCGCGCTGCTTGAGGACTTCGTCAGGGTTCGCGGACTAATCTGCAAAATGTATAGATGGGCAATGATTGTTTCTATCCACTTGCTATATTTTGTCTATCAGTGAAAAGGAGTTGAACAAAAAAGATATATTCTGCATATTACCGTATCATCCTGAAGCAACCCGTAGCTAGTTCTCTTGGGTTTTCAGCCACTACTAGCAAATTACATACATCATGATATATGAGTGTTTTCAGTCATACACCTCCACTCCTTGCCTACTGTGTAGTCCGGACTGGAGTAGACATGCTCAGTCAACGTTAATTAACCCTTCATCATCACAGGACTTGGTCAACCAGAGTGCTTGATCTCAATTTATTAATGGTACATATCACGTTATTCTATAAAGCATGTCGATGTCCCTCTACCTCCAACCACTTGAGGAACTGAACAACAAAATACACTTGCTGGGTATGTAGCCGAAAGAAACTCCGACGACAAAAGACAAACGAAAGAGAGATGAAAACGAACATGTAGATATGACGCGTAGTGTAACTCAACAGTCCGAGCAACACGCTTAAACGCCGTTGGTCACCTGCTGCTTCCTGACCAACGCATCACGGTCATTCTCGTCCAACTGCTGCTGCCCGCCCATGGACGCGAGCCAGCTCGGGGGCTGGATGCCTGTCTGGTCGTTGATGGTGCTGAGCAGCGGGGGCAAGCTCTGGAACAGGTTCCTGATGGGAGCGGTGGGGTCGGCAGCCTCGCCCTGGGCGCCCGTGTTCCAGACGTTGATCTTGGGCTGCAGGCCGTGGATGGCGCGGGCGTTGGCGTCGGCCAGGCGCTCGTACGTGCCGTTCTGCAGCATCATGTACTGCAGCAAACCCTGGGGGCCGCCCAGCACGCCGGCCAGCTCGCCGTACGCGACCGCCATCTCCTTCAGCCCGTCGGCCTCCTTCTTGCGCGCAATGTAGCCCGCCTCGGCCTCCTTGGTGGCCGCAATGTAGCGGGCCTCGGCGTCGCGCGACTGGGCGTAGAAGTCGGCGTCGGCCTCTTGCTGGCGGCGCTGGTTCGCAGCCTCGGAGTCCTTGACGACCTTGTAGAAGTCGGCCTCGGCCTCGGCGCGCTGCTTGTACTGGTCACCGTCGGCGGCCTTCTCCTTCTTGTACAGGTCCGCGTCGGCCTTCTCCTGGGCCGACTCGCGCTGGATCTTGGCGTGCGTGACTTCGGTGGCGCGCAGGCGCTCCAGCTCCATGTCGGCGCGCTTGCGTTCGAGGTCCTTCTTCAGCTCCGTGTCGCGGCTCTCGGCGGCACGCTTGGCGTTGATGCGTGCGAGGTTGAGGCCTTGCTCGATCTCAATCTCCTTGGCCGTCAGCTTCGCGTCCGCCGTTGCCTTCTCGCCCTTGCGCTCTGTCTCCAGCACCGCCGTGGCCGCGTCGATCTTTGCGATCTCCTGCTTTGTTTTGCCCTGCTTTTCTGCCTCGCCCACCTCGCCGCGCATCCGCGCGTCGGCCACGTCAACCTTGGCCTGGTTGAGCGCGCCCTCGTGCGCCTTGCGGCTCAGGTACGCAAAGTACTCGCTTCCGGGCGAATCGGTCAACTCTTTGATGTTGCCATTGTATCTAAATCTCGTTGTTAGAGAGGTTGTGGTTGGCTTGAATGGAAGATTGGCTTACACAGTCAAGCCGAAATGGTCAAGTTCGCTTTGCACATTCTCCATGACCTTTTGCTTGAAGATCTTGCGCGCGGAGAATAGCTCTTCCATGGTCATGTTCGACACGATCGAACGCGTCTCACCCTCGACGATACCCTTGACGATGTCCTGCACATGGCTGCGGCAGGCTAGGACGCCGCCCTTGATATTTTCCGGCCTACCGTCGGATTCTCCGCTCAGCAGCACGGCGTACTTTGTTATCGAGGGGACGTCGTCCTTTGGACCAATGGTGAAGACGGCCGGGAGCGAAAACTTGAGCTTCTCAACCGTCATGGCCGTCAGGTTCATGGAGAAGTCGAACGGCGTCACCGAGATGGTAATGAACTTCTGGAAAGGGTACACGAAGGCCTTCTTCGCGATTTTAACCCCATCAATTCCCACGCCAGTGATGACCTGGAAACGATTGCGTGAGCGATGAACTAAAGATGTCCTCTAAATGGAGAAGACACTTACGAGGTACGAGTTGGGATCAGCGACATGATACCTGATGTTAAAGTGTCAGAATACTCTTGTCTTTTTACGTGTTGCTACAATCCTTACCAAGGCATATTGAATGATAGTTTTGGATGACGGTAATGTGCTTCTTCACAACTCTTCGTAGAGGCTCAAGATGATGATCCACAGAGAAGAGTTGCACAAGTGGGGATGGCAGTCTTTTATGTACCAGCCGTCAGGGCGTGATTGTTCCAAACTCGGAACTAGTGGCCCGGTGCAGAGCCTCGCCCAAGACAACCACGGCTTCGGCCCTCGCATGAAAACAACATGTCGCGGGCGGTTTTTGGCCATGATTCCTCGCACGAGCTCGTTCTTTGCATGCGGTAAGCATCCTCAGGTGACGGACTAACCATATTCGGTAAGGTGCAGTACTGTTTTCGAGGCAGACATTACACAGCCACGCTAAGGATTCGACATCCAGGTAGAAACGAGGTCATATGCGCAAATCCAAGGCAGATATGCGTTCATTCTTTGTGTTGGAGTGCCGCGTTGCCGTGCTCTTGGCTCTTAGCCTGACCTCATATGACTGGAGCTGACCCAAACACCAACCCAAAGGACAATCTGGCCTCTTTGATACATCGGATCGCACTGCGCCTTGCTGCCTCCATCCGCAAGGCTGCCGTGGTCCAAGTTGTTGGGCTCCTTGGCGATATTTTGTCCGCCAGATCCAAAACTGCTGGACAGCCACATTGCGCGATCCCCCTCCTCCTTCACCGGTCGTTCCAACCATCATGTCGTACGAAAAGGGCGAAGGCTCACTCCCGAGCTACGAAGAGTCGTTCTCAGATCGTCCAACAGGAAGTCCTTTCAGGGGACAGCAAATCATCGACCAGTTGACCAACGTACGAGCGAGGCACATCCGCGAGATTATCGATGCCGTCGTCTATCCCAGGGTGGAAGAGCAAGCCATCTACGGCATTGCGAATACTACCATCGCCTTGGTGCCCTCCGATGCTGTAGCTGAAAAACCGTCATCAGAATTTGGTAAGCAATAAACACACGGCCATCAGTTCAACAAGATTTTTAACATCATCAGACTTTGGAGACAGCAAAGGTGAGGAAGGGCTTGAGCTCGTGGGGTTTCCTGCGGACGAAGCGGTCCAGCAAGTGCGGCTCAAGGGACCTCTGAATCGGACGCAGTTCTGGCGGCAAACAGGAGTTGCGGAAGAGCTTCAGCGAGCCTTGCAGGGAAAACTTGCATCATCCCCATTCGCACCCGACCCGCTACGGGCTATCCCACAGCTCATAAGCCCAGGGTCAGGAATTGAAGAATCAGCACAAGCGCAACACCGAAGCGTCTTGAGAAGAAGAAGGCAGGACCCACGACCTAGGACTTCCTCATCCACAAGTGTCCAAGGAGTTGCGGAACCAAGAGTAGAAGAACCTTCTGCAAGTGGGCTCCGGGCAAGGGTGGTGTTGGAGGAGATTTGCTTCCGGACAGTATCGGGCTTTGGGCTCTACGAGACGATCACTCGGCCGGCAGTGGTCATACGCGTAGTTGCTGGGCTCTAAGATGTGACAGGAGGGTTTGTGCACATCAATACGTAGTTCGACGGGATCTGCAATCAATCAATGACGTCCTTTGCTATGTATCTGAAAGTTGGTATTTGCTCCTAGCAAGGGGCCTATCGAGTTCCGGAGATCCGTTTGCCTTGGTTGACACCAAGTTGTTCGAAAGCAACATGTGCGTGGAATCATCTCTCCTCTGCGGCAAGCCATGCATACTCAATGTTGGTGCACATCGATCGTGGTCGTCGCAGTCTTGTGTTTATTTGATCCCACATCCACCAGCAAAGTGAGGCGATCATCTGCCCAACGGGCTTCATGGTCCGTATGTTCTCGTGGATGCTCATGTCTCCATCACTCATGTTCCGTGGTCCGGCAAATGGTCCTCGTGCTTATGTGCTGTTTTGACAGATGTAGAAGGTAGGTATTTGGGTAAGCAATTCAAGGGGTCTGGGGATTATCGGTAAAGCATGTCGTGAACTGGGTCCGCATTCATGTCGCCTCCGTCTCCTGCTCCTTCTTGTCGCCGTTGGAGTCGAAGCCAAGGTTGTCCAGTTGGCGAATGAGCTCATTAATCCTAATGACTTTCTCAAACTGCTCGGGAAGCAGCGCATCACCCTTATCCTTCTTATCCTTGAGTTCGCGCGCCTGGCGCAGCTTCTTGGCTAGCTTCTTGGCTTCCCTCTCCTTCTCGGCCTCAGGGTCCGCGGTTTTGGAAGCGTTTGGCTCAGTTGGCGCAGCAGCAGTCGCGGCTGAGGAGGCCTCCCCGTCTAGCGTGGGCTCAGTCTTGTCGCCATCAGTACCCTCGCCTGAGACCGCAGCAGCGGCCTTTTTGCGTGCCTCGCGTCTTTTCGCGTTCTTGTTGGCGGCAGTGCTCTGGCCCTGGGGCTTAGAGTCGGCGGTATCGGCTCCAGGGACAGCTCCGGGAGCCCCACCCTTGCCTCTGTCTCTCCATGCCTGGGCATTCCTGCTCTTGTACAGGTCGACGTCCTCAGGAGGGCGATATCCAGGGCGGATGCGGATTTCCTTGCGGACCGAGCCGTCGGGGCGTGTGGAGGAGGGGATGTGGCGTTCCCCGCTGGAGGTGGTGACAGCACCAGAGCGGGCCACCTTGGCGTCTTCGGAAGACATGTCGACCCGAATTGGGATAGAGTGAGACAGCGGGAAAGTTCGGAGCTGGTGAGCAGGTAGGTAAGGGCGTGGAGACGATGCGAATCGAGGGAGCGTGGGGCGGTAGTGTGCTCAGGGCAGCACAGTCGCCAAACACAGAGCAATTGCTGCTGTGGCAGACGTGTGTCGCGGGCGGGCGGGCAGGGTGAGTGGAGTGAAGTAGTGAGGTTGCGCGAGAGAGCTCAGAGCCTCATCGGGAATTGCGCGGCGAGATCCGCGCTTCGAGCCGATTCGCTTCTCCGGTGGCCTCCAGCAACAACCTGCGATACCACCTCAGCGCAAGCACCATAGTCCTCCCACACGCTCCTCTCCACCCCCGCGCATTCACAATGGCCGGCGTAAGTGCTCTCGCATAGCCCCCAATGCCTGTGAAGCCCTGGACTGACGCCTCAACTGCAGCTTAGCACCTCTCTCTACAGGCAAGTTTTCTCGGACACCCGGACGACCACGACCCTGCGGCTAACACCCGCCCAGGACCCTCTTCAGGAGGAACACCGCCTTCCTCGGTACCGTCTTCATCAGCGCTTTCGCGGTCCAGATGTACGTTTGATGCGAGGGATGGTCCCTGGGGTAAAACAGGATGGGCGGCTGACGGCTTGGATAGGGCATTCGACTCCAGCTCGGAGAAGATCTGGGACAGCGTCAACAAGGGCGTAGGTGGAATATCATTTGACTGCGATCGAGACATTCGCTGACAAAGTGAACAGCGCCAGTGGAAGGACATCAAGCATAAGTATGTCGAGGCCGAGGAGGAGTAAGGGTGTTGTACGTGGAGCTTAGAGCAGGACCAATCAGAAGAGCGTCGAGATATCTCCTGGAGGCTGTTGAAGGGTGCAAGCCGTATACTGTGTATAACAAGCCTAGACTGGCCATTGACCATGGCCCTGAAACACGTCGATTTTCTATTTTCTATTGGGCTGTCCTCGCAGCGCTTCACCCACAAATCACGACGCATTGCAATTGTCTGGAATATATGGAAATCCGTGATAGACAGGAGCGCGCTATAGCATATGGAGCATCGAACAGCCCTATCTTAGGCAGGATCTGGGGTCGAGCGGCACTGAGGGGTCAGGTCAAATCCAGAGGGCAAATGCGAGGCGAACAAGGACCATTAGCTGCATGAGGTAGTGAACAAGAGTTTCGGCAGGCTTCCGACGTAGAAACATGCACTTGTCTTCTCGAGTCCGAAGTCGCGGCTGGGTTGCTGACATGAGGCACAAAAGCTCTGACGCAAGTGGTCGGGTCGCTTCAGTCACGACTCCCCGGCCCATTCCCGCGCGCCGCGCTCGTTCACAGGCTGCATGCATCATCAACCCTACCCTCCTCAACTCACAGCGCCACACGTTTCCTGCCGCAACTCTCACGCGACTGTGCTGCAGCTGCACCATGAGACTCCTCCATTCTGACTAATCTCTCCAATCCGCCTTCTAAAGTTTTTCACCGCCGCTGCCTTTGCGAAAGCCGCCCGTTGACGATCGCTTACCCCACATCCTCCGTCGAAGCTCGACGAAAGCTGCCACTGCTCAAAGCTGTGGGCCCTGCTAGAGCAAAATGCTCGTTTCCACCCTGGAAGAGCAGCTCTGCAAACAGCTCCGCGACCTTCCCAAGACCTTCAACAACCGCTACACCGATGCTGCTCGCCGCGCCGTCGTAGAGACCCTCTTTCGCTCGCTCGCCGCAAACCGTGACGACTACCTTCGCCTCTACTTTCCACAGGGCCCGCCCAGTTCAGACATAGTATGGAGCCTCCGCGATGCGCAGGGCGCTATCGAAGGCGCAGAGTACACTGAAGCGGCGAGGGGGCACCCGTGCGGGCATATCTTCAAGAGCGGCGAAGCAACTTACAGGTGCAAGACTTGTACCGTGGACGATACGTGCGTTTTGTGCGCTAAATGCTTTGACGCATCAGATCATGAAGGTCATTTAGTCTATGTCAGCATCTCGCCAGGAAATTCCGGCTGCTGCGACTGTGGCGACCCCGAGGCATGGGTGCGGCCGGTACACTGCAACATCCATACGGCACAGCCTGGAAACGAGCCAAAGGCAGCAGGCAAGGCGAAAGAGCCACCGTCGTTGCCGGAAGACCTGCTCAATGGTATGAGGACAACAATCGCACGCGCTCTCGACTACCTCTGCGATGTCTTTTCTTGCTCCCCCGAACAGCTCCGGCTTCCGAAGACCGAGGACTCCATCCGCGATGACGAACGCCTATCGCGCCTTACGTCGAAATGGTATGGAGGCGTGGACGTGTCTGAGACAGATCAAGAGTTCGTTTTGGTGCTGTGGAACGATGAGAAGCACACCGTCATGGACGTTGAGACCCAGCTGGCCAGGGCATGCAAGCAGACACAGAGGTTCGGCAGGGACAAAGCCTATGAAGTGGACGATATTGGCCGCAGTGTCATCATCTACTCGACAGATGTCAAAGACCTTCTCCGGATGGCAAAGATCATTGAAGATATCAAGCTCACTGTCACAATCCGCTCTGCACGCGATACCTTCCGTGAGCAGATGTGCGAGACTATCGTGGAGTGGATATCAGACATCTCGGGCTGCAGCGTGGGGCCAGACAACTCCATCCTCCGAAACGTCATTTGCGAGGAGATGCTGAAGCCATGGCGGATGGGAAGCGAGGGCCACCACGCCAAGATTGGACGGGATGGCATCGACGATCATGAAGCTGAAGATGCGGAGGATGAGCTCCGCATGATTTATGGCCGGATACTTCCCCGTGGAAGGCGTACTGCCACACGAGAGCTTGTTGATTCCGACGACGGCGAGGACAACTGGGATGAGGACGAGGAGGGCGTAGACGAAGAAGAAGAGGACATGGAAATCGACCAGATCCTGGCTGCTGAAGAAGGCGAAGGTGATGTGGATATGGACGGCTCGGACGGGTTGGACAGCCTTGAGGCATCGGAAGCAACATTTGCAGGATACCCACCACCTCCACCACCGCCACCGGTACCTCGCAGACGAGACCAGATTCACACACCGGCAGATTCAGATGGAGAGTCACTGGCCTTCGACCACATGTTCTCGGAAGAGACACCCACAATGGAGGTTCCGAAAACACCAAAGATCAAGACAAGGACGTTGAGGCCACCCCGCCCAGCTAAATACTGGCAGGAGAAGCCAGAAGGATACCACATGAGAGCAAACTTGCCCGTGCACGAAGACCTCTGGCAACGTGTGCGCTTGGATTTCATGATCCTCTACGATCTCCGCATGTGGAAAAAGGTCCGCATAGACATCCGGGATGTATTCATCAGCACCGTCGTCACGATACCCTACTTCAAGCGGATCCTGGGTCTTCGGTTCGCAGCACTCTACACGACGCTTGCTCAGCTCTATCTAATTGCCGATCGCGAGCCTGACCACTCCATCATCAACCTGTCACTGCAGATGCTGACAACGCCGTCGATCACTTCGGAGGTCGTTGAGAGGGGTAACTTCCTGACCAACCTGATGGCAATTCTCTACACTTTCCTCACCACCCGTCAAGTCGGCTACCCGTCTGATGTCAACCCAATGGCGACGTTGGCTTTCGAGGCTGGCGCAGTCACTAACCGCCGCATGTATCATTTCTTCCTCGACATGAAGTATCTCCTGGGCTCCGAACACGTCCAAGAGAAGATTTGTCAGGAGAATAGGTACCTCTTACAATTCCTCGATCTTGTCAAGCTGCACCAGGGCATCTGCCCCAACGTTCGCGCTGTCGGAGAACATATTGAATACGAGACAGACGCCTGGATCAGCGCTTCACTCATCACGCGGGAAATCAATAAGCTCTGCCGTCAGTTTTCAGAGTCTTTCATGCCAGGGAGGGATCCGGACCTGTCGAACGTCTGTCGTGCAATTCGCACGACAGCGAAGATCGTCGTCATTCAGTCCATGGGATCCGAACGCAAGCGCTTCAATCAAGCGGAGCTGAAGAAGGAGACGACATTCAAGCAACTCGACGTTTTCGAGGCGGACGCTGTCGGTGCGATCTACAACTGGCCGAAATACAAGGTCGTCGACTTCGTGGTCGAGAAGGAGCCAATGAGTTTCCATCATGCCTTGCATTACACCTTGTCTTGGTTGGTCGATCGCGGCAAAGCAATGCCACGCGAGCAACTGCTAGGATTGCTTTTGTTTTCGGTCCAGGAGCTTCGCGACTACCCTGCCCCTCCAAGAGCGCAGATTCCCGAATGCCAGCCGGAGGACTATCTACTGGCAATGTTCGACTTTCCACTCAGAGTTTGTGCTTGGCTGGCCCAAATGAGAGCTGGAATGTGGGTCAGGAACGGCATTACCTTGCGCCACCAGATGACCACTTATCGTGGTGTTACCCAAAGGGATAACTCGCACCAGCGAGATATCTTCCTTCTGCAAGTCGGCCTGGTCATTTGCCCACTACCTCAGTTCTTCGCCCAAATAGTCGACAGGTTTGGCATGACGAACTGGGTCAAGGGCGACTACGCGGTGCGCCCTGGATACGAAGACCTCCAGACAATCGATGTGGCGGAGGACTTCATTCATCTACTCATCATCCTACTGAGCGATCGCTCTTCCCTTCTTCCGCTTGACGACTCCACCAATCCTCTTCTAACAGCAGCGCGCCGGGACATTGCGCACACTCTCTGCTTCAAGCCAATGGCCTACTCCGACCTGACCTCGCGCTTCTCTGAGCGGCTCCAGGATTCTGATGAATTCGGTGACATCTTGAAGGAGATGACGCTATTCCGGCCACCGGAAGGGCTCTCGGATTCTGGTACATTCATTTTGAAGGAGCAATACATCGAGGAGATCGACCCGTATGTTGCTCACTACAACCGAAACAGCCGCGAAGAAGCCGAGAACATATACAAGAACTACATGGCCAAGAAGACTGGAAAAGAATCTGCAACAATCGTCTTTGAGCCCAAACTGCCTCGCATAAGGAGCGGTATTTTCAAAGACCTGGCCCAGTTCACCAAGCTGCCAATTTTTGCTCAGTTTATCTACTACTTCCTCGGCTACGCACTGACCTCTCAAGGCGCCACTCCCAATGTCCCCATGACCAGGCTGGAAACCTTTGTGCAATTCGTGCTCCAGCTTGTTGTTGTGGTGGTTGATGAAGAGATGAGCGAGTTCATGGCTTCTGGCGAGCAAGAGAACCCCACCGAGTCTTTCACATTCTTTGCACTCTCCAAAAATTTCTCTCCTGACCCGGTAGCCCAGCCGCAGGGGACCATCGTTTCTTTGCTTCGTGCCCTACTGGACAAGGAAGAGTTCAAGACTTGCGAGCCGAAGATTCGTTTGATTCTTTCCCGAATCCAACAGCGGCAGCCAATTGGATTCGAGATGGCGGTGCCCATTGACCGAATGGACACAGCATCACCAGCGGCCGCTGCTGCCCAAGACAAAGAGCTGAAGAAAAAGCAGGCTCTTGATAGACAAGCACGGGTCATGGCTCAGTTCAAGGAGCAGCAGTCCAACTTCATGGCGAACCAAGCCATCGACTGGGGTGATGACCTTAGCGATGAGGAAGATTTTGATACGCCCGCAGTCCAGGAGGACAAGACGTGGAAGTATCCTTCCGGTACATGCATCCTGTGCCAAGAGGAGACCGATGATCAGAGGCTCTATGGCACTTTTGCCTTCATGACCGAAAGCGGGATCCTTCGTCAGACGAATGTCCAGGATCCTGACTGGCTGTCGGAGGTTGCTGAGACACCTGCTGACTTGGATCGTTCAGCTGAGAACATCCGACCTTTCGGTGTCTCCGGCAAGAATCGCAAGACAGTGCAGAAGACGACCTTTGAAGGAAAGACTGTCCTGACTGAACGCCAAGACTTGGGCAAAGGATATCCCTACTCCCATATCAAGCGCGGTCCCGTGAGCACCGGTTGCGGGCACATCATGCATTACTCCTGTTTCGAGGTCTACAACACGGCAACGCACCGGAGGCACGTCAACCAGATCGCAAGACAACATCCAGAGCGTCCCGAATACAAAGAGTTCATGTGCCCTCTATGCAAAGCGCTCGGTAACGCTTTCCTGCCGATTATCTGGGAGGGAAAGACGATCACGTACCCGGGCGTCTTGGAGCCCGAGATTCAGTTTGACACATGGCTTGAATCTCATGTTAGCGTTCAGATTTCGAAGCTTGACAAGGGACCAGAGCGATCGAGTGGAGACTTTTCCCCGGCTTTCTCTCGACAGCACAACATGTTTTTCGAGTACGGCACGGAGAAGATGATTGCTCCTCTTTCATCCCGGCTATCTGACCTGTCTCGACCGGGCCCCGTGACTGTGTCAGCACCAGCAGCGCAGAGCTCAGCCCCGCGTGCCGCGTTCCCAATGCCTAACTTCCTCGTGAGAGCAGAGGAAGAGGCAAGAGAGCCATTTGCAGTCGCTACGCCCGAGTCAAACGTTCCGTCTCTGCAGACCACGCCACCATTGGAACTCTTCAATATTTACCGCCGGTTGCGAGACACAATGAGAGCAAACATGCTGCAGACGAGATATTCGCACGCTCACAACGCTCACGCCCTTGCAGAGGACTTGACGTATACGGACACGCTGGCCAAATCTCTTGGATTTTCGATTGCCGCTGCTGAAATTGCTCAGCGCGGAATTGAATCCGATGTCGGCTGCACGCTACTCGACAAGGTATCGGAGCACTCGCTCACCCATCTTCGGGTCTTGTCCGAGACTGTAACGTCGTATCTTGCCGTCGGTGGCATTCACCATCAAGGAAAGAACAGGACAAACACGGAGTTCCTGGACAGCATGAACCGCCAACTCCACCAACTCATGTTTGGCCATCCTCTGGTTGAAGAGACGACCTCGCCCACCGGCTCGAAATCTGCTCCTCCCCTCTTCCTTCAAGATCCGTTCGTGTTCCTTGCGGAATGCTCGGCATGCTTGGTCCCTGCACTCCACCTCGACGTCCACCATGTCATGCGACTTTGCTATCTCGCCGAGGTTGTGAAGGCCATAACTATGTTTGTCTTGGCTGACCCCGAGGTGCTTGCCAAAGCACCTGTGGGCGATGAGAACATCTACCATGATCACGCAGCCAGCTTGGGACAGGAACAGATTGAGCTCTTCTCATCGTTTGTGAAGCGGATAGTCATGGACAACGAAGATGCGGTGACGTTGGACGAAGGGGGGCAGGGTGCTTCAAGGGTCCTGTCCCTCTTCAACCCCGAGAACGTTAACTTCTTGCGGTACCTTCGCGTCCTGGTGTCGAATTATGCCCTGCCCTTCGTGCGCAAGGCGGTAATCCTTATGCACGTTCGCTACGGCATAGAACTCCCCGATGCTGGCTACGACTCAGCTAAGACGCCTGAACTCCAGCGCCTGTCCAAGGCACTGCGCCTCCCTTCGTTGGACGAGATGTTCGGCTCGTACCTAGCTGACGGCCCCGCAAGCCTCATCATCCGGTCGATCGCCTCAGGTTGGATTAAGCACTGGGTTCTGTATCGCGAGAGCAAGCACTCGGGCCCTCCTGCGCGACCTTTGACTCTCAGCCATCCGGCAATCTTCGAGATGGTTGGACTACCGAAAAACTACGACACGCTTACGGACGAAGCCATCAAACGCAAGTGCCCAACGGTGCCTCACAAAGAGCTCACTGATCCTTGCGTGTGCCTCTTCTGTGGAGAGATTTTCTGCAGTCAGGCTGTGTGTTGCATGAAGCAGGCAGGCAAAGGTGGATGCATGCAGCATCAAGCAAAGTAAGTTATCTTCCCAAATGCGAAAGTTGATGCACGACTGACGAATCAAAGGTGCGGTGGCAATGTCGGCATGTTCATCAACATCCGCAAGTGCATGCTACTATACACGCACCACCAGAGCGGCAGTTGGTTCCCAGCTCCGTATTTGGACAAGCATGGCGAGACAGACATGTCGCTGCGGCGGCAACATCAGCTCTACCTTCATCAAAAGCGGTACGACGCGCTTGTTCGGAGCGTGTGGCTGCACCACCAGGTTCCGTCGACGATTGCAAGGAAGCTGGAGGGAGACATCAACAACGGCGGATGGGAGACGATGTGATTGGGGGTCCTGCGGTGCCCCTAGAATTTGGGCATGCGGATTCGTTGTACATCTTCTACTCTGAGAGGGCAATAAGTTAGGACCTAAGAATGATCATTCCTTTCTCCACGTGCGTGTCGTCATGCGAACAGCTGATCTGCGTCTCATGATTGCAACGAAACGAGGACGCTTGGGCAAGCAGACGAAATGGGTGCGAGTTTGGGCAATATTTTGTCCGCACTGAAGCGTCCCGGAAGTTGAAGTGTGGACGTGGGCTGTGTAGAAGATGCCGTGGCAAAAGTGATTCAAGGCGTAGCGGCGTAAATGACTCTTGAGAAGCACGGACCCTGGCCCCGCAGCTATTTACGCCGTCGGTCCGTCCGTCGCCTGGCCACCCGTCGCCTGGACAATACCTTACCTACCCTTCAACCGCCACTCCACGGCTCTCTCGTCTCGTTCGCTCGCATAACCATGGAGCTCTACTGAACGTTCGCCCAAGCACCATCATTACCGCTCGATCCAACAATGTCCATAAGCCCCAAGACTGCCTCACCCAAGCTAGACTGTACGATGCGCAGAGCCACCACCATGCCTCACAACAATGCAGCTCACTGACCGCCACACTGCGCAGTTTCTTTACCATAGACCAGGCTATTCCCTACAACGATGACATCCACATCCCAACCAAATCCTCTCATGCCCTCGACCCCAGAGGACAGCCCGTGGGACTTCTCCCAGGTGCTTAATCTCATCAACTCCCTGTCACCCAAGCCTGTCGCCACCGCAGTCCGCCTGCCTCACACCGATGAGCCTCAGCTGACGGCGACCGGTGAGTCTATGGGTGGCCTGGGTGACTTCAACAAGGTCTGGGAGTTTCTGGGAGTGCCTCGCGACGCTCCGCCACCACAGGTCCCGCTCCTCACTCCACCCGCCTCCGATCCCGGTCTCGATAAGGAAAAGGAAGCCTATGCTTCCGATGGCGCTGTCTACTATCCACGAACCATCAAAGGCGTGAAGTGGCGGGACACAGTGGAAGACGGCCTCGCCGACGGTGTGGATGATGTCTTCGGCACCGCCACACAGGAAGTATCCGATGCGCCCGTGGACCTATCCGGTCTTACCAAGAACCAGCGTAAGAAACAGTACCGCAAGGCCCGCCGTCAGGCTGAAGCCGAGAAGGACGCAGCCAAGCCTAGGGCTGTCAGCGACCTTGAGTCTGAGGACGATAGCCAGCCTTTCACACCAGCGCGTAAAGCTAGTGTTCATGCCTTGAGCACGGCCGAGCTGCCTGCCGAGCCTACCCATCGGTACAACCTGCGTTCTCGACAAGCTCCCCTCACGCCTCAGGCACCCAAGACCAAGACCAAGGATGTTCCAAATCCCAAGGTGGTACCCTACACGGAACCCAAGAAGTTACCCAGCAAGCCTGATGCACCCATCTCTTCTTCTAAGCCTATTGATATTCCGACGAAGTCCAAGAAACTCGCGGATTCTGCTATTCCTTTCAAGCTCTCCAGTTCTGATAAGGATGGAGCCCCAAAGATCCATGCCGGATCCCCCTCTAAGAAGCGTGACGCTCTCAAGTCACGTAGTTCGCCCAAGAAGTCTGCATGTCTTCCTGTTACTTCGCCAGCCCCTGCAATGATGAATTCTGGCTATGTCAATGCCATCATGAACCAGACGCCGCTATATTTCCAAGGCCCTGGCACATCTCCTTCACAGCAACAGCTCAAGCCGATGACCATCCGCGATAAGGACGACAGGAACATCCACTTCCTTTTGACTCTCATTCGCAACTTTGGCGAAGATAAGCACTGGCTGGTCAAGCCTGCCCAGCTTGTCAACCATACACAAACGCCGAACGGCGTTCACGTTTTCATCGACTTTTCCAACATTCACATTGGCTTTCAAAACTGCGTCAAGTCAATGCGTGGTCTTTCTACGCAAGCTCGTATCCGTCGCGAGGACATCGACTTTGAAGCTCTCGTCCTGCTGATGGAGCGACGCCGTCCTGTCGCCAAACGCGTCCTTGTAGGCTCGTTGCCCTCAATCCCCGCGTTTGACAGGGCGAAGGCCATCGGTTACGAAACCAATATTCTGGACAAGGTGTTCAAAGCTCGCGAGCTCACCGAGCGCCAGAAGTACTTCCAGCAGCGCGAGGCTGCGGCCCGCAGCAACGGCTTCCGGCCCGCCTCCAGTGGCGGCGAGGGTAGCGGCAGCGGCTCTGAAACGACCGCCGCCGCCGCCCCCCAGTTCGCCAAGGAGGCGTGGGTCGAGCAGGGTGTGGATGAGATTCTGCACCTGAAGATTCTCGAGTCAGTCGTTGACGTAGAGGCACCGGCAACCATTGTCCTGGCGACCGGCGACGCTGCGGCTGCCGAGTACAGCCAGGGCTTCATGCGCATGGTTGAGCGCGCCCTCAAGAAGGGGTGGCGCGTTGAACTCGTCTCCTGGTCGGCTGGCATCAGCGGCGCGTACAAGAATCGCGAATTCCGCCAGAAATGGGGGGATGCGTTCCGCATCATCAAATTGGACGACTACGTTGAGGATTTGCTTGACACTTGAGAAATCAGTGTCGTTCTGGCATCTTGGCTCTGCGTCTGTACATCCAACATATTTGATGGTGCTCTTGGTATGACGAAGCTGGCCAGCCGGATCTCTTTCGGCTCATATGTCTGGCGCTTTTTTAAGGGTATATTCTGTTCTCGAGCCTGCTTGTTTCTTCTCTTTGAACCATGCATTCTCTTGAAAGCGAGATACCCCTTTTGAGACGACGACTTTTTTTCGAACCGACTTCGAACGACGAAGACAACCTACTCCTCTGACGATGGCGTCTGCTCTGTCCTGCTCAACCAGGACTTCCCCTTTTTCTTTTTTTTTGTTCTTCACACGCGAGTTTCGAAACGATGATGGTGGAAAGGCTCTTGTTCTACATATATTTTCTGGAACCATAAGACCTTTCCGTCGAGCCATCAATCGTTCGCCGCCACTCTGGCATATACATCCATGGCCGGGGTGGCGCAACACATTGCTCTTTTTCGTCACGGCGCATGGCTGCTTATCATGCAGACGCGGAGTTTTTTTCCTCTCTAGTTTTTCCTTTTTTTTTTGCACTTCCTTGCTTTTCTGTTTGTTATTCTTTTTTTATTCTTTGGCTTGCGTACATGGGTCGGACGGCTTCCAGGAGCTCTTTTGGTATCTTTCATGGCTTCATCAATCATTAACCTGCAATGCTGGATGGGATGGGTTAGGAAGGATCATCTTTTTGCGAAGGCGCGCTCTCATTTTCTGGGTCTCACTCACAAAGGGAGGAGTGATTGGGGTTCGTCGGCAGGTTCTGATACGGACGGAGTACATGATTTCCACACACCAATCAATTATCTTACGGTAGTGGTGAGGTTTGCGTCGTATTTTTCCTCTCGCCCCTTATCATGTAATGCAGTTACCCATTTCACTACGGCCAGGCGAATATGGAGTTTTGTGATCCGTTCAACGAGAATACTAGGCGTTTTCGCAGTTAAGATGTGTTCTTTGAAGGTCTCGGAAGATTTGTGTTCGTTCTATGGATTGGATTGATTTGTTGTTGAGCAACCACGTTCATAGCTGGAGTAGCCTCGCATCGCCATCACGTACGTCTCCATGCCTTCCTTTATCTAATCATTACAATCCTATCCCCCTCTCTATCTCCCATTCTCTTGCCTCCACCGAAAAGATTCCGCAGTGAGAGGTTCCTAAAAACCCCTTTAATCTACAACCCCTCGAAATCGCCCGCCGCATCATCCTCATCAATATCGCCGTCCTGAATCTCCTTGGCCAACTCGCGCTCGCGGTCGCGGGCCTCCTGGGCGTTCTTGAGCTCGAGGCGGTGCTGGTTCATGGGGTAGCGCATGGCCTTGACGCACTCGTCGTGGAGCGTGAGGCACGCGGCGATGCGGTCGTGGAAGGCCTCGGCGGGCTCGCGCGTGGCGTATACGTCGCCGGGGCGCTTGGTCTGCATGAAGCCGCGCTCGTGATCGATAGCGGCCTCGATGACGCCGTCGCGGATGGCCTTGGCGACGATGTACTCGGCGCTCTCCTCGCTCTCGAGCCCCAGACGGATGCAGATGTCGCGGAGGGAGATGCGCGAGTAGCTGAGCGACAGCATGCGGATGCCCGTGCGGATCACGTTCTGGCGCAGCCGCAGGATCAGCGTGTACGTGCCCTCGCGCTGGAAGACGCCCGCGTTGGCTTGCACGACGCGGATGAAGCCCTGCAGGTCACCGGCGCGCACTGCTTGCACAAGTCGGAAGTAGGGCTCCAGCGCGCGCTCGAGGTTGGGCTGGCTGAAGATGGCGCGGTCCGGGATGTCGCCCATCAGCAGCTCGACGATGACGAGCAGTTTCATCGAGGCCTGGTAGAAGCCGGCGGCGCAACCGCTGGTGGGCGACTTCCGCGTGGCGCTGACCAGGTGTTCGTGCGCCTCGGTGTAGTTGAGCTGGATGGCGCGGATGCGGCCCAGGTAGTAGAGGAAGCGGGCGACCTGGTTGTTGGGTGCCGTCTGGGGGAATTGCGTCTGGGCGATCAGCAGGTCGGCTTGGGTGATGTCGGCGGTCGACAGGTAATTGCGGAGCAGCAGCACCATGACGGCGGCCTGCGTATCCTGATCCTTGCGGAGCACAGAGCTACGCAGCGCGGCAAGCAGCTGGCGGCGGATGTTGATGACGGGCGACTGCCGCGACGGAGGCTTCGGGTCCAGGTTCTCGTGGAACAGGGCAAAGTAGAAGTAGGCCTTGGCCGCCAACGGGTCGAGCGTCCGCCGGTTCAGCTCGCGGATGTGGTCGACCAACCAAGTCGACCATTGTGCGCCCTTGGAGAACTCCTGTTGGTCGTAGAAAAGAACCTAGATAAGGGAGATGATCTGTTAACAGCTGCAGCGATGATCGAAGGGGAATTCGGAGGAATATATCCGTACCTGGATGAGGATGGCAAGGTAGACATCAACCTCAGGAACCACCTCCTTCTTAGCATTCGTCTCTGGGCCGGTCTTGGTTGATTGTGCGGAGCCACCGAGGGCGCTGACGAGCTTCTTGCCCATTTCGTTGCTCTGAGGGTAGTACGAGAGGATGGCGTCGGTCAAGACTTGCGGGTCGAGGCGCTTCCGCAGCGACGATATCGAGCGCAGAGCACGCAGGATAAAGCGTGAGTCGAACTGCGCAACGGCCCGTTCGAGCAGCACAAAGTTGCTGGAGATATCTGCGACATTGTCAGTGTCCATTCCCAGCTGTGTTGCAGGCTTTCACTGCGGCGTGTCGAGCTGCGCATAGCAGTCCATCGACCGACGCGTGGGTATACGCGGGCGGTGGGATTCGAAGACGGATGTACGGACCTGCAACGGCCTTGCCCTTGGTGTCGACGGCGGGCTGTTCGCCGGTAGCAACAACGCCTTCCATGCTCTCCGCCATGTTGGGCGAGCGCGAGACGGACTTCGGGCGGTGGGAGAGGGAGAGATGAGTTGGGAGCGGAGGTGACGCGGCGGTCTGGACGGGCGAGAAGACGGGGCGAGGCGCGTTGGGGTTGGATGATGGGAGGAGGCGGAGGTGGTGGTGGCAGCTTGGGAGCTTCAGAGGTCACCGTCGGCCATGACGCCTCACATACGCCGACATGGTCCCGTGCGCGAGTCAGCCCGCCAAACTACTACTGGCCGCTTCGCTCGTCGAAACACAGGTGATGACCGGCAACAACTTCATTCGGCTGTATGTTGACATCTGAAGCTGCCCGCCGCAACCAACACAACACAGCTCTCCCGCAACATCTGCCCGCCATGACGCTCCTCGACGCCCATCTCGAGCAGATCTCCCTCTGCTCCGCCTCAATCGCCGAGCTTCCGTCCGTCCACACCCCCAACCCCGCCCATCTACCCATCCAACTGACGCAGACCCCGCAGCTTTCCTCCGCCCAAGATATTCACAAACGCCCTGCTCCACCAGCACGAAATCACGACCCTAATCCGCGACACCGAATCGCACGAGCGCGCCCTCTTCTCCGTCCCCCCTCCCCCCAAGCCCGCCGCCTCCCAGCCCGAACCCTCGCCCTTCACTTCCAACAGCAGCCACAACCGCCGCAATACCGTCTTCAATGCCAACACCAGTGGCAGCGGCAATATCGGCGGCGGCGGCGCCAATGCCGTGCGCGCTCCCCGCCGCAACACCGCCGTCGCTGCCATCCTGGGCTCCGAGCTGGTCGAGCGCATCCGCGAGGGCGGCGGCGGCGGCGCCGGGAGCGGCCTGGGGTATCGCGCGTACGGCGGCGGCAGGGATCGGGGCGAGATCGACGTGGAAAGCTTGCTGGAGGGGGCCGAGAAGCTGTGTGGAGTGTAGTAAGTCATTACTCTGCTTCCTGGATTTTATAAATCGGGATTTTTTGCTGATGGTGTTTGCCTTTTCTTTTTGTAGCCATATACCTGGGGTCAACCAAAAGGTCTCGCAGCTGAGGCAGCGGCACGCACGGCTGACGTCGTCGATTGAGCATTACGAGCTCCGGGTTGCCGAGCAGCAGGCCCAGCTGGCGCGTATGAACAAGCCGCGCGAAGACTACGGCGATGAAGCAGAGGAGCCCGTGGAGCCCGAACCGGAGACGAAGGAGGAGCCTTTGACTGTAGAGGATTTGGTGAAGGAGGAGGAGGAGATTCGGGAACTCGAGCGCAGGAAGCAGGGGCTGGAAGACCGGGTCAGTTCCATGGGAAGAGACATATCTGGCGTACGTGGAGCTATGAGATGATGGCCGGCTACCAGAAGGTTTGGCAGCATTCGTTTCTTGGGGGAAGACTTGCAGGAGGATATGATACCCAGTTTTTCCCATGTTGATAGACGCAGATGAGAAGGCTCAGCGCCGCGTATATTCATCTGTTATCTCACGATGTGATACGATTCAAATCAACTTCCGTGCAACAGCCGCTCACGAGCTGTAAAAAATCTCTACATTAAACAGCATCAGGAAAGACAAAAGGGGCTCACACGGTTTGAAATACGCACCCTCTGGAATCCATCATCAGTTCGAATTGAAATAAATGACTAGGACTGCTGTAAAAAGCCATTAACTATTTAACTATCACGCAGCCACTAGATCATATGTTGTCAGAGCGGTGCTAATTAATACTTCACTGAGAATGCCTATTGTGAACAACTCAACTTTGCTATAAAGTCGTCAAGTGTGCCAGCATCCAATATGGCTGAGGCTTATATCATAGGTGCTTATGCCTAGCCAACAATTCTCTCCGCCGTCATCAGCATAAAAGGAACTTCCAGACCACAACACTCTTTCCCGAATACAAATTCAATCAATAAATTTTTAGCAACGTCGACCGCCACCAAAAGTGCTCTTAGAGTCTTGACATTTTCCAGTATGTTGACTGTTTTTCGACTAAATCACAGCATCGACATGCAATACGCTTGACGTAAATTGCTTTTTTCAAAGTTTTCGTTTCGAATATACAATTAGATCTTTCTTTTTCTTTTTTTTGCCTTCGAAGGTGTTGCAGTGTAATACTCTGTGACTTGATCTACGACATCTAGTGAGCAGTCAATAGTCTGTGGTACTCCACCGATGCCTCGGTCCTGAGCAAGAAGCATAACATCCACGCTAGCACCGTATCAAATCCTGATGAGTGGGCAGTCAGGGGTCGAGGAAAGAAAGTTGGAACACACAACCACCGATAATAAGGCACTCATACACGAAACTGATATGATGGATTATGTAGCGGTACGGAATCGACCGATTTTGTAAGTCCTAAGATTTGTCTGTACAATTGTCGTTTTTACTCGATCCAGGGGGACCCGAAATGCAACCAGGAAACCTCCTAGCGAACACGATTTACGACCACTTGAGAGAACCTAGAGCGTTCTGTAGTACCGTACAGCAGGTTGGTGCAAGGAAACATGAATGTGCGATGGGTTCTTTGATTTTCCCGCACAATGAGCCTTTGCGACCCTTTACTGTGACGAGCGCTCTCCCTTCGTTCACTTCGCACTTCTCAGTCTCTGCACAGCGAAGAATCTGCGGGCATGCCTATTCCCGGATCCTGACTCAGGACGCTCACCAGGAAGAATCTTGCGGGAGCCAGAAGCAATTTCTCAACTGGGGAGGTGGACTGTTGTGCTTAATCTCGGCAACACCCGCCTTTGCATATCAATCACAAAGTGTAAAAAAAGAAGACACGACAGAGTTTGACCACCACCGTACAGCGGCTCGGCCCGGCTTCTGCCAAGTAGGAGATCGAAATCGCAGCGATTGCCTGAATTAGGAAAGGGCAAAAGTGTGTCGGGCACAGAACCCGCTTCGTTTGATGAGCGGCGCAGCAGCACGAACACCTGCTAGCGTCGCTGTGGGTCAACGCCTTGGAGTCTGGATGGTGTGGGCCAAATTGCCAATATCTCGAAGTCTGGATGGTGTGGGTACCTGTGTTGGAGGTGGAGAAGGGCACGAGAAGAAGACGAAGAGGGACACCGTTCGCTCTGTGTTGTTCGGAAGATCCTGACGAAATAGGCAACTGTATCTCACAGCCGCCAAGAAGTGCGGGAATTGCTGGCGCACAAGTGCGATGATGACTCGTGCACACGAAAGCGTCGCTGTGTAAGAGCTTCCGCTTGTCGTTTATATGATGCTGGTTTGGAATCAAGCGTTGAATTTCAATGGCTCTAGTGCATTAGCTCTTGGCTTTGTAGATGAATAAGCTGACCGGTTGTACTCAGTACATCTTCTGCAGGTTGGAAAAGCTGCCAAAGAGCTGGAAGGCAGAGTGCATGCGAAGTGGGTGGTTATTCCGGAGAGACGGGAAGCGTCCCGAGAATAGCATGTCCAAGAGAGAGTGGAACTCGCCGCTCGGGAGTACTGTGAGCTTACAACTACTGAATATCAACATGTGAAAGAGGCCCAAGGGCTGCGTGGCATGCATCGCTTACAGCATAACAGAGTGATCGGCCGCTTATGCTTCCCTCGGGTATAAGCCCGGTTCTGCTCCAAAAACTCCCATTCCAATGGCGACCAGGGAAATGCGCTCGGTACCAGAAGCTCGAAAGCATCGTCATAGCCAGCAAGCATCCGCGCGGAGCCGCTTCACTGTAAACGGACAAAGCGAGCGGGCCTCGTGAGGCTTTCTATTAGCCGGGAATCCTTCCTGCCTTTTCCATTAGGGCAAGCCTCATCACAGGAAAGGAAAAGAAAAGAAAAGCAGGCGTGCTGGCGGCACAGCGAACGGCAATGCCCGAACACGGATACATACGCGTGGCCCCGCAATCTCAACCACCCGAACCTTGAGATCCGACGGGTGACTGGCATTATTTCAACGAAGCAAGGGTACGGATTACTCGTCACCCGTTCGCCTACTCATCCTTGTCTTTTGTGCTCGCGGGAAATGAACGACACTACCCCACAAAAGAGGCGAAGGGCAAGCAAATAAAACAAGAAAAAAAATATTAACTCGCTAGGTGATTGTTGCCTCGTAGCGGGATCAACAGAGGAGACGGAGATCTGGCGGACGTGGGACCGGCAGGGCAACGGAAGAAAAGCAGAAGGTAACAAAAGCAAACAAGTTCTTGGCCCCACAAGTTGCCATGACCATGACTGACAACAAGGAAACCTTGTTCAAAGGTTGAGAGGAAGATGAATCTTGGACACATGACCTTCTCCTTCTTCCGAAAAGCAAGATGAAGGATGACTCGGAGAAATCTGAGATTCGATGTGTCGCACTCGCTACGAATGATGCAAGGTCCGAATTTTTACTTCGTCTCACGTGTCTGCCAAGCGGGAACGTCTTCGAACTGTGTGACTCTGATGCAAAGCTTGCTCTGGAAAAAGTGAAGGTTACGAACTACAGCGGTGCGGCATTTGGATTGGCTGATGGATGTAGTTTGTGTAGAAGTTAGGCTGCGGAACGAATAGAGCATCAGTTATATATTAGTGTTTCACTGAAGGAGTGGTGAGTAAGGGCGAGAGGAATTCCGATGCTTGGGATTAGTTGTCCAATGCCGAGAGGGGAACCGTTCGACCGCGACGATCATGAAGACGCTGAGAGGGAACAGAAACCAGGGACTTTTCTGCCGCTCCGAGTCCAGAGAAATGTGTGTAATTAGCGCCACGGCTGGTGTTTCGCAAGCTTACCATGTCACAGTCTTAGACAACCTGGCATGAGCCCGTGGGCATGAGACACGAGCGGTTGAGCCTCTCACCCAGAGCGAGACATCCATTGCCTTCACCGCTCAGAAAGATTGCAGTTTCTGGGCGCTTGAAGGATCGAGTCAGAGCCGATTCGCGCAGAGACCCAGCGCAAATCTCTCCGAAATTGAATACACTTTATGGACATCTGAAACCCAGGCCGTCTCGTCGACGTTGATGAAGCCAAGGTGTGGTCGACTTAAGGTTGGCTCCATGGGCGGATGCCGCACGTCAAGAGTCCCGCGGATACGACATCTCTCGCCGGCCGGCGGCGTGCATCAAAAAACAAAGGCCACCCATTTTCCCTACTGTTCGGGGCATGGTACGCTGCATGGGTGCACAAGCCTCAACTTTGCTGCTGGCCTAGCAGGCGGAGCGGGTAGACTATCGAGCGGATGCGTCGTACCTAGATCGTGCTCGGGAGATGCTTTGGCCAGTGCATTTAGGACGCAGCCACTGACGAACTCTTGAGGAACGCCCCCAGGTGCGTTTGCAAAAATAGGAAAGGAACGGGAGCCGTTTGCAACGCTGCGAGGAAGCGGCTCGCGCTGACTCTTTTGTCTAGGCGGGCCCATTTCGACCATGCCCGATTGTTGACGTGTCCGGCATTATTGATGGTTTTTTTTCTTGTGATTGAGCAAAGCGCACGTCGGCGAGCTCCAGCTCCACAAAAAAAATAAGGGATCTTTGTCTGGCTGGCCACGCGTGGTGCCGCCACGCCGCCAGAGACGCAGCCTGCCGGACGTTGGGAGGATGCTTGCCGCCCCAGCACTTCGGGTCGTCGCCGCGCTGGCATGTGGCCACCGCCCGGCGCACAGGCTTGCGAGTGATCTCCTAAAGGGGCTGAGGGGGGAGGCACGGGAGGAAATATGGCAAACCCGCGCTGGCCGCGCCTAGGCATGACGACTTGTCCGATTGCTTGCCTACAAGATTCCGCGGTGGTGCAACGGCGATGATTGTATTAGCCTGATCCATGGCCGCAGGCTCATCATCAGGCTGCCACGCCTGTTGTTGCTCGCAAATATGATCTGCATTAGTAGGAGTCTCCCGCTCGCCGTCCGGATGCTCGCCACCCACAGAGAGGCCCCAGCGCCCGCGCGGATGGGGTGGCGGGGTGGACGGGTGATCAATGCAGGGACATGCCAGCAGTCCTGGTTTGCGAACAGCGGAACGCAGAGCTTGTCGGACCATTTTTTTTTTGTTTTTTGGCAGCCGGCGTGCGTCCCGACGTGGAGTGGCAGACCGAGAAGCTCGAGAGCCTTTTTTTCCCTCTCTCTCACCTGAAAGCGCTAGAGAGCGCGAATTCGACACGGATCATGCGATGGTGTAATCGGGATCTTGTCCGTGGCGAGTCATGGGCAGCCTGACGTCCACTCTCAACAGCTATGGCCCTCGGACACGCCTAGTGCGGGCACAGCATCCGACTCGAGCGCTCGTGGTTGGCTCGAGACAGCAGGAGGGCGAAAAATTGAATTTGCTGGCGTCGGGAATACTTCAAGGCCTTTTTCTTCTAGCGGTACCGTCGCGGCGGAATTGTCATGGGCATGGCACTCCATAGCCTCGATCTTCAGATGCAATCTGTCCTCCTGCTCGACGTCAAGTGTACATTTGCTCCGCAGCGGCTATCTTGGAGATGTGCATAGCGCTGCACAGGCGTGCGGGTGCGGCGGGAGCCTGTATGTACATATGCATGTAGGTATGTCGTGCCGCGCTCCGTCCGCAACCCGGCTGCGGAGGCAAAAGCACGAAGCGCGGCGGCTCCAGCCGAGCTGTTAGTTGAGTTAGTGGCAAGACTTGCTGTTAGCCTTGGCCCACGGCTACGTCTTCGTGGATGATGCCTGCATCCGTGTGCGCAGCTTGCGGTTGCTCAAATCCAGAGCGATGAGGCCGGCAGCCATTGGCGGGGTAGGCAGGCTTGTGGATCGCAGGCAGGGAATGCTCAATGACGACCCCCGGTCACCGTGGACTTGGCTGGTGGGGTTCAAAATGGCGGTGAAGAGGGCCCTTGTCGGTTGACATACGAGCGCGGGCGGAAGGGACGGCCTGGTCGTTAGGATGCTTGAAGAGACTGGGGGCGACAAGTGAAGAAGGAGGTCGGCTGGCAACGCTAGAAAATCGCTTGAGAAACAGATGGGTTGCACGAGGCCCGAGACCTTGAGCATGAGGTGAGATGACAAGCAGCCAGCAACACCTCCTCACCTTTGCCTGTCTGGGAGACGAACCACTGCCGCGGGCCGGCGCGGGCGAATCACAGCCAGCCTGAAGCCCTGTTTCGGCTTGAACTGGCCTGCAAGGAGTGGTCTGTGTATCCCTACCATACCCCATTGTGGCTTGCCGATAACGGGCTTTGCGGGTGTCTTGACGTGGCCCGCACTGATTGGAAGACGGCGAGTAGCTGAGGAGCTGGTCACTATCGGGGCACTGGCTGCTCGCCCGAGGCGCCTCTGGACGAAGAAACGTCGCGGCATCCGCCAGAACCGTTTGTCGGCCCTGGCAACGCACGCCCGGCACGATCCAGCGGCGCACCGTTTGCTGCCGGTTTGAGAAACGTCGAATGCTTTGGGGCATGGCGAAGACGGCGGGGCAAAGGAGCTGTGACAAGGGATCGTGCAGCTAATCACACGCATATGCAAGACGGGCGGGTGCAGCTGAGACTGGGCCAATGGGGCGGCCTGTGCGCCCGCAGCTGCAGGAACGACGGCCTGGCCTTGGTCCAACGTCCTCTGCGGTCCCGATGGCAACTGATTGACGCTGGAAACAATAGTCGTCGACAAGGACGTGTCTCTGGTCTTGCCGCAGCCAGATTGCACGGCCTGACACGCTCGGAGAATATCAGGGTGCGGAGCCGATTATTGGCGCTCTTGGCTGCGGATGAGGCGATTCGGCTGCGAGATGATGGACTTGATCCATTCCATGTATGTACGTCGCGCTGGTCTCGGGACCGTCGACGGCCTCGTGTCCGACAAAACGTGAAGGCTCCGCGTGGGCCCTGGTGTACCGACACTCGAAGGCTGGACGCGTGGTCTTGAGAGGCCGGGCTGGAGGCGAGCACGGCGGCAATGGATGGCTGGCGGGCAGGCAGGGGCGTGCTTCGTCAAGTAAACGTGTGCCCATTCCTGAACCACGCGAACGCGGTGCCACCTGCCCTTGCATCCGTTGGCTCTCAACGACGACCGTGGATCGGCATGAGTACAATACGCCACCTTTATTACACTGCTGTCTAAGACTCTGATGGCGTCATGGAGTCGAGGCGGGTCATGGACGGGTGGCTGGCGCTGGGCGTGGTGATTCGTCGGCGGCGAAAGCTTGAAGGAATGCGCGGCTGATAGGCAGGTGAAGGCTCGCGGAGACGGCGCTCGTATTGACGTCTCACAGGCCGGGCGATGTGTCGCGAACGCCCACGGTACTGGGACGCAATCGTGATCTCTGCTGAGCATCATCATCATGAAGAGGCTGTGCCGGTGTCGCTGGTGGCTTGGGGGCCTGCCTTTCGTGCCTTGTCCTTGTCGGCACACAAGCTTGGGAACGCCAGCGCACACGACGCACACCGCAACACCTGGGCCTATCAGCTTGCCCGCTCCAACACCACGCCCGTGGTACAATCAGCCGGCCGCGCGCGCCTCAGGCCTCCCTCTGGCCAGAGGTTCTGGATGTGCTGCGATTCGCCTGGGAGGCGCCATGCCTACGCTGTCGCACCCGGAGCCCTCGTCCACGTCCATCCACCTCCACCACCCTCCGGCGAGCACGTTGCACCACACCCCCCTTTCAGTCAGCAGCCCGGCGTCGAGGGACGCGGTTTTTCCGTTGGCTGCGGGCGAGCCACGCCGCTGATCGGCCAACCCGCGCAACGCCTTGCCCTGCACCCGCTCGCCCCGCCTGCGCGATGCTGGATCCCTGCGGCTTCGCGCTCGATCGGTGAGAGCGCGAGAAGCAGACTGAGAGCAGACGTTGACACCCCACCGGCGCACTGCAAATCACCCGTTAGTCATCGCTTGACTAGTCGCACATCATGGCGCCCGTCTCCCGGCTGCTCTGACCACTCGACGCCACCGTGAAGAGCGCGGCATTCAACGAGCAAGCAGCCCCACCAGGGCGCGTCGCGGCTTAATAAGGGAACCCGGGCGGCGCACGCTATGTCCGGGCGGCGCTGTTGGTCGCTCGAGGCGCGCTTCTGTGCTTCCTCCCCCGCGGCTGGGCTTGACGGGATGATTGACGGCGATAGGCACAAGTCACGGCCATGTCTCGCCCAGTCGCTTGCGTGCATTTATGGGGCCCTTGTCTGCTGCAGCCCAGAAGTCGCAACTCACGGGACCTGGTTCGCGCTCGGCCGCCACACCACATTGTTCCAATGTGAATTTAGATTGAGCGTGCGAGATCTCCACCCGTTGTGAACAAGACGCTGCGTTGGCTCTGTCCATGTCCATGTCCATGTCCATGCCCATGCACTGCCCTTGCGAGCGCTCGCGCCGTCCCGCACACGCATCTTGTCTTTGAACCCGCTCTGGCCGCCCGGCGGCTTGTGCATCCCACTCTGTCAAGCAGCAGCTCGCCTGCGTCGTGGCCCGCCTGCACAGAAGGCCCTGGTGCAGCTTCAAAACGAACGCCCGCCAGATCTGCTCGTCCATTGCCCGCGAGCGCGAGCCTCTTCTGCCCCGTACGTGCCTCTTTCAGCCTTCTCACGCTACCAGCCAAACGCTCGCCTATCGGTGCACCTGTTGGTTCGTTCGCAGGCGCTAAGCTGCCAAACACATCCCAACCTCCTCCGCTTTCTAAACCTCCGCCCTCCCCCACTGCCCGGCGCCAGGCCACGCTCTTTGTGCACCACCTGCGGAAGCGTCGAGGGTGCGTCCAGCGCCGCCGAAATTCCCCCCCCAGCCCGCGCCCCAAGCTGACTACCAGCCGCCAGAAGATCCTGCACGGCCACCACCTACGCCCACGCCCACCCAACGCCCACGACACGCGACGACTTTACGACTGCTCACGACCCGTTAGACTGCGAGCACAGCCCGGCTATTTGCTAGCTGCTATTCTTTGCCCGTCCCCAGCGCGCCCCCAGCTTCACGCCTGTTCGTTGGTTTTTGCCTAGACCCACTCTCGGACAACAAAAAACCGCTCGCCTGCTGCGCCGCCCAGAGCTCCACTCCCGCCGACATCAGCCTCTCGTTGCTGCACTCCGCTCGAGCTTCCCTTACGACCCGCACGACGTCACGACGGCCTTGTCCCTTTCCCAACTGCCAGCGTTCTCGCCGTCCAACTGCTTCCTCGCCGCCTCCCCCCCAGCGCCGCATTCCTCGTCACATTCCTCGGGTACGGTATCGTGCTACCTCCAGCCTGTACCACCGCGGGAGCAACCACCAGAGCCCCCCGGACGAGCCTGGACAATCTGTAAAGCCGCCGACTCCAGTTGTGCGGTGAGCCTCTTGCGCTGAAGGTCAGTGTTTGCTCTTCCACGTGTGTTGTCTTGGGTCCAAGCCGCTGCTCTGTTTTTCCGTCCTCCACCAAAGCAAACTTGCGTCCATTCGCCCGTCTGCAAACCGCCTTGGGCACGGCGAAGCGTCTGAAGACCGCTACAGGAGGCGCCCCACACTCGGCTACATGCACGGCCAGATCCTGCATGTGCTGTCGCAAAGCCACCATTGCCCGCCTATCGCCTTTACTGACTCGAGATCCAAATCAGGTCTTACCTTCTCATCCTGTCTCTTTCAAACCCAGACCCCGTCAATACCGAAAAGCTGGAGCTGCCGTCGATCTCGCAGGTCCACTCCCGAGGCCCCGTCGACGCATCGTGGTACAACACCCAATTCGCACCACGACCGACTGTATCGAGTGAGCGGCTACCAGCTTTGCCCCAGATTCAGTCGGGTGCGAATACGTCGTCGAACTCTTCCTCGCCTCGGGGTGGATCCATCAGCTCAGCATCAGCCTTGAACAGCAGTGCCAGCTCCCATACTTCTTACTCGTCTTCGGTGAACGGAAGTCACGCAGGGTTCAAGACGCCCTCCCCAGAGCAGACTCCTCAGACGCTCGGACGCGACCCTCATTCGTTGAATGGGCAGTCGCAGGAATCGCCCTACGCCCAGCATCATCAGTCCTCCGGCTACGGCTACGCCACCGACTCCTACGCCAACATGAACCAGATGCAGTCTTATGCCGATGTTCACCAACAGCACATGCCCAATCCTGGACATGCGACGTCGTCTGGACCTCCTTCAACGATTGGCCATTATGCGTACAACCAGCAGCCCCCGTACCTACAACCGGGACCTACTAGCTCGCTAGTGCAAGGTTCTTACTACCAAAACTCCTACGGCAATGGCATTCCCCCGACCCCTTCGACAGCTACGATGAGCAATTCGCTTGTCCCGGCGTCGTTACCGCTTCCAGGTGAGATTGGCGTTTTTTCTTTTTTCACGAGGATGTTTCAACGCTAACGAGAAACAGCCATGTCTGCTGGTGGCCCTGGCTCATCTGTCCCTGGGCAACAAGGTTACCCACCCTCGCATCAGTTTGATACGACAGGCCAGGTTGCACCTCCGGGAATGAAGCCTCGGGTTACTGCGACATTGTGGGAGGATGAGGGCAGCTTATGCTTCCAGGTTGAGGCGAAGGGCGTTTGCGTTGCTCGTCGCGAAGGTATTTTCCAACTTTGCATGAACAGTAAAAGGGCTGCACACTGACCAAGTTTAGATAACCATTTCATTAACGGTACCAAGCTTTTGAACGTCGCCGGTATGACAAGAGGACGTCGCGATGGCATTCTCAAGAGTGAGAAGACGAGGCACGTGGTCAAGATTGGCCCCATGCACTTGAAGGGCGTTTGGTAAGTTCAATCGAGGCATGAATCTAGGTCGAGACTAACATTGGTCAGGATTCCTTTCGAACGTGCGTTGGACTTCGCCAACAAGGAGAAGATCACTGAGCAACTTTACCCACTTTTCGTGCATGATATCGGTGCCCTACTGTACCATCCGTCTAACCAGCGTGGATCGGTTGGCACTGGAAATGCGATGGCTGCGCTTGACCGGCGTCGGCCTGAGGGGCAGCAGCGCTACATTGGTGCACCGGCGGCTTCACAAGCACCGTCGTTGCACCACCATCACTCCATGAGCAACCCGTCCATTCCCGCCCAGCTGCAGCAGTCACCGCACTCTATTGCTCCTCACCCATCTTCGGGACGCCCATCAATCGATAGGGCTCACACTTTCCCAACCCCCCCTACAAGTGCTTCTAGCATCATCGGCATGGCGAACTCTAGCAATTCGTACGAATGGGGTAACACTGGTGTCTCCAACATGCAAGGAAATCAGCCCTTGTCGATAGATACTGGACTAAGCAACAATCGCTCCGTCCCGACCACACCGGCAACCACCCCCCCTGGGACCATGCAGAGCATGCAACAGTATCCAACCACGCAGGGCTATGACAGTTCTCGACAGATGTACAGCGCTCCTCCGAACCAGCAAGGCCAATACAGCGCGCAGAACATTCCTCGCTACCCTCAACCGATCCAGTCCGGCCAATTCCCCAAGAGTGAAATGGCACCTCCCGTGCGGTCCACTGGCGACCCAGTGCAACAGCCAGACGTGAAGCCAGCTGAGGGCCTGCTCAACCAACAACCGGAACAAGTCGGCCAAGTTACTGGCGAGGACGAAGCGGATCACGATCACGACAACGAATACACTCACACCAGCGCCCCATACAGCAACCGCACTTCCTATGGGTACACGGCGGCCCCAGCTCCTGGTGCCATGCGTGGAGACCATGTTTCTCAGGACATGACTGGGTCTCCTCACCAGAACGGGTCAGGAAGGGCGACTCCGCGCACCACCAACACTGGGCAGACACAATGGACCAGTGGCTACGCCACACCTGGTCAGACAAAGTTGCCTTCCAGTAACCTGTACAGTGTCATGAGTGACACGCGCAGCACGGCGAACGGAAACACAGGACCAGACGGCTACCCCGCTCCGAACGCTATGCAGCCAGGGTATCCGAGCCAGTACAGTCCCGCCAACGGTTTGCCAGGCAAGCGCCTCCGCGACCTCGATGACGACGAGACGGATTATGGTCGTCCAGCAAGCCGCGATGCCAATGGCAACGATGTTGAGAGTCTGAAGCGAAGGAAGACGCTGACCGAGAGCACCATGGGTGGTGCAGTTGGTGGCGGTCTTCAACGGGCCAAGACCACGCTTTCCCAGCACCGGCGATAATCCTCGGTTGCCGACCAGTCGATCGTGTTTGTGCGTGACAGATTTCGTCACTAGACCCCATAGACTGCTCTACGACCAGGCGCGCTGAGGATGAGCACTAATCAGTGGGCACCCAACGGACTTGCAGTGGAGTCTAGCCGGGGTAATTTTTGCATAACCGGCTCCCCGCACTGTGTCGTTGAGGTCCATTCCCGACTTTTCCGGACCACCATCCCAGGTCTCTCACGTGGTTTGCGAGCACCTCATGAATACTGCCAGCAAATTTCTTCCTTACATTCTCTTTCCTGTGTTTTCCACCGAAATTCCTGGCATTGACGACGGTAATGACTCTCATAAAATTTCGATTCTAGGCGGCCTTTATGAACCATGGCTGTCGTTCGCCGGCACGGTCTACCTTTTTTTTTTTCTACAACCGGCGAATTTTTGTACTCTTCATTTCCCAACCCCATGGCATTTGCTCTTTTCATTGCGGAGCAAAAAGGAAATGTCAGTAGCCTCTCTACAGGGGAGACTGCGCTCTTGGAAAGCAGCAACACCCTACGGATCCGGTTAATACGACCCATCAAAATTCTTATTCCGGCGTCTGCCACGGCATTTTGGATAGAGACGATGGCCATGTCGGGCGCGGACGACCATATTCTTAACTTCTGGTGTGTTGAAGTTGAGGATGCATCTGTCTCTACCCGGAACACTTGTCTTCTCTACCTGCCGTTCCAGCATCTTGCATGCGGCGGAGGCCGCCTTGGGGCATTATTCTTCCTTTCGATTCGTGCTTTTTTGTGGGAGTTTGCGAAGCGGATGACGAACTTGGACGAAATGAAAGAGCATAACGGGAACAAGAAAAGAGCGTTGATTTCTTGATTTTCCGATCTGATTTTTTGTCGACGACGGGATGAGATGGGGAACGAACGACGAACGAAAGGACACGCTATGACGATCAAAAGCAACCATCTGCGCGTCTGGTTTCCTTTGCTTTGATGTTCAGTCGATTCATTGTCTGCAGGAACGGAAGGGTACGGCCTTTGACAATAGGCCGAGGACGAGGGATCTGGGATATTCGGACTTACTACTACTTTCTCTGCTCCTCATTTTCCTTGTTTCTTTTCTCACTCATGAGAAGTCCTTTTATTTTTTTCGGAAGGCGGGATTCTGTTTGGGAATTGCTTTTTGGGCTTCTGCGGTTTGGGGGACTTGTTTCATTTTTCATTTTCTTGGTCGTTGATTTTGGTACTTTTCTCTCACGGTTGAACTGAATTTATGATAATGAGGAAATCCAAAAAAGCTTCTTCTTCACATCAAACACAACACAGAGCCGTTTTTTTTTTTTTTACATATGGATCCGTATGCAGGGACTTCGCCTGAATTTTTATTCCCGATCAGACATGCATACACGCGCGTGGGTTTAAGAGAGCGCGTGAAGTATGTAGGAATCGGAGCTTGGGTGGGGGTGGGGTGCATGTGTGGCGTTTATGTACTGCACTTCACCACACCTAGAACGTTCGCTCTCCAAGTACGTTTCCCCCCTCACCTAAGGCATCGTACCTTGGTTAACGTTGGTTGATTTGAGCGAAAAGCAAGAACTTTCAGGCAGGGACGACGCGCGGACGGGCGGCGGGAGGGAGGGAGCGGCTGTGCGATCCAAGGTCATCGATTACTAGTGTGCAGGATGCATACTGCAGCAAGCAAAGCAAACGTTTTTACGGACGGCGGCACGGACGGCCGGCCGCGCGCCGCGCCGGCGTTTGCATTGCAGCAACTAGCTAGCATGGTCGGGCATGGGGGGAGGGCGCCATAACTTTTATTTTTTATTTTTATTTTTAGCTTGGGCAGTTCAAAAAGGAATAAGCCGCGCGGCAAATCGACGAATTGAAGGATTCTTACCTATGTACTTACTTTACGTACCCAAACGCCCTTTCTGTCCCCAGTCGCTGGCAAGCCGTAGGGTTTCCTATTTTGGCACAAGGTGCATTAGTTGGAACATCCCAACCCCCAACACCGCAACCCCCACACACGCCAGTGTCAGACGTCTCCACGTTTTCTTCTTTCACATGTTCGTGGGGCGGCTGACATTTATGCACGTCTTGATTGGCGATGAACTGTGGATGGATTTTGTAGATCCTTCTTTGCCGTTTCTATAGAACCTGGTTTTGGGGGTTTCGATGATGAAACTCGACATATTTTGATGTTTGTAAATCCTTTTGTTCTTTGCCATGGGAAGGAAACTCATGTGTATGTAAGATGACATCTAGCCAACCAAAGAACCCCCTTTCCGACGTCTAAATATTGAGGACTGTATGTGTCGCCTCGCGGCTCAATCAAAGTGTTCTTGTTCCCAACGCATCGCCGTGTCTCCTTTCTTTCTTTCTACTCTAGATGGGAATTGAACAACAAGTGAAGTGAAGGGGAAGGAGAAGAATGAGGTGAGCTCCCAATGCAACACCACCGCTTTCTGGGAATATGCCAATCCACTCCAAAACATAAAATAAGAAAAACCTACAAACAAGAACACGCTCATGGTGTAGAAAGAGCAGGGAAAAGGCCACGGTAAGTAATCTCTTCTCACCTCTCTTCTAATCCCCACTCCTCGCCCTCGCCCTCGAATAGAACCCCCCAGCACTCCACTCTCCCCTGCCACTGCCACCACCACCACCACCACCACCACCCCCATTCCCCATCGTAGGCGTGCCGTTACCCGCCGAGCTCCTCGGCGTCATCGGTCTCCTGCTATCGACGGGGCTCCAGTCGCCCGTCCTCAGCGGCGGCGGCGGCATCCGATCCAACGAACTGCGCGGCACAACGCCTGCAGTCGGCGTGCGGTCCAAGGAGCTGCGTGGCACCACGCCGCCGGTCGGCGTTCGATCAAACGACGTGCGGAGCGGGGGGATACTTGTTTGTGCGCGATCCAGCGAACCGCGGGGATAACCACCGCTGGGTGGTCCTCCTCTATCTCTGTCTAAGGAAGTGCGCGGGATGGCGCCAACGGGTCCGCCTCTGTCAAGGGAAGAGCGTGGGACACCGACGGGGCCTCTGTCCAGCGAGGTGCGCGGGAGCCCGGCGGGTGGGTCTAGGGAGGCCGAGGGGAGGGGAGGAGGTATGCCGTCGGCGTCTTGCTGCGGGACAAGCCGGACACCGCCAGGCACCGTCTTGTTGGCGCGAAGGGCCTCGCGGCGGGCTTGCTGGGCCGCCGCCGCCGCCTGCTGGTCTTTGGTGGAGCTGTTGGTGTTGGGGTTGTTTGGGTTGTTGTCGCCGCGGGAGCCGGAGCGCGCGCGTTCCTGTTCGGCGACCAGGTCTTCGAAGTAGAGCTTCGCGGCCTGGGTGCGCGAGTAAGCCAGCGGGCTCCAGGCGTAGGCGTTGAGGGCGTGCGGGCTGGCGCCGGCTTGCAGCAGCAGGCGCAGGCACTTGAGCTCGCCGGCGGCCGAGGCGTGGTGGAGGGCTGTGTTGCCGTCGTTGTCGTGGGCGAGGGGAGAGCAGGGGTATGATGCGGAGAGTATGTGGGGGAGGAGACCAGAGGTGCCGTTCTTGGAGGCGTGCATGAGCTGTGGGAGAAGCAGAAGCTGGGGCGTTAATCAGGGTTGTTCGCGGGTTCCAACGTGTTTGAAAGGGCAGAACTTACGGTGTCCATGCCGTTGATGTTGATGTAGGGCACACATTGCGGGAAGCGCGCTATCAGCATGATGCCCACGTCGACCTGCCCGCAGGCCGCGGCGAGCATCAGCGGGGTGTCGTGGTCGGTGTTGCGCGAGAAGCCGTCATCCTCGTGGCCGGCGTCTATGAGGAATGCCTTTGGGGACGGGATTAGGGTCACGGTCTTGTGTCTAGGGGCGCAATGCGTACAGCGACGTCGGTGAAGCCCTCACGGGCAGCCAGATGCAGCGAGGTGTTGCTCTTGTCCTTGAAGTCCGGGTTGCGCAGGATATCTGGGTTGTTGCGGACGATGCGGCGCACGAGCACCAGGTCGTTCAGGCGGATGGCACGGCGCAGGCGGATCTCGACGTTGATCATGGTGCTGCTGCAGGCGCGGGGCTGGCTGCTACATGGCGCATGGAGAGGAGAGGGGTTGTCGGTGTTGGGCAGGACTCAGGAGCAGGGAACGAAGGCCCGTTGGGTATGTGTAACAGGAACCGGGGAAGCTCATTAGGTACTTCGTACTGTGACGCGCGCGCATCATCGCAGTGCCTGGCCTTGGCGTCGGCGTTTCGCGTCGCCGATCAAGCTGCATTTTTTGGACCAACCTAGACGAACATTATTATTTTCCCAGACTGCCTTGACGCGCCCACCCACCTTCCTCGGCCATATTTCCCTCCCAATGGCGCCCGTTTCCGTCCTGGAGCGCTCCGAGGAGCAGGCTCCCTTCCAGCTCCCTGACGACTTCGCGCGCCACAACGACGACGACAGCGATGCATCCACGTCCGACGGGGATGTCGAAATGCAAAAGGATGCGACCGAGGAGGAGCTCGAGAGATTGGTCTTTGGCGACAGTGCTGGCTTCAGGCAGGGCATAAAGAACTTTGGACGCGGCGGCGAACTGGTGGTGCGCGACGACGAGCAGGACGAGGAAGCCAGCGAACTGGACGATGTCGCAGATGCTGATGTATGTTTGCTGCCTGGACATGACGTCGGCTGTGCGACTTGCTAACCTTTGTCGCAGCTTTTCTTCCTCGACGCCGGTCCCGATGCGGCCACGGCCAAGGCCCTTGTCCCGGCCGAAGACTCAGACGAAGATTTTGCCGACGCCGGGCGAGATGCGCCGGCCTGGGAAGACAGCGACGACGAGCGCATGGTGGTGTCGTTGGCCGCGGTCCCAAGGCTGAAGAAGCTGCGGAAGAGGGAGGACGAGGATCTGATCAACGGCAAGGAGTATGCGCGGAGACTGCGGAGACAGTTTGAGAGACTGTACCCTGCCCCGGACTGGGCAACACCGCCAACGAGACGGCCTTCCAAGAAGAGGAGAAAGATTGGAGAGGAAGAGGCGTCATCTGCCGACGAGGATGCGTCGTCGGACGAGGACATGGACATTGACGACGAGCATCTCTCCACACAACCACTTGCGAAGCTGCTCAAGGATGCCGATAGCCTCACAAGCAGGGCGGAGAAGGGAGCTGGCAAGAAGCGGAAACTCCGTCCTGAGGTGCTCGACATCCAGCGCACAAAGGACATCAGTGGCATGCAACCGGTAAGTCCCTAAGCCGGATAAGGTGCAACAGAAGTAGCTAACAGCATGATGCTCACAGTCTGCCATCACCTCTCTCTCCTTCCACCCCACGCTCCCACTCCTCCTCTCGTCCGGACCCAGCTCAACCCTCTACCTCCACCACGTCCAGCCCATCCCGCCCAACCCCAACCCCCTCCTGACGTCCCTCCACATCAAACGCACTCCCCTCACCACCACTGCTTTCCACCCCTCGTCCACCGACTCGCGCATCTTCCTCAGCGCCCGCCGCCGCTACTTCCACATCTGGAACCTCTCCACCGGCACCATCGAAAAAGTCTCGCGCGTCTACGGCCACCAGCAAGAGCAACGCACCATGGAGCGCTTCGCTCTCTCCCCGGACGGCAAACTCATGGCGCTCCTCGGCTCCGCCCGCAAAGGCGGCGGCTTCATCAACATCCTCGACGCGCACACGCTCCAATGGCACAGCCAGGCCCGCATTGAGTCCCGCGGCGGTATCGCCGACTTTGCCTGGTGGGCCTCGGGCACCGGCCTCACCATCGCCGGCAAGAACGGCGAAATCAGCGAATGGGACGCCGTGTCGCAGCGGCTGCGCGCGCGCTGGCAGGACGAAGGCGCCGTCGGAACCTCTGTCCTCGCCCTCGGCGGTCGCAGCGGGCGCGACGACTGGCTCGGCGGGGACCGCTGGGTCGCCGTCGGCAGCTCGAGCGGCATCGTCAACATCTACGACCGCAGGGCTTGGATCAACAACAGCACCACCAAACCCGACGGGGACGACAGCAACGCGGGCGTGCCGCCCACCCCCTCCCCCATCCGCGTCCTCGACCAGCTCACGACCCCCATCTCGCACCTCCACTTCTCGCCCGACGGCCAGCTGCTCGCCATGGCGTCGCGCTGGAAAAAAGACGCCCTGCGCCTCGTGCATCTGCCGTCGTGCACCGTCTACCGCAACTGGCCGACGAGCGGCACGCCGCTGGGCCGCATCACGGCCGTTGCTTTTGGGGATGCGGCGACGCTGGCGGCGGAGAAGGATGGGAAGGGCGTGGATGCCGAGTTGATGCTCGCGGTGGCGAATGAGCAGGGGAAGATTCGGATGTGGGAGATTAGAGGTTGATTGTCGTGGTGGTGGGGTTTGGGTGTTAGAGGGGGAATTGGGTGGTAGGATAGAAAGAGAAAATAGGTGGGGGATAGATATAGCGACATCTCTCTCTCTTTTTTCTTCTTTTTTTTTGGGCCGGAGTAACATGGTAAAAACAAGAGTCAAGGCTAGGGCTATGTATTTGTTATACCTGCATGTCGGCTTGGGTAAGGAGAAAGAAACGTCAAAGTAGTGAAGGACTTCAGATCTCTCCCTTCAACTGCACGACACGTCTATTGGGCATATTGATCATTCACCCGTCGTCGCCACTGCTTTTCATCTCACATCTTCATTGTATCCCAAGACGGGCTCTCAAACAGAAAAGACCACCTTGTTAACCTCCATTCGCCGCCATCTACTTTGAAGGAGAGTATCTATTTCGCATGCAATGCTCCAGAATTTCCCTCTATTATTAAGCAAGCAGGGAAAGGAAAGAAAAATAATGTAATGAAAGTACCGACCCGTCTATGCTAATCCGCTTCGTCTAAAGTATCCAGAGTCCTCCCGTTGTTGCTCCGAGGCGCCCTGCTTTATCTCTTCATGCTTTCATGATGCCTTTCCGTGCCGTTGCTTGATCCCACTGCGCCCTGAGAAATGCTTCGTGACCACATTCGTCTAGAGAGGCTACTTTTTTTTTTTTTGGTTTTGTTTCTTTTTTGGTGTGGTTGTTTGTGTAGTCACCTCCCTTTCCATCTTTCCTCACACTGCAGGCTCTGAGAGGCTCAAATCCGAGACTCCGGGACCGTGCCGTCGACCACGGCGACCGCACCAATGTTCCCGGCATCGGCAGAGCCGTTGAGGAGTGCAATGCACGATACGACGTCCGCCGGCTCCAGCAGGTGCCACGAGGCGAGAGTCTGCTTCGAGCTGGCGCCCACAGTGACGGAAAAGACATGGTCGTCCGGCAGCTTTGTGCCACGAAGGGCACGGAACATATCTGGTAGAGTAATCAGCCAGGCCATCTGCGAAGGATTTGCACGAAACCTTACCTTCATCCGTGAAGTCATCTCCCGAACAGAAGATGAACTCTGGAGGAGCATCGCCGTAGTCGGCCACAAGACGCTTAGCAATCTCACCCTTGTTCACAAACCTCGGGCGAACTTCCAGGTTGGCCTTGCCGGTCATGACTTCGACTTCAAACGTCTTGGCAACAGTCGCCTCGAGGTGCTTCTGGCACTCACGAGCCTGGAAGGCTCCGTACTCGGGGTCGGCTCGGCGGTAGTGCCAGGTCAGAGCGATCTTTTTCCTTTCGATAAACGAGCCTGTACGTTGTTAGACGAAATTTTCCGTTGGATTTGACTGTTACGTACCTTGGGTCCTCTCGGTATAGTGCTGGAAGACCTGCATGACCTCTGACTGCCAGCTCATATCGGTCTTCTCGGTCAGATTCTCCCAGATTTCACTTCTGGGTTGGCGCATAAAACTGCCATGCTCGGCGCTAAGTCCGAGCTCCGTGATGTGGCCCATCCACTCGTCAAGGAAAGCTTGATCACGCCCACTGATGATCCAGACAGCATTGTTCGGATCCGAAGCCAGAGTCTTGATGGTGCGGATAACTCGGTCGGAAGGAATAGCCGACCCGGGATCCTTGACGATCGGAGTGAGAGTGCCATCATAATCAAACATGAACAACCGCTTCTTGGCCGTCCTGTACTGGGAGAGCAGCTTGGCCCGATCCAGTGCAGGGGTCGCAAATGACTGGTCAAAAGACGAAAGGTTGGTCATAAGACGACGCAGGTAGCTGTTCATCCATGACTGCACGTTGTTGGTGATGACGTGCTGGTACAAGCCTTTGTGCATATCCTTGCGGTCCTCTTTGGACATGGTAAGGGCGCGATCTATCGAGTCGGCAACGCCGCCGAGATCCCAAGGGTTGATGTGAATAGCATCCCCCAAGCTGCCGGCGGTACCGGAAAACTCTGAGAGAATCAAGGGGCCTTGGGCCTCCTTTTGGGCGATGACATACTCCATGCTGGTTGTGTTCATACCATCACGGACGCTGGTGATGAGTCCGACGTCTGCCACTCGCAACAACGCAAAGTACTCTTCTTTAGAGAGGTATTGAGGGAAGTGCTGGACGGGGGAGAAGCTGAGAGATCCGTGCGCTCCGTTGATCCTCGAAACCAGATCCGAGATTTTGTTCACAAACTTGTTATCAGGATCGTTGGGATTCTCCGCGTGGGTGCTTGGGCTGGTGACTTGGATGAGAACCACCTTCTCGCGCCATTCCGGGTAACGCTCCAAGAAGACTTCGAACGCTTGCAGTTTCTGTGCAACGCCCCTAACAGCATCGAGCCTGTCGCGACCTACGATGATCTTCTTGTCTCCATACAGCTCGCGGATGGCTTTGACCTTTTCCGAAACAGTCTCGTCCTGTAGAGCAACGCGTTGGGTGGCGGCAGCGTTGATGCCAATCGGGAAAACGTCAACGGCTACATGAGCGCCGTACGCATCCACTCCGGCGGAGGACGAGTCGAACCCAAGGACACGGGTGCAGCAGGAGGAGAAGTGGCGCGAGTAGCTGTATGACTGGAAACCAACCATGTTTGCGCCAAGGACACCCTCGAGGATCTCCTTGCGACGGCTCAAACACCTGTAGAACTCGCTACTGGGAAAGGGGATGTGGAGGAAGAAGCCAATGTACACGTTGGGCAGGCGCTGGCGAAGAAGGCTAGGGAGTAGCAGGAGATAGTAGTCGTGGATCATGATGATGTCGCCAGGCTTGTAGATTTCGAGAATCTTGTCGGCAAACATCTTGTTCATCCGGTAGTAGTCGGCCCAGGCCTTGCGTGCAGCACGGCCGTCGGCAGGCTCGTTTTGCTTATAGTGGAAGAGCGTGTAGAGCTCCTTCTCCGCAAACTGCCGCCAGCGAGACTGGTTCTTCAACACGACCACGTCGTCATCTTCGTGCAGCTCGTCGTAGAGCCACACAGGAACGATCCTGCCACCATGGTCTGTCTCAAGCTGCTTCTCCAGGCGTAAACGATGCTCGCGGTCAACACTGATACCCTCGACATGGGCTGGCTGCGGAGGCTTCGAATTGGCATCGACGGGGATGGGCGCGGATGCTTTGTTCAGCGGAGTAGCGCCGTTTGTACCGGAAGTAGTGTCACCAAGCGTGGGTTGAGCATCAGGAGCAACTCTGATCTCGCCAGTCCAGCCCACTAAGGTATGGTTCCAGGGAGAATCGGAAGAGGCGAGGTAGGAGAACGAGTCGAAGAGAGCGGAAGTGCCGCGCCTGGAGCGGAGTTCCTGTGCAAGTGGTATAAGCTTTGTTCACGCAGAGGGGGTATCCTGCTTACCCAATCATTGCCAGGAGAGTAGCCAATGCTGTAGGGCACGGCGGTAGTGGCACTGATAACGCCACCGCTGAGGTTGAGGTTTGGGTGGGCTGCCTTCGGATCGATGTCCGCCAGATCGGACTTCGCGGCCGGGTCCAGGTTAGGGCGACTCAACCTCCTCAGAATCTCATCCGGACTCTTGGCGCCAGCGGCAACGTCGGTGGGCGAGCTTGCACGGTCGTCACTGACGGCGGAGGACGAGTTGGGATTCCATTGCGGGCCAGATGGAGCCTTCTCGGCATCAAAGGGCAGCGGGGGATGGACTATGGGGGCGTCGGGCTGGAAATAGGCAGAGTGGCCGGCCGTGTACAGGCCAGGCGTGACGGGGACGGCGGTGACATGGGACTGCAGAGCGGGATGCGTATCGTCGGAAGGCTCCCTCTCTGGCCTCGAGGGCGCAGCGGACATGGCGAAGCACTCGCGCGAGTGGTTCTGCATTTGTGCGGTCAGCGCAGAGAGCAAAGAGGGCGGTGGAATCGGGCGTACCTGAGCGATGGTGGTGTTGCCGCGTGAAGAAGCTGCAGTTGACGTCAGGCGCAGCAAAGAATAGTGTTGTGCTTGCGCTCGGTGCGGGGCTGAGGTGATGCAGGGTGCAGGGTCAGCGGCGACACAGCAGGAGTCGGAGTCGGAGGACAACGGGCGATTGGCGGAGTGGTCGTGAAAGTGTTGGCGTTGGCTTTAAAGTAAAGGGCGGGCAGGTGCTCGGCGGTGCAATAGGAGAAGATCGGCCGCGGAGGAGCAAGGCGGTCGCGTGGAGAGCCCAGAGCCCCTCCAACTGCACATTAAGTCAATCCACGTCATTGCCATTGCGCCAACTTCCGGAGCAGTCTCTGCGTTTCTGCGCGGGCTCCCAAGCTTGCCGCGCCCGGCCTATCTGATCATACCGTGCCATGACACGCTGCCGCCAGTGCCGGGGCTGCTGCTGGCTGCCAGTGTCACACATACACACATTCTCTCTCTTCTTCTCTTCTGCCCGTCGGCCGTCAACGCGGCGTGAAGCTTCACATGCAACGCCCGCCGAAAATAACCACATATCCCAAAGCGAAATGGCTGGCCGTCGTATTGGATGAGCGCAGTGCATCCGCGAACGGACAGGCTCGCGCGCGCCGGGGGGGGGGGGGGGGGGGGGGGGGGGGGGGGGGGGGGGGGGGGGGGGGGGGGGGG